>CM039307.1:58932076-59262076 GCA_022316695.1 Camellia oleifera | reverse complement strand
TGGCATTCCGGCGATTCGGCACTGCTACTCTTTAGCCAAATCCTCCGGTCGGCTCAGGCGCTACTTTCTCAGGGCCAAGGACACTAACCATCACTTGGTAACCATGCTTGCCAGCTCTGGCAAACGAGTTGACGATGTAATGGTCAATGTCCGAAGTAACTAGGAATTCGGCGAAAGCGAAGATCACCTAGACCCTATACCCAGACGGAGGGATGAACCAGGTTGCTGTGTAACTCCTCTTGTTTATTGATCTTTCTTTTATTCGGATTTTTCTCCAAGTCTAATCCTTTGTTTATGCAGGCAATAAGTTGAAGAAGATTCTGACCTCTGCTGATGACGCAGTCCTTACGGAAATTAAGACTGCACTCAAGTATTTTGGCTGTCCAAACGTACAGAAGCAAGGGAGAGCCGCCCATATACTCCTGCGGTACGAGCCTACTTATACTACGTTCTCGGCAGCGGACAACATTCCGATCCCATCCGACGAACAACACCTTACGGCTCTTATCTTCCCCAGCTTTAAGACCCTTAGGCAAATTTGTTTCGAAGCTTCTGATTCGGAGCAAGACGTAGAGCCGGTGGTCGAGGTAATTGCTGAACCAACGAGAGAGTTCGCTGCGGAGGCTGACGAGGTCGACGAGTCTCTAAACTCAGCATTTGAAGCAGCCGATCTTAACCAACCTAACTCACCGTCCACTTTGGGTCGGGAGGAGTTTTCCTTCGGAGATATTTTTACAAATTTGGGATACCTACTCGGCGCTTATTCTGAGGGTATGGCTGGGGAAAATCTCACGCAGATGGTGCGAAAGAGAAATGCCGAACGCATGGCCGCCCGACGGAAAGCCGAGGCCACCCATTCTGGACCTGCCCCGATTGAATCTTCACAACCCGTTATTGTAGAAGAAACGACTCAAGTTGTTGTGGCCGAGACGGAGAAGGAAGCCGAACAGCAGATTCCAAAAGAACGGACAATTCTAGAAGAGCGGGGAGAAAAATGTACCACCGAGGGAGAGACCGGCTCAGAGGAGAGCCCCGCTGACAAACGGCCTCGCTTAGAGGAGTCGGATGTGGTTGTTCCTTTCGTTGTTCAACCAAAGATCAAAAACACGCCGATCTCCTCTGACGCATCTGCCTTGAAGGATCCAGCTGTAGCATTGAGCTTGGCTGCCTCAGTCTCATTGCCGGCTGACAAGGCCACCTTTCGAGCAGAGCCAGATTTGGTAGCTATAGCGTTAGCTGCCCAGTTGGCCCTTCTGGTACGTGACTTGATCTTTTTTACTCGTTTGGTTTGGTTTGCATAGGATATTTCTTGGTATGTGATGATCCCAACTCCTTGTTTTGCAGACGGTTGGAAGGATAGCCGAACTAGGCCGCCACCAGCACAATGCCATTGAAAGAATTGGCCGCTTGAAGTCAGAAGCTGAAGGTGAGAGGAGCAGGGCCGAGTTCGAGGTGATGAGAGCCACAATGGAAAGTGCTCAAGCCGAAGCTGAGAACGAGAGGGCTCGGACTGCTGACCAGCTCAGATCCGACGCGGAGGAGAGGGCAAACGCGAGCGAGGAGTCGCTCAAGTTAGCCAAGGAGGCGCTTGCAAGGTGGAGGCCGAGTTAAAAGAGTTGAAGAAGGCCAAGGAAAAAGCCAACTCTGAAGCTTCTGCGGCGTTCGAGGCTGGAAAGAGTGCCGCCCTTGAGAACTACGTAGAAGAAGTCCCCAAATTCGAGAATCGGGGATTCAAACATGGGTGGCTCAAAGCCCTTGCTGCCGCTGGAGTTACATTGGCCTTGCCAATTCTATACGAGCAAGTAGACGTTGAGCCACTTGAGTCTGATCCTGAGGATTGATTTGGGAGACATTCTAGTTTTATTAAGTATTTTCAATTTCAATGTATGTTTTTGTTTAGTAGATTTCTGTTAATTCAAGGTAATTTTCATGTATAAATTAGTTACTATCTGCGCTCAATTTATTAATGAAAATTTCCTTTTCATTTCACTATTAGTTGTACGTAGTTTTTGATATTAATGAAGAGTTTTGCTTTTCACCAAATGATTACTGTCTGTTGTGCTTGCTAACTGTCGATCCGATAGGAAGTAGGATCATAAGATGAGTAGATTAAATATCCTACTGCATAGCTGCCGATTGGATCACAGTGTAACTTGGCAATTAATTTAACCTTAATTTATCCGAACAAGTTAATCGACTCGGGGCCCCGTCGTATGCCCTTGCCCCAGCCAATGTATGAACTCTGGATGCCGAATAGGACTAGTTCATGGAGTGGTTGTGGCACAATTTGATCGGCATTGTGTTTAGGTATTTGGCCGATCAGATTAATAGGACTAGTTCATAGGTATTGTACGGATAAATCGATTCATGGAGCGGCTGGGATAGTCAAGCCGAATAGATTGATGAATCTGCCCTTGGCCCAGCTGGTTCATGAACATAGAACGCCGAATATCAACAGGACTAGTTCATGGGTATTGTATTGATAAATCGATTCATGGAGCGGCTGGAACAGTCAAGCCGACTAGATTGATGAATCTGCCCTATTCATAGATCGGCTGGGACAGTCAAGCCGACTAGGTTGATGAATCTGCCCTATTCATGGAGCGGCTGGGACAGTAAGCCGACTAGATTAATGAATCTGCCTTTGCCCCAGCTGGTTCATGAACATAAAACACCAAATATCAAAGGTTGATAGGGCGATTGGGGCATATGACTAAATCGGCACCGGGCTGTTGAGGTCGCAATATTAATGAGATGCTGCCTCAGAGGTGCTGCCCTCATAGGGAATAAATGGGCGTGTAGACTTTTCTTCAGTCAGCTACTTAGTCCAGCTCTTTGAGGTCCTATTTATATGCTCAGTCAGCAACTCAATCCAGCTCTTTAAGGAAGGTTAAACAAGTGCGAATGTCAAGTAGACTTTTCTTCAACAGTAAAAGGGAAGCGAGGACGCTAGCTAAGCTGGGAGGAGATATGAGTCGAACTGGTGAACCGTCGTGCACGGGTAGTAGGACTTCGAGGGATCGGGAGAGACACCAATCTCCTCGTCATCGAAGTAGGTCACCCAGGAGGGATAGGCAGCCATAGGGCAAATCTCCTCAACCCAGTTCTGGAAGGGAATCCGACGCAACTCTGCGCCCATTGAGTTTTGCGGTCTTCGTGGGGAATAGACCAATGACAAAGGCAAACTCGATCGTTCGAGATCCAAATGTGGCAGTCGAGTTCGCCCGACAGATTTTTCCACCCGAAGTCCAACAGTCGATGGTAGGTCGGCAGGATTTCGAAGTGTTTTGCGAAGGCGTTCACGAGGCGGTGAAGGGGCTGTACACCACTTATGAAATCGGCATGCGTCTCCGCGCCACTCGGCGCGATATAGAGCAGAGAAATAAACGCATTCGGAAGTTAGAAGCTCGCGCGGAGAAGGCCGAGCGTGAGCTAAGGAAAATCAAATCTACCGAGTTTCAATCAGCCAGCCAACCCAATCCGGTTGTGGAAGAGAGGGTGACTCAAAGGCTGATAAGTAATGCTATTGCTGATCGGAACACGGCTAGCTTGTTCGTGATTGAGACTGCGAGGGCTGCGGCCTATGAAAAAGGCTTCCATGATGGCCAAAAGGTCGGAATTCAGAAGACCAAAGAGAAACTCGCCGAAGAGGTTTACCGATGTGAAAATCGTGGATTTAAGAACGATTGGATCAAGGCATCTCAAGTCGTGGAAGCTCTCTGAGCGTCGGGCATTGATTCGGCATTGCCACTATACCAACATAATCATTTTCCGTTTTCCGCCTTTGAAGTCGAGTAGAGTGAGGATGAGGGAGACGCCAGATAAAAATACTCATTGTAATGCTCAAACGCAAATTGCGTTCAAAACTATGTAATTATTGGCTGATCGAATAAAATGTTTTATTTTAAATGTTTGTGTTTCGTTGTAATTTTTATTCGGCACACACGTGTTTGCATGTTTTGTGTTTCATTGTATAAATGTTTGAATAAATGTATTTTAGATGTTTGAATAAACATTGAACGGCCCGAGTCAACTAAGCATTTCATTTTGAATGTTTATATGCTTTAACGTGTAAACGGGTTTTGCCGGCCCGACATAAGAGAGCACTCTACATTAACTAAATCAATGGAATAGTACAAATCGGTTCCATTTTCTCTATAAGCCTAACACTACCTATTTTCCCACACATCAGAATTACATAAATTTTCTATTTATAATCAAAACATAAAAATCATAATTTTATACAATTATTAAAAGAAGCAACTCCTCTTCAGTCCATGATCAGATTTGAAAGGTCTAATTCGGCCCATTGTGAATCTACCTCAAGCTCATTAGTTATTGTTGTGAGGTAACGTGGGAATTTGGTTAATCAAAACAACAAAAACTCATTTCCAAATTAAGAAAAGTAAGATATTCTTAAATTTATAGTAAAAGAATCTTTGGATTTAGAAACCTACACACGATTTTTTTTTTCATTAAATTCTTTTTATTATCATTTTGATTCTCCAAAACTCAGAAACTAAAGTGCTATTGACAATAGAATTTGTTTGGTGAACAATTTTCTAAACTTATTTTTGACCATTTTTCTCTTTAATTAATTCTTTTTTAAGATATATCTAAACTTATTTTTCAAAATTTCAAAAATTGTTTAGTACAAAAAGTGAAAAGATATCAGAATAATGGTTGTTCTTAAACTTTTTTTTTACATATTTTTGTTTTGAAAATTAGAAAGAAAAAAAAATTTGACGACACAATTCAAGAGCTTTTTTGTGAATATTCCAAAAAATGAAACTATTTATGAAAATAACTCACTTTTGAAACTATTTACCAAACTAACCGCTTTTCTAAAATTGCAGGTTGAAAATCCACTTTCATCTTTAAATCACACGTTCAACCTGTGATTTCATGTTCATATGTCCCCTTAGTGCTTGTTGATAAAGAAATTGCTTCTTGAAGTTGCACTTTTGTAGTGAAATTGGATTTTGAGGTTGTGATTTCATAGTCAGAATTTGAAGATGCACTTGTGGAAAAAAATCGAGTTTCAACATTGTAAAGGAGAAAAAAAAAACTTTGTATGATTTAGTTTTACATGAAAGTGGTACAAAGTAAAATTAACCAACAATGTAACTAATTTTTTTATTAATTACAAAAAATATAAGAAAATTCCAATGTGAACAGCTTGTCTCTTGCTAAAATTTTTAATTTTTAGTTTTTCTTTAACAAAATTTTCATCTTATTTAAAATGTTTGCAAGAAAATATATTATCTTTTCTATTTATTTAATTTATTTTATTTAAAATATGTTTGCAATAAAATATCATGATTCAAAGTTAAAATTATAACTTAAAAGTGAAATGAATTTTCACTATTTGTGAGTGTTGATTTCTGACCACACAACCAAAAGGGGAACTCAACTAAAGAGCACCGACAAAATAGATTGAGCCAACACCTGCCAACAAAAAGATGAGAATTCCGCAGTGATTTGTCCACCTGGGGACACTTCGACAATCAAGTCAGTAAAACTTTTATCTCTCACAGATAGCAAATAGTACTTAAACTCACAAGAAATAACTTATCTTAGATCCACGAGCGTGTTCAGTTTTATAACCAATAGTGACCTGATCACCTAGAAGCCTTACTTCATTGGACTCAGGCTCAATGTTCATCCTGGACTCTCAGCTACATAGGGATAAACTCTTCATGAGCCTTATCCTTATCCAGACTGAGACCTCCCCTGTTCTAGGACTCTTGTCCCTTATCCGGATACCTCGAATTCCAGCATTACTGCAGAACATCTCGGCAACACCGTGATCACCTCGGCAGCATGACTCATCCACATGGCACCTTAGCCGACATCTCGGGCTATCTTGGCCACGTGGCGTCATTCGCAAAATACATTTCCAAAACTGCCCTCTAGGTTCTATTCCCTCGACAACCTGAGGTGATGGAACCTATATCGTTTGTCCACCCAATCATGTCGGCTAAAAAAACAACACCACTCTGACCGAGATCATGACTCGTCGACTTCAAGTAACTAGGATTCAGTTGCCCACTTTATCAATAATCAAGAACAAAGAACCAAGCTCTTTAAGCATCTCGACTGAGATCGCTCCTCTAGCTGAGGTTATTGCCCCATTACTTCAAGAATTTCAAGAGTTTCAACTGGCGCATGAGCTGTCATACACAGTCATTTTACCCGTTTCCTCCACGTGTCCCATCCTTACCGGCTCGTACCTGACACACACTATTAGATCGCGTCGTTTTTGGTCCACGCCGCCTAACAGGCACGTCGTCCAAGGCACCTCATTACGTTTTGCAGCATTTTCAGCGTTTCTGACAAAACTCCTTCCTCTCTCTCTTTGTCTCTTCACTTTTGCAAATTAAATTTCTCTCTCTAAACTTTCTTTCTCAAACCACCATTTTCAAGCTCTGCAACTGATCCATCCGTCACTGCTGGAAAACCTTTCATCATCTAATTCCGATCATTCACGTCATCCGACTCCAGCGATCTTCATCCTGGCGTTCGTTTCCTCGATTTCACACTGTAAGTCTTCGATTCCTCTTTTTCATTATTGTTTTATACTGTTCTTGAATATGACATTGTTGTGAACTATTTGTACATTCCCCATTGTTCCTTTCATCAAATTCCTCATTTATTTCCTATTTTGCTTGCCGTTTTTCATGCTCTAGACATTGTGAACCAATTCTTGTTCTTGAATATATTTTTTGAGCAATTTGAAATTTGCCCCTATTGTTGATGCCACTGCACTTGTCACATTGTTATTTTTCTCTGTCTCTTTCTGAACCATGTTTCTTTTGTGCTTTTCTTGCTTTGTTTCCAGATTTCTACCTTCGAATATTGTTCACTTGCATAGATTTTAGGTTTGGGATCTGACTTAGAAATCATACATTTAGGAAAAATGAAACAAATCCTCCTTTAGATCTCTAAAACCGTTACCCTAGTGTTCATCTAGGGTTTTGCTAAGGTCTTCAGACCTATATCAACCTCTTTTCTCTAAAATCTAGCACCAACTACTTCAAGCCGACATCATGGGGATGTTTAGGTAGATGGTAGACACCCCAACCAAACTAGAATATTTCCACCAGGAGTTCTCTATCCCAGCCAACATTCAACTCAAGTTGGCTGGGAAGGAAGACTCCATTATGCCTAGGAAGGATTACATGCCATTCCCCATAGTCTCCATTATTGAGTGTGAAGTTTGGTTCCCTTTAGACATCCTTTTTAGGGAAGTCTTGCACTTCTACAAACTCAACCCCATACAATTAGCAGTTAATTCATTTAGGGTTATCAATGGTATTGCCAAGTTGGCACGCCGAGAAATCGCTAGGATCACCCTCACTGACATCCAATACTGTTAGCCTCAAGTCCTCTAGTGGTTACACTTACTACCTGAAGCCCAGATCCACTGCATTCAAACTCATAGCCGACCTCCCAGACTCCAACAAAGGCACGAGAGATGACTACCTGATTATCTCGGGTAATTGGGAGTTTGCACCTAATGATGATCTTCATCTATTTCCTCTACGCTGAGGAGTTTTTAGAGAGGATGAGGGTAAGAACTTTGTACAAAATGTAATTTTTTGCACTTATGTATCTATTTCTTATATCTGTTCTGAAGCTTGGTATTTTTATTTTAATTTTTTTTCTGTTCTTGCAGTTCTTCCTCAACTAAGCAAATCGTTTTGGGAATCCTACGTACCCAGCTGAGATCTCAAACGGCTTCTGGACCTGCCAATTGAGAAATGCAAAGCCCCACTCCTATTTAACTATATACTAACCTACTGTAGTCCTTTACCCGACATTCCCAGAAGGAGCAAGCCATCAGCAGCTACTCAACCGGCCACCTCTTCCCCGAGGCCTGACCAAGTCTCTTTATCAGATCCTATGGACCAATCCTCCACCTCTGCTCTAGCTTAACTTATTCCACCACCCCAACGCTAATGTCGACGCCGAGTTCCCAATGCCCTTACCAGCAGAACGCGGAGCCGAAGGTGTTGAGATTCAAAGGCATCGGCTTACGACCTAGCCAATCCTCTCATTGCTCTTCCTGCCACCAACTTCGATACCAGAGTTACAGTTGTTGCAACCACCAAGGAAATGGGTCACGAACAGGCTGTGGTTGAAGACCTTCTCACCGACATTCCAGGCATTGTCACTGTTCAGTCATCCCCTTTTGAGTCCCAACCAAAGCCAAAGCCAAAGCCAAAGCCAAACCAAAAACAAGTAAAAATGGCCAAGTCCAAGGCCATAGTGACTCAAATTCCTTCGGACTCTGAGAAGGACCACGAGGACTCTTTTCGGATATCCAAACTGGTTGACGCCAAGAAGAGGCTAGCTGAGGCCGCGTCATCAGATGCCTCGCCATCCAAAGAGCCAAGATCAGAATGTCCAGAGGATGGAAGTAGCTTCCCACACGACCAGACCTGGGCCCCCAAGGTCACTGTCGGAGATCAACCTCTAGAGACCGGTGATAGTGTTGTCGATAGCCTGGAGGTCGGCGCCGCTATCTCTATCGCCATGCTCCTGTCAACCGACATGAATCGTATGGTCGAGCTCAATGAATATGAAAAATTTGTTTTAATGATACAGCACTCTGTCTTGCTAAATCTTCAATGCTAGTATCTTCCCCTTTAACTTTTACTTCAGTCATTTATACTTGGTAAAATTTTCTAACTTGTTTGTTTCTTGTCTTACAAGCCATCCAGCATGCACACTCTCATGCGGTCAAGGCCGAGTTGATGAAGAAAGACTTGATGAAGAAAAACCAAGAGGTCGCTCATCACTTCTCTTTACTAAACAAAGCCGAGGCTCACATCCACAGACTGATGAACAAGGCCGAGGCTGCTTAAACTGCCCAACACCAAGCCGAGCAGAGAGTGGAGGCTGCTGAAGCGGTGGCTGAGGTAGCTAAGGCAGAGGCTAAAGAAACTGAGGTTAAAGCTACCAAAGCTGTAGAAAAGCTTAAGGAGGTCTTAGAGAGCAAAGAGGCTAAGATCAAGGTGGCCAACAAAAAGGCATATGCCGAGGGATAAGCCGATGTGCAAGATGCCTACAAAAAACAAGTCAACCAGGCATACAACAAAGGGTACTATCTTGGCCGGATGGCAGCCCTCCACTAGCTGTCTATCCCCGAGGACTCACCACTTCGTGACATTAGTCAACTCAAGGTTCCTTTCCCTTCCTCTCTCATCCAATCTGAGGACGAGGCCAAAGAAGTTGACAAGGCCAATGAGAAGGGGGCCAAAGACCAGGAAGAGGCTGATGCCGAGGTTTCAAATGAGCAAACTGAAAGTGTTACTAGGGCCAAGTCCCCTACTCTCAATGATTAAGTCCTGGACTTGACTAGAGAGGAAGAGAACGAGGCTTCCAAAGACACCTCTCCCTAAAAGGATACCTCTAGAGCCGAAGTCCTTGCCGCCGAGAAGAGCTTGGACCAGACCCTACTTGAGATCGACATCGAGATTAAGGCCGAGAAGTCTACCCAGCTGACTGTCGAGGCTAAAACAATGCCAATTGCCGAGGTAGAACAGTCTGAGGAAAACGCTGGAGACCCATGTACTTAGGATTTTTTTCTTTGTTTTGAACTCTCTCTTTTTAGTAATTGTAACCTTTTCTACTTTTGTTGGGTTGAAGTGCCATCTTTTTGTAATCTAAATAGGTTTCTTCTATGAAAGCATATCTTCTTTTTGTCTAAGTGTTGAATACTTCTTTCATGTATTTTTACTACATTTCTCTTATGCCTTGCATATTTTTCCATACTTAGAATTTTCTTGTCTTTCCAAGTTTGGCAACTTGGTTCCTCACCCTGGACATGAGTATCTTGAATACATCCACACCTCGGTGTTGAGCAGACTGACCATCTCAGATAACAACTTTTGTTATTTTTCTCGGCCAACCAACACTTATAAATTTTCTCATCAAATTTTTACAAGTGTTGTTTCTTCACTTGTACATACTTTCTTCTGACAAGACTTCACCCTTCCAAGTCTAACAACTTGGTCGGTTATCTCGATCATAAATACCTCGGGTCTTCTTTCAATAAATTACTTCAGATAACTTCAACTTGTGAAATTTTTTCAAAAATTTCCCAAGTGTTATGCTCATTTCTTATGCTCATTCCTGCCTTCGAATGTCAACCTAAGCACCACTTATGTTCACATTAAGGACATATTACAAGGTTATCACCCAAGTCTCATTTAGATATTCTTGACCGAGGTCATCATGTTTGGCTCACCCAAACAAAGCACTTAAGGCTTAACCTTAGTGCACCAAGAGTACCATGCTCCTCAGCTTTCCAAACTGATCAAGTCATGGCCAGTTTCGTCATGTTTCATGCCAAAACATCGCAAACTTAGTTCAACTTTGCCATCATGGCAAGTCTAACTTATTCATCATGTTTCATGCCGAAACATCGTAAACCTAGTTCAACTCTACCATCATGACAAGTCTAAATTATTCGTCATGTTTCATACCAAAACATCGCGAACTTAGTTCAACTCTACCATCATGGCAAGTCTAAGTTATTCTTCATATTTCATATCAAAATATCACAAACTTAGTTCAACTCACCATCATGGCAAGTCTAAGTTATTCATCATGTTCACCATGGGAACATTGTCATAAGATTGTTCAGTCCCATCGCACAAGTTTCAACAATATTTCATAAAAACAAAATTGAGCTAGCATCTTATTAATACTTTCGACTAATAAAATCTGTGCATAAATCTCAAAAAAAAGAAATTAATGGTAGAAAAACTTCAAATTGCTTGTGTTCTAAGGTCTTGGCAACTCCTTGCTATCAGTGTCTTCAAGCCGATATGCACCATTGTCGGCAACTAAGACGATTCGATATGGTCCTTCCTAGTTTGGGCCAAGCCTTGCCCTCCTTGGGATCCTTCTTATTGTCGAAAACCTTTCTAAGGACAAGGTCCGCAGTCTGAAACTCTCTGGGATTGACCTTTTTGTTGTATGCCCTAGTAAGCTACTGCTAGTATGCCCCCAGCCGAATTACTGCTCTCCTCCCTTCTTTCTTCTATGAGATCAAGATCTTGGGCAAGAAATGCCTCGTTTGTTCCATTCTCCACTCCTTGGGTTTTGATTCTAGGGATGCCAATTTCTAGTGGGATGATTACTTTAGTGCCATATACTATGGAAAAAGGAGATTCTCTAGTAGACCTTCTCGGCGTAGTCCAATATGCCCACAGGACATTGGGCAATTCGTCCACCCTATTTTCCCTTGGCAGCCTCTAGCCTTTTCTTGTTTCCATCAAGATGGTTTTGTTGGATACTTCTACTTGTCCATTGCTTTGGGGGAAGCTAGGGATGGAATAATAGTTCTTGAGTATTTCGCACAGAAGTTTTTGATGAACTTACTATTGAATTGAAGTGCCATTATTTGCTACTATGGCTCTGGGATTCCAAATCTAGTGATTATGTTTTTCCAGATGAAATTCTTCATGTCCACATCTCGGATTTTGGCTAAAGGTTCAACCTCTACCCACTTCGTGAAGTAGTCAGTTGCTACCAGTAGGAACTTTCTCTGTCCAGTTGCCTAGGGCAATTACCCAACAAGATCCATGCCCCACTGGGCAAATGGCCAAGAACTGGAGACTGGATTCAGATTTGCGGCTGGCTAGTGTATCAAAGGTGCAAACTTTTGACACTTCTCGCATTTCCTTACAAAGGCTTCGGCATCCTTCTGCACGAAAGGCCACCAGTATCCCTGAGATATGGCCCTATGAGCAAGTGATCTGCTCCCAGCATGGCATCTATGTTCACCCTCATGGATCTCGTATAGAAAGTCCTCAACTTGGGATGGATGCACACATCTCAGAAAGGATCTAGTGAAGGACTTTTATACAGATGACCTTCTGCTAACAGGCAGAACCTGGCTGACTTCAATCCAATCTTGTGCACTTCCTTTCTATCTACTAGCAGTCTGTCATCTTAAGGAACATAACTATGGCATCCATCCAGCTTGGACTCATCTCCACACACATTGCTTCGTACTTTGTTATTAGGGGCTCTATACTTAGGCCTGACAAATAATCAACCATTATTGGCTTTGCCTTACCCGACTTCATTGCATTGGCAAGATTAGCCAATGCGTCGGTATGGCTGTTATTATCTCGGCTAACCTACTACAGTCGGCAGTTTTGGAAGTATGTTAACAACTTGACAACCTTTTTGACATAGGCTACCATCATCTGATCTCGGGCTGCGTATTCACCCATCGCTTGATTCACAATGAGCTGGGAGTCACAAAAGACTACCAGTTCATCAGCTTCCACAGTAGCTGCTAATTTTAGTCCAACAATCAGTGCCTCATACTTTGCTTCGTTATTTGAGGCCTTGAACCCCAAACGAATGGACTGTTCTATCATTTGCCCATCCGGTGATACCAAAACTACTTCTGTCCTAGCTCCTTATCGATTAGAGCTATCATCAACAAAGAGGCGGAAGGAGTTGCCGATGTAAATGTCACAGGGTTTTAGTCCTTTTTCTGTCTTCTTTTGTTCAGCTGACGTGGGGTTCCATGGCCCTAGTTGGTTTTCCTCTTCCTCTTCCTCTTCCTCTCGTGGACATCCTAGGTTGCGGCTCATCAGTGCCCGCCTTAGGATTGCGACAGGAGAAAATTCTGCCATAGTTAACCAAAACTTAGCCCTTGATTGCTGTTCTTTACCTGTCAGGTCACCTAGAACTACTGCCCATTGAGCTACTCTTCCTGTCAGGTCTCCATGCTGCAACATGGACTTTAGTGGATGTTTTGTTATCACCACAATCTTGTGGGCTTGAAAGTAGTGGTTTAACTTTTTCAAGGCCATTACCTAGGGCCAATGTCAACTTCTCTAGAGGCAGGTACCTCGTCTCTGCATTTATAGGGTCTTGCTCGCATAGTATATTGCCTTCTGCTTACCTTCTTCTTGTCGGATTACCACGGTGCTCACGGCGTGGTCTGAAACTGCCAGGTACAAGAATAACTCTTCTCCTGGTACCAGGTTTGACAATACCAATGGGGCTATCAAGTACTTCTTCAAGTCGGCCAAGGAAAACTTCGCACTCTTCTATCCACCAAAAGTTTATGGCTTTCTTCAATAAACCAAAAAACTGCTTGCATTTATCTGAACTTCGGCTAATGAAACTGTTCAAGAGCACTGTCCTTCCAGTCAAAATCTGGACTTGTTTGGCTGTTGTCGGGCCCTTCAAGTTAGGGATAACCTTGATCTGATCTGGGCTTACTTCAACATCCCTTATGGTGACCAAGTATCCCAAGAACTTACCGGATCCTACTCCAAATGCACACTTCAAGGCATTGAATCGAAGCCGATATGATCTCAAAATGTCAAAGACTGCCTTCAGGTCGGCCAAGTGGTTCCCAAGTTCCTTGGTTTTAACATCCTTATCGTCTATGTAGACCTCCACTGTCTTCCTAATCAGATGTTCGAACATCTTGGTGACCAGTCTTTGGTAAGTTGCTCCTGCATTCTTTAACCCAAAACGCATTACTCTGTAGCAATAGAGTCCTTTAAGGGTAATGAATGTCGTCTTCTCTTCATCTGTGGCATACATTGCTATCTGGTGATAACCTCTGTACGTATCCAGAAAACTCATCCTCCCATGCCTTAATGTGACATCTACTAGTTGATCAATTTTGGGCAATGGGAAACTGTCATTGGGGCAAGCCTTGTTCAAGCTTGTGAAGTCTACACAGACCCTTCACTTCCCATTCTTCTTCTTCACCACCACCGTATCAGACAACCAAGTGGGATAATTCACTTCTCTGATGACTTATGCCGTTTGTGGCTTGTCTACTTCTTTCTCAATTTCCTGCAACATGTATCAAAGTCGGCCTTCTTGCTCTCTGAATGACTAGTTTTGCCAACTTGTCCACGTTAAGTTTGTGACAGGTGACCTCAGGGTTGATCCCCGGCATCTCATAAGGTGTCCAGACAAACACCTCTATGTTTTTTCTCAAGAAAGCCTCAAGTTCTCTTTCTTCTTCCTCGGCTAAGCCAGAGCCGAGAAGGAAGAATCGTTCATCATCTCTTTCCTGCACCAGAACCTTTTTCAGTGGTTCTTCACTCCTCTTGGCAGGTTTTTTGTCGACATCATCCAAGAGCTCATAGAGTGATTTTTCGCTTGTACTTGGTCTCCTCACACCTCTTCAATCCCCTATTCTGTTGGAAATTGCAACAATTGGTGCAGCATTGAGGGAATAGCACTCATTGCATGCAACCAAGGTCGTCCCAGAATGACGTTGTATGGAGAGGAAGTATCTATCACAGTAAACTCCGTTATTACCTTCTTGCTTCCTGCTTGCACTTCTAAATTCGTGGCTCCAAGAGGCCATGTCGGCGTCCCATTGAATCCGACCATAGGGCTTGGTCAATCATCCGGGTGGAGGTCGAGCTCCTTGTAACATCTGACATACATGATGTCACAAGAGCTGCCTTGGTCAATCAGTATAGGCCTTACCTGGCAATCTCCAATCTTTAGAGTTATCACCAGGGCATCATTGTGCAAATGCTGCATCATATCCAAGTCGGCCTCAATGAAAGAAATCCATCAACCCCTGATATTCATTTGTTCTGGGTTTCTTTTGCTAGACCTAATATACATGTTGTAGGTGCCTTACTCTCTAGGTCTCCCCTCAAACTTCATTCTCATTGACCTTCGAGTGAATCGCATTGATTACCTGAGGTCCCTCTGCCTGCTAAGGTAGTGGTGATGGAGGTGGTGTTGCTGGTGCCTAGGGCAGCCTCGCATGCTCTTCCCTTATCCTCGCCTCGTCTACTAGGTCTCTTAGGTGACCCTGTCTGACCAGATCCTCTAGGTGTGACTTCAGAGCCTAGCATCCCTGAGTTAGCTGCCCATCCTCGTTATGGTAGGCACAATGCTTCCCAGTGCTCCTACCCATGAACTCGCCAGGGATCTTCTCCAGCACTCTATAGTACGGCTAGTTCCTGATCCTCTCCAACACTTTATAGATCGAGATCTTGAATACCATGCTAACTGCCAGCATAGCTCTTGCTCATGTTTCCTGCCTGTCAACACCGGCATTCTCTCAACCTTGTGTGTCTTCCTCTACTCTGGCATACTTCTCAATCCATGCCATGAGCTCTTTTATGCTCTTCGGTAAGGTTTTTGCAAGTGATTTCTGAAGCGAGCATTTATCATTTAGGCCGTTCTTGAAAGACATGACCGTCAACTCCTAGTTACAACCTGAAATCTGATTGTACACCTCATAGTATCTCTTGGCGTAAGCCCTGAGGCCTTCGCCATCGCTAATCTTCCAAGCCAATAAGAAATCTACCCTTAGTGGCTGCGACTTGTTCGTAAAAACCTAGCCAAAAACATCTCTTCCAGGCCTTCCCAACTCTTTACAGTTCCTTTCGGCAACTTGTGGAACCAATCCAATGCTATCTCCCCAAAGGATGATGGGAATACTTTCCATAGCGGCTACTCATTCTCGCTCCACAAAGCCATTGAATTTAAATACAAACTAACATGAAAGTTTGGATCAGGACTTACCGTCGTAGATCTGAAACCTCGACATATTGAACTTCTTCGAAGCCCGGAACGTATCCAACTCCATCGAGAATGGCGTCCTCAGCCGGACATTGGACATGATCTCGGCGTTGAGTCTCTTCCTCTGGAGGTAATCCCTCAGATCCTCCTTCATTCTACCAGGAGCTCGGCTATCAATAGACTTCAGTCTCTTCGGTGTGCTGACTCCCAGTGAAATTGTGCATCCTCTTGGACTTCCCTTCGTCCACTGCATCAAAACAGAGGCCTTTCCCTTGGATTTGCCAAGATTCCCTGACATAGGTCCCCTTGGTCATGGTGTCCTCTGCAACTCACCTTGTACTTATTTTGTACGCCCGACATCCTTTGATGGCCGATGTGTGGTTCCTTGTCCCTTGCCATACTGCTGCAGGACAACTGGGACTGTCTTTTGTCCTTCTTTTAGGGCATCAGTCTTGGTTGCTGGTGAAGGTGTCTCCTGCAACGAAAATGATGGCTGTATCACGTTGTTTTGCATCATGAAGTTGACCACAGTCTGCAGGTCTGTCAACTTGTTTGCCATTTCTTTCATCTCCTCATCCTTCCTCAGGCATCTATCTTTCCATACATGGAGGTCACTTTCGTTGTAGTATTCATCTCGACCTTCCTTCTTTGGGCCATTGCGCCTCTTGCCGACATCATTCGCTCCAGGATTCGGTTCCTGTACTCCTTCATTACGATTTTCTTCTTTAACATTAGGATCCACATGTTCCTCTTCCTCACTATGGATGTCGTCCCCAATTCTCTCTTCCTGCCCCGTTGTTGGCCATCTATTCTCCTTTAGTTCCCATAGACGGCGCCAAATTGTGGGTGTTGATTTTCGACCACACAACCAAAAGAGAATTCAGCTAGAGAGAACTGGCAGAATAAACTGAGCCAACACCTGCCAACAAGAAGATGAGAATTCCGCAGTGGTTCATCCCCTTGGAGGGCACTCCGACGATCAAGTCAGTAAAACTTTTATCTTTCACAGATAGCAAATAGTACTTAAACTCACAAGAAAGAATTTACCTCAGACCCACGAGGCTGTCTCACTTTTATAACCAGCAGTGACCTGATCACCTAGAAGCCTTACTTCATTAGACTCAGGCTCAATACTCATCCTGGACTCTCAATTAGGTAGGGATAAACTTTTCATGAGCTTTATCCATATCCAAACTGAGATCCTCCCCTATTTTAGGACTCTTGTCCTTTATCCGGATACCTTAGGATTCCGGCATTACCGTAGAAGATCTCAGCAACGCCGTGATCACCTCAGCAACATGACTCATCCACGTGGCACCTTAGCCGACATCTCGGGCTATCTCGGCCACAGTGGCGTCATTCACAAAATACTTCCCCACACTATTTATACAATCTTCACAATGTAATTTCAATGAAATTGAAACTTGAATTTTTTTTCCATAAATTCATCTTCAAAATTTGATTTCACTATGAATTCACTACAACAGAACTGGGTTTTCACAGCACCACTTCAACAACATACAATAAATGCATGTCGTGGTTTCTCACTTTTATCACTTGCTTTTTTTACACGTTGTAAGTAATTTTTCAACCACGGCGTGTCTATTGCGTAAGCTCTGAATGGTAGTAAGATGATTTTTTTTACGGCTTGCAATGTTTTCTGTAAATAATAAAACTTTCTATGACATGCATATGGCATGCCATTAATACAATAACTATACACAACACAAATATGCTAGCCGTGAAATGTATTGCACTTTTCACCACGCACACAACGCCCGCCGTTAAAAGTATTGCACTTTTTACGACACACATAACGCATGCCGTTAAAAGTATTATCTTTTTACGACGCATAATGCATGTCATGAATGTTATGACCGAAAAAAAAGTAGGCGCCAAAATGAAAAACTCTAGAGCTAAAACACCAAAAAAATATATTTAAAAAAATAAATATATCAACCCTTTCACTTATAATAATCAAAAGGAACATAGAACGGGTTAGAGCATCTCCAATCGTTTACCAAATTTTTCACCAAATTTGAGTTAAAAAAGACCCATTTTTTCATTTTGATACAGGCTGCTCCAATAGTGGGCATCAAAACAGGGGTTGACCGGTTGGTCGACCGGCCGGTTGACCAACCGGTTGATCAGCCGGTCGACCTGTAAGGCATATTTTTTTTATTTTTTTTTTTTACCTCTTTGAACCTTTTGACCTGTTTAAACCAAAATTTTTGCAAGGGAACCGGTGGTCCGGTTGGTCAACCGGCTGGTCAACTGACTGGCCGACTGGTTGCTCTCCCCAACGGTCACGCATAGTGAAATGGTGAAAGCTGCTGCCTGTTCTCACTTTGATGAATTTTTTGGTGAATTCTCAATTTGATACCGATTTGGTGCAACCGTTGGAGCACCAAAAGTGACTTTTTCACCAAAATTTAAATTTGATGTCAAGTTTGGTGAAGCATTGGGGATGGTCTTAGGCAAGGTTTTAAAACCCGGACCGGACCGGCCGGTTCAACCGGTTGAACCGGTGACCGGAGGGGGCTCCGGTCCGGTCTGCCCACCAAAACCGGCCATCATCAAAAACCGGCCTATTTATGCAAAACTGGTGAACCCACCGGTTAAACCGGTGAACCGGTTGACCCGGCACCGGGTTGACCAAACCGGACCGGTGCAAAATTCTTTTTTTTTGTTTTTTTGTTTTTTTATTTTCTTTCTTTTCTTTCTTTCTTATTTTATATATATATATATATATATATAATATAAGAATATAAGAAAATTTTAATTTGAAACTCTTTTTCAAGGGTCTCCTCTTGTGAGGAATCCCATTAAGAGCTTGATGAAATTATTGTGAAAGTCTTCACCTATTTATAAGAAAAAAACTCTTTCAAAAAAACTCAAAAAATCCATGTGGGATTCAATCAAATGTATTGGAGGGAATATTGAAATTTTGATATCCCTTCAAAATTTTTGCTCTCCTTTCAATCAAATTATTTGAATTTAAATCATATGGAGGGAATATTAAATATTTGATTTCATCTTCCAAAATTGAAATTAATAATATTTTAAAATGTATTATTATATTTTTCAGTAAAAAAAAATATTAGGATAAATATTTAAGATAATTTAATATTTTTAATTTATAATTTTATTACTTATATTTTTATTTAAATATAATTTTAATATATTTATTACGTCACGGTTCGATTCCGGTTTAATTTCGGTTGAACCGGTGACCCGTCCACCCGTCTTAGGCATAGAGAAGAGAAGAGAAGAGAAGAGAAGAGAAGAGAAAGGTTCAAAGAAGCACAATCGCAGGAGAAGAGAAGGTCTGAGCACCGAATACTATTCAAAACATTCACTCCTTGGCTTTTAATGGCTGAACATAGAATATTGTTCAAGGAGGAAAACCGAGAAGAGAGAGGCTTCGAACGGTAAGGGTTTCAAATGGTGCTCTCTCTCTCTCTTCACCCCACTCTCATACTCTCTCTCATATGCCCCCACCACACCACCAATTTCTAGGGTTTACATATCTCGTTGTAGGCAAATCGACCCAATTGAGAGTTATGAGAAGCCATGGACTGAAGAGACACTGCTCGTTGCTGAACACTCGGATTCTGAAACCCTAACCAAGAGCCTTCTTGTTGATTTTCTTGGCTCATGGTGTTGCTCAGAGCTTGGAGAATACTATCAAAACTATGAGTTCTAACTTTGCTTGTTGTCATTTTAGAAGTAATTTTTTGTTTTCTGAAGCAAAATTTGATTTGATTAATGTTTTTTTTTCTAGAGTTTAGTTGATCATTTTTATCCTTTAAACTATCAATTTCATCTATTTAGTGTTCTATTTTCTAGAGTGTTCTATTTCATCTATTTGATTCGATTAGTGTTTTTTGCATTCGAGAATTTTGCATATATATGTATACACACTTATATATGTTTGATTAAGTTGGTTAGAATTGATATTGGTCTTGCCCCAAAACCCTAATCGATGTGTTCAATTTCATATGCATATATGGTGCTTGGTTGCTGAAGACAACATGTTTGACAAAAGTCCCAAGTGAGGTGAGCTTCCTCTTGCTTTGATTCTCTTTTCTGACTAACCAAACAGATTATTTTCTCATTTGATTACTCTGGTTGATTGTATGTTACAATTTTTAGCCTAATTTGTACTCTCTCTTTTTTATCTGTTAAAAAATTATTATTGTACTGTGATTTACTATAGAGGTCTAAATGTGTGATCTTTGAGTGAACTGAACTCTCAATTCTAGAACCCTTTGTGACCACTACTATTGTCATGTTGCTGCTTTCAGTTATATGTTTATAATCACCTCAAAAATAATGTTGCGTTCATTGCTTATGTCTTTTATGCATCCATTCTTAGATTTCATTTGGTTTTTCATTTCACTCTTCAGTTTACTGAAATTGTTTGATCTCACTCCAACAAATGAGAATGAGAATGTTTGGTTTTAAACATGCTCCATCCTTTTGTGTTTTTTTTTTTTTTTTGGCATGATGAATGTTAAAATTATGTAGTGTGCAATTGTTTGGTTGTAATTATGCCAATTTGATTTAGTTTTTTAATCTTTTTAAATGATTTATAATGTTAAATGAAAACTTGTTTCAACACTGATCATTGTGGAATTGTCTGGAATTACAGAATCCATGATTCTTGCCTCTTGAGGCATATTCTTCTACCTCAAATGTTTTAACTCTATATTTCAAGCAGCAACTCTAAATTGACATTGGAAACATTGTATACAAGTACTCCCTTAGGTTTTATCTATTTTGTTCTGTACTTCACAATGCAACAGAACAGAATTCAATCGTTTGCCTTCAAAATTAGTCTAAGGAAATTATGTTGATAAATGGTTTCATTAGTTTGCATGACATGGTGGCATGTTGCTTGCAAATTTTCATTGATCTACCAAATTTTCTGTCATTCTTTTCTGTTTAAAAGTTTCTATTAATAGGAGTGCCAAAAAGGAGGCAAACCCTTTTTTGTTTAAAAGTTTTTATTAATAAAATTGCAAAAAGGGAACGAATCATGTATACTCAAAAAGCATGGAAAATATATATGTATATATATATCCACAGCCATGCACAAAACTCCAATAAACTGTACAACAATGATTTGTTATTCTACCATGCCAGTATGCCACATGTATATTCATATAGATGGTTTGTTACTATTCTGTGCAGCAATTGCACAGAGCGTTATCAAATTCCTGTTGTTATACATATATGCCTTTGCCAAAGCCCCCTTTTGTTTTTTGCATTTTCATTTTTCAGTTGTGAAGCTTTACATTTTATTTGCTTTGCCAGCTAATTTCAGCTAAGTTACTTTTGCTAACTTCATATGTTGAAACTTCAGTCTGCTTTTCTTCTGTGTGATTGGCTAACCTTTTATTCTATTTCTTTTACAGGGTGACATTTTGTTCTTGCATATGAGCAAGGATCCTATTCGTGCAGGAGAAATTGTCGTGTTTAATGTTGATGTTGGTTCCTTATTTCTAGGCTGCTATTGATATATTATTTAATAGCTCTTGGTTATTTCATTTCCTTCATTTTGGATATTCTAAATTTTATTTTGGCTTCTATATATAGCATAATCTGTTTGTTTTTAGTCAACTTATTTTGATGGATTTAAATATCTAAATTCAGTATCTTATCTAATTTGGTTTTGGAGTTACATGCTGGTAAACATACAGCTGTCTTAAATTTTAGTAGTCTCTATCTTGTACTGGGTTACTATTTTTTTGTATGATGAGTTTCCTTAGACTACCTGAGCAATGCTTGCACTAAATTAACTAGATTTCTTAACAATATGATTTGCAGAAAAAATAATCTGTTTAAACAATAGAGTTTTAAACAATTTACTATTTTTATTTTTATTTCTTAACAATATGATTCACTGGTTGCCAGTTCCTCAAAAACAATCTTGTTATCTATGATTGACAAGCAAATGAGCATGAGAGTTTTATTTTTACTTTTGGTTTTTTATACAAGAATCTTTCCTTTTGATTTTTTATTTCAGTTCTGTATCATCTTTTTGGCTCATTTTTTTAAAAGACCTACATCAGTATAGTATGCATTTACCTGGAAGCCAATTTTTTATTTTTTTATTTTTTTATTTTTTTTATTTTTTTATTTTTTTATTTAATGACTTGTTTAAAGTGAAGAAATTTAGCTAAATGACATAAATGATGTGTGAATTACATTATAGTTATATTCTTATAAATATTAGGTGGATTTGGATAGTCAATTTTTCGTTGATACCTTTTCCGCATGCATTGCATGTAGTGTGATGTATGAGTGTGTTCTATTGTTTTAGGTGATTATCTCACTCATTACAAGTCTATTCACATTGATTATTTTTTTACCTTAATCTGTGTTGCTAATGGAACTTTTCCTTATTATTGTGTAGGGACGTGAAATTCCTATTGTCCACCGAGTAATTAAGGTAATACTTTTTTCTGCAAAACTTTTTGCTTCCCATTCATTTCAATATGGTACTGAGTGACAATTGAGAAATTTCTAGATTGCCTTTTGTGTTGGTGAACCAAGAATGGATAAGGAAAGTCAAACTAGGGAAGAAGAATATTTGTCTATGGAATTAGAAGCTCTGACATGCATCACACTATTTAAAGCCACAATAATCTTTAGCATTATATCTTTTCATTACACTTATTTTGTTAGTTTGCCTTTCGTCTCTGTGTGTGTGTGTGTTTGTGGCATGTGGGAATCTAAATGATTGGACAGTGAAAGGAAGGCCATGAAACTCTTAACCTCACCTCACCTGCTCTGTATCCAGAGACTGGAATTTTGGATGTATCCTCTGTGTAGAAAAGGCTGTTCTAATGGCCCAGACACCCGGTTATCAAAAGGCTGTTCTAATGGCAGTCTTTGGCCTTCATACGGTTGATATAGTAATACCAACACATTAATTTTGGTGAAAAAAAGGAAGAAAAGGCAAACCCCATGAAGGATCCAAAAAGCTTCTGAAAATAAACTGAAAGAGGATTCCAATAAGACAGTTTCAGTCAGAGAAGTTAAGTCTTAACTAAAAGAACCTACTACATTTTTAAAATTTTATGTCACTGTCCATATATCACGAGGGACTCTACCCTAAAAATTATATTCCCTGAAATTAGCCCTAGCAAATAAAGAGCTAATTCTGGAAACATCCCAGGCATGAAGAAGTGAAAATTTCCATGCATTCCAATTGCCAAGCTACCTAACAATATTACATGTTCCACCCACTTTGTGGTCATTCTCCTGCATTGCTCAGTTAAATTAAATTATTGCAGTTTTACCAGTTTTCTCAAAATTGCGGCACCTTGCTTCGATAACTCTATACTTGTGTTTTGTAGGTTCATGAGTGTCAAGATACTGGAGAAGTTGATGTCCTCACAAAAGGTATTACCATGCCTAATTCTGAAGTTAGTCAGTTGAAGATATGTTACTGTCCCAACTCATGGGCCATATAGCTTTTATCCTAGTAGAACTCCTATGAACAAGAATTTGAACTTTTAGAGGTGATTTTTTAATCTCATATAAAGTAAGTGGATGTAAATTGTTACATTTGCTATCCTTCCTCAGTTAGCATGTTTCTGTCTTATTTCTCTCTTTCACCCTCTTTCTTCCCTATCTAGGAACTTTCTTTGTCTCTCTAGATGGGTTAAAGGCTCTTAATGACCATTACTAACATATTTGGTTCAACCTCCATTTTAATTTTTTTCTACCAAAATTGAGTGCTTAATGAAGGCCAAATTAACCTCTGTAATATTATTTATTGGCTTCTCAAAAAGGAATTTTCTTTTATGCTTCTCATTCCATGATTTTGTTTATTACTTTTGGTAAGAATAAGAATTTTGGTTAAAAGTTGGTCTAAGAAGGTGGTGCACGTGTACTGTGAGTTTCATCTTCTTACTAGTGTGTAGCTTTTCTTGATGGTCACATTTTTGTAGCTTCTCAAATGGACAAATATATGTTAGTAATGGTTCATGTTATTTAGATATTGCTCAATGTAACCTTAGATACATAAAGTACCCATGCCAATTCATTTTGGAAATCACAAGTTTATGCTATTTGTATTTTTATTTTTTATTTTTTGTTATAAATTATTACAACTTTTATAACTACTATAACTTGCAATGTGATCTGATAATGGTAATGTGTAGGAACCAATTCCTATCACTCAACTTGCAACATGTGAGGTGTATTTGCCTAACAGATGGTTCAGATGATGGTTTAGATGATGAGTATGAGACCAATAGTAGCTGTGACGATGATGATGGTGATGGCTAGTTTTTGAGGACTTTGATGAATAGATTTCTATAATCTTTGAATAGTTTTAGATTTTATTTACAAACTTATATATGATACAGTTTTGGATGGTTTGTAACTTTTTGGATAATTTAGAACTTAAGAATAGTCTTTTTGGATGGTTTTGAACTTACAGTTAATTTTTGGATGTTCGGAATGTATTGACAATTTTTGAATGTTCGTAATTTATGAATGTAGTTTATTTTTTATGCTTGAAACAATATTTTGGTGGTTAATTAATATTTTTTAAAGCTTGTTTGTAATGTTTGTTATATTGTACAAAACAGGTCAAAATAGAACATGTTGAATTAAAAAAATAAAAAATAAAAAAATAATGCACATTCTACGGCAGGCAAACTAGGTCATTATATGGCATATTCCACAGCATTCTACGGATGCGGTGGTGTGTTCTACTTATCTACGACAGGCTAAGCAAGTCGTTGTATTACATATTCTATGGCGCGCAATCAGCGTTGTTATTTATCCCACCAATTAATGGCGTGCAAAAGTAGTCGTAGAAAAAGTAAAAACGACGCACAAGATCTGCTGTTAAATAGTTTTTAACGGCGTACTATGGCATGCCGTTGAAAGTGAATGACTTTTCATAACTGGTCATAATATGACGTTACGTTGCACATCGTAGAAGTTTGTTGTAGTGATTGAACTTCAAAATCTTGCAACTTCAAGATGCGATTTCTTTATACCATGTCAACGACATGCGGACATGTCAGCAATTTACCAAGGGGACATGTCAACATGAAATCGTAAGTTCAAGTTGCGATTTCAAGATGAAAATGGAACTTGAACCTATGATTTCATAAAAGCGGTTAATTTGATAAATAGTTTTAAAAGTGAGTTATTTTCATGAATAATTTTATTTTTTGAAAAAAAAAACTCCACAATTCAACATGCATGCACTACAACATATAAAAGTTTTAGAGACCAAATTTTTTGGTCTCTAAAAGTGAAAATTTTGTTCCAAAAGACATTTAAAGACCAATTTCTATAGTCGTGAGGATAATTACTAAAAGGTCGTCCCAAAAAATCAAAAATAAGACTTTTAGCGACAAAATTTTGAAAATGTCACTAATAAATACACTTTTAGGGACAACATAATTTGATCTCAAAATGGTTTATTTTTTGAGACAAAAAATTTGGTCCCAAAAAGATAATAATTCATCACTAAAGTTTAATTTTCGTTGTTAAAAATATAATGACAACACTTTTCGCAACAAAAATATTTGATCCCTAAAATATAATTTTATCCCTCAAATCTTAATTTTTTGTAGTGATGATTTCTTTTAGACTTTGTGGACAGTATAGCAACCATGGCGTAGGGGACCAGCAGGGTGCAGAACCCTCCAAAATTTTTGAGAACTTTACATTATATGAGAATGTTAAACTTTTTTGGGTGAATATGAGAATGTTAACTTTGTTATATGAGAATGAAATATTATGGACTAAATTGAAATATTTTTAGGGGACTAAGTTGAAACAGTTTTTAGAACCATTAAATGAAACAAAGTTAAAAAAATTTATGTATTAATGCTCATATTGATACAATTTAAATATTGGAATCAAATTGAAACACTTTTATACATTGAAACCAAATTGACACAATTCAAAAATTGGGAACTAAAATGATACAAGTTGGGTTTGGGCTATTTTTTTACTAAAATTCACAAAAAGACAATCAACTAAATAAGCTAATAAGACAAAATGTCACATCAAATCTATAATCATTTTATTTTTTTTCTTACAAACATTACATCCAATTACAAAAAAATCTAAGGCTGTGTTTGGTGGAGCTTTAAAAATGTGATTTCAGTCTTTGATTTGAATGTTGTGTTTGGTTTGAGCTTTGAAACGTGATTCCACATTCACTTTTAAAAACTCTTTTCTAGGCGAAAAAAAGTTATCTAACCCGAACGTCCAGCCTGTTGATCGGAACAATGTTTGATTTTTTTTTTCCTCACCTATTATTTTTATATTGTAAATAAAAATATTTTCAGAATTTTTTTAATTTTTATATGAGTTTTGAATAAAATTTTAGATTGTATGTTTGGTCATGAGTTGTAAATTTTGAATCAAATAACTTTCCTAATTTCAAAAACTCAAAATTCCCTCTAAAACTCAATTCACAACTCTTTTCAAAACTCATAACCAAACAAAATTTTCACTCAAATTATAATTCTAAAACTCACAAATTTAAAATACAACTCTACTTTCAAATTATATTTAGAAAACTCTACCAAACGCTACCTAACTATTTTTCCAAATACAAAAATTTTAACCTATTAAAATAATCAAAAACTAAAATAACCTACTAAAATAATTTCCCAAACACCCACAAAATATAATTAACCCAAACATTTATTTTCCACCGTTTCCGTTTGTGACTTTACAGAGGTTAATTTTTTCCTTACAAATAGCCATCCCCAGCCTAAAATAATTTACAGCCACAAAACAATCTAATGCCTGAAAAACTCTCTCTACCCATGTACAATGATTTACCTATGATTTTTCTTCAGCTTAATTTGGCATCGGTTCTTCTGGGAGCGGCTTTTGCTTCACAATCCTTGCCTAGTTGCCAAGATCATTGCGGTAGCATCAGTATCCCATACCCATTTGGAACTAGTAAAGAATGCTACATAGAAAAAAAAAATTTCTGGTTACTTGTAATGACACCCACTATAACACCCTCCCAAGCTGTTTCGAACAGCGAGTACCACAGACGTCACAGGTATATATCTTTCTGGTCAGTTGCGGGGTGTTTGGGAATACAATTATGACCACTGGATCAGATTGGCCAAATTCCCCATCTCAAATACCCGAAACAAGTTCACGGCTGTTGGGTGCGACTCCTATGCAGTTATCTCAGGCTCCCAGGAACAAAAGTATGACACGGGGTGCTTGTCACTATGCGACAACATCAACAATGTGATCAACAGCTCTTGCTCTGGCATTCGGTGCTGTCAGACAAGTATCCCCAAGGGAGTGGGAATTTCTACGTCAGTATCAGAACCTATGACAACTATGGAACTTTAATCTGGGCAGCTACGCTTTCGTAGCTGAGGAAGCTGCTTACAACTTCTCTTCTTTAAATCTTGCAAACTTACAGAACAGAACAATGTTTCCCATGGTGCTTGATTGGTCTGTAGGGGACCAAACATGTGCTGAAGCCAAAAACAATCTAACAAGTTTTGCTTGCAAGGCTAACAGCGACTGTTATGACTTCGACAATGGTCCTGGGTGTTGCTGCAATTGCTCCCAGGGATATGAAGTTAACCCTTATCTTCGACAATGGTCTAGGTATGTAACCACAACTACTGTAAGAAGGCTTTCAATTTCTTGCTTCCTAACATTGATGCTGCTATGATCTCTACATATGCAATGGATAATTCAATCTATTATTGAATATGAAATCAAAGATCCAACTAGCTTATTCTCTCTGTTTCAGATATTAATGAGTGCGTTATTTCAAGCCCCTGCAACATGACATGCCAGAATTTACCGGGCACATACAAATGTTCTTGTCTGGAGGGCTGTAAAGGTGACGGCAGAAAAATGGATCAGGTTGCAGTGCAATTCTTGTTCCTAACCACAGGCTTCCCTTGATTAACATTGCACTAGGTAGGTATAGGCACACCCACATGCTATATTAATCATAAAATTGTCAACAGATTAAATTTTCATGGATGTTCAACCGATGGATGCTTGTGAATTTGACTATATCTTTGGTTTAGAGTTTATAGTCATTCATAGATTCACAGATCATAAACAACTCGAAGATGATAGATCTGCAGTTTCCCTTATTTTCTTTTCTTTTCTTTTCTGTCTTGTTTTTTAATTTTTAATTTTTAATTTTTTTTGTAATTATAGGCCTTTATCAGTTTACACCCTTAACTAAAAATTACTACATTTTACTTCTTTAATTTTTTTAATTTATTTCAATCTAAACCTTTAGTTATAAAAAGATGAAGAAACAATGGTTGCGAATTGTGTATGTCAATCTTATGATCAAAATATGTATATATGTAACAAAGGGAGCTTCTATAATACACACCTCTATTTGACAGTGTACTATATACAAGTTATGATATGTAGTGATTTCAATACCACTTTTTGTCATGACCAAAAAAATTACAATGGATCATAATCAAACACTACTTGAGTCATAACCAAAAACTACAATGGTTATAATCAAAATAACAAGTACCATAGGTCATAACTAACACCACAATTATTCAACCAAGTTATAACCAATAGCACAATGGGTCATAACCAAATACCACTTGAAACATAATCAAAAACCTCTTGGGTCATAATGTAACAACCACAATAAGTCATAACAAAGTCGTAACTAACGCCACTATTAATAACAACTACGATCACAATTAGTCATAAACAAATACTACAAAAAGTCGTAACTGGCATATGATACACCCTTTTCTTTTCTTTTCTTTTTTTTTTTTTTTTTTTTTTGTGGTGTACATTATAGAATTTCCCATGTAAAAAATATGCATATATCTTCCTCTTTGGTTATAAAATTGCATATAAAATGCAACAATTTACCCCTAGTTGAGAGGTAAATGTAACCTTTTTTTCCTTTTATCATAATCAAGTTGAAACTTGAATTCTGGATATTGATATTTTCCATTTGAATATCTGCAAGCATCAGCATAAGTATATTAGTGCTACTTCTTGGCAGCTCCTGGCTATATTGGATATTTAGGCAAAGGAATATAATCAATCTGAGAGAGAAGTTCTTTCAAAAAAATGGTGGCATCATGTTACAACAACGACTTTCCAAACATGAAGGATTGGTCCAGTCAGCTAAAATCTTTACTGTTACCTTAAGACGGCAACAAACAACTAACATGAAAGTAGAATTTTGCGCCAAGGAACAATCTACAAAGGAATATTACCAGATAACACTATAGTTGCCATTAAGAAGTCCAAAGTAGCTGATCAGAGCCAGTCCCAAACTAAAATCTTTGCTGTTGAGGACCTTAAGACACCAACAAACAACTACCATGAAAGTAGAATTTTGGGCCAAGGAGGCCAAGGAACAGTCTACAAAGGAATATTACCAGATAACACTATAGTTGCCATTAAGAAGTCCAAAGTAGCTGATCAGAGCCAGTCCCAGATTGAGCAATTCATTAACAAAGTCATAATTCTCTCTCAAGTCAACCATAGGAATGTTGTGAAGCTCCTAGGGTGTTGCTTGGAGACACAAGTTCCTTTACTAGTCTATGATTTTATTACTAATAGGATTCTATGACCACATACACATTGTAGGTGGCACATCCTCAATAACATGGGCAAATCGTTTAAGGATAGCAATGGAAATTGCAATAGCCCCTTCATATTTGCACTCTGCTGCTATACTCCTATCATTCATAGAGATGTTAAGTCCACCAACGTACTTTTAGACGAGAATTACGCTGCTAAAGTATTCGATTTTGGAGGTTCAAGGTTGATCCCCATAGATCAAACTCAATTAACCACAATGGTTCAAGGGACATTGGGTTACCTAGACCTAGAGTACTTCCACACAAGCCAATTGACTAAAAGGAGTGACGTATACAGCTTTGGGGTTGTCCTTGTGGAGCTACTAACTAGCAAGAAGGCACTTTCTTTTGACAGCCCTGAAGCAGAAAGAAATTTAACGAAATATTTTGTTTCATCAATGCAAGAAGATCGTTTGTTTCAAATTGTTGACATACAGGTGATCACTGAAGCAAAGGTTGACCAGCTAATGGAAGTTGCTATTTTAGCAAAGAGATGCTTAAGAGTGAAAGGAGATGAAAGGCTAACCATGAAGGAAGTAGCGTTGGAGCTAGAGGGATTGAGAATGCTGGAGAGATCCATGGGCAAATGATATCAAAATTTTAGATAAGACTCAGTACTTGCTTGGAGATCAACTTTCAGATGCTTATGGTGGTGGCAACAGTAGTAACAGCAATTCAAAAGCTTATGATAGCATGGCAAACCATGTCATTTCACCATTTGATGGTGGACAATAAGGTGTTGCTTGGCGGTCTGCATTCATTAGATTTTGTTTGGTAATGTTTTCATTTCAGCTAATTTGTCAAATAATCCCTGTAAGTTGTTAAGAACTTTTGATTATATATGTTGATGTTCAATTTGTTGTGATTGTAGAGATAATGGTTGTTTAGAAAGGTAGTTATCAATGCAAAACCTTTCTTTTTATATCTGAAAAATGATAATTTTACTCAGTTGGAACACATCTACACATGCTAAACATGAAGCACAATCCATACCACTTTTATGTTTTCAGTTCCTCGTTACGAATATTTTGATTTTATCATCATTTAAAGTCCAACTGATGCATTGGGGTTAGATAATAAGTAGAGTTCGGTTTACTAAAATGGTGTCAAAATAGATTAAAATGAAATATTTCTTTAAGCTCCTTATGGAATGACCATTCCAAAATCTACCAAACAAAAAGTATTCGTTCAATCTAAATCTGTCAAACATCCCAAAGTTAAACAAATTGGTCATGACCTAAGGATGTCATGCCAAAAATGCCACAACCACCTCAATTTGTTCGGCAAATTAGTGCTGAACAAAACTGTTACAAATCTTATTTATTTATTTATTTATTTTCTCATTGGAATTTCCATTTTTTGTTAAATCTGAACTTTTTGACTTATGAAAGCTAATTCTAATATCATTTGAATTTGAAATAATCCGACCAAATCAGAGGTCTAATTGATAAAAATATCTTAAATTGTCAATTTTAGTTAAAATTTTGAATATATAAGTTCTGGGATTTTGATGAATATGTTTTTATTTTCAGGTGAAAATTTCACTAATTTCAAATTTTCTGTCTTGTTTGGGTATATTTTTTTGTCAAATTCTTCAACAAATTTTAAAACCATTTGCAATTGTTGGAAACAAAACCTAATTACAACCATAGGATATGCTACCAACATAGCTCAACCTTATTGCTAGAAAATTACATCCCCAGCGAACTACTATGAAAAATACCAAGGTGCCAATATTGTTGAGTAACATTTGGGAGTACTGGCTCCAATTGTGACACTAAACTTGCATCTTGTTTGGTTAGGGCTTTGTGGGTCAAGATCACTGAGGGCATTCTGGTCAAGTGGTAATGATGGGCCTTTCAAAAAAAAAAAAAAAAACCAAAAGGTTCCTTATATCTTTTCAAGTCTATAATTTGAACCCAAAAAAAGTGGCATATTGAATAAATTGCTTAAGAAATGCCCCACTATTGCAGTACAAGAAGTTCGTGTCGTGGTTAAGTTTGTACTTTGCTTTCCATGGTATGGAAAGCGAAGCAACTCTCTTTCAAGTTTCCTATCATGAATTAAGCCTTTTGTCGAACCAAGGCCTTCGACCTGAATAAAACTGGAACATGTGGTTAGCATGGTATTATTAACCAATTATAATCTAAACATGTTGACTGAACCCACACCTTTTAACTTTTAAATGTAGCTACCCACCCATGTCATTTTCATAACTTTTTCATAACTTTCATGTAACTTTCATATCATCATGGTGGGGTTGGAATCTATACATGATGAGCAAATGATGAAATTTTATTAGTTGGTGATATCACATATGTATGATGACGTGGTATCACGGTTGTATTGAATTTTTTCCCCTTTGGCTTCATGATTGTGTAGCACCCTTTGTAGTGTAAAATCTTGGCTTCAAATCTTATAGAGAGGAGTTTGATACCCTTTGTGATAGTGTTTTTTTTTTTCTTGTCATAGGCGTCATATGTAGCTAGTAGTTGTTGGGCTTGGGTTTGAACTTGGTGATTGGTTGTGTTAAGTTTGGCTGATTTTATTTGCACCTAAATAATAACTCAATAGGCCAAACCAAAATTTTTGTTCTTATTATAAGGAAAGACTATATCACTACAAGAAAAAGCAGAATTGGCGACTAAAATTCGAACTTTCAGCTTCGTCGCTGAAAGTAGCACAATTGGCGACTAAAATAGAATTAGTAGCCAAAAGTGAAGACTTTTGGCGACTGAAACAATTTAGTAGCCAAATGTATAGTTATTGGCGACAAAAAATCAGTTTAGTCGTCGATTATATGGGTTTTAGCGACTAAAAAAATTTTAGTAGCCGAAAGTGAAGGTTTTTGGTGACTAAAAACATTTAGTAGCCAAAAGTATAGGTTTTGGTGACTAAAAAATAGTTTGGTCGCAGATTATACGTGTTTTACTGACAAAAAAAAAATTTCGTAGCCAAAAGTGAAGCTTTTTGGCTACTAAAAAAAATTTAGTAGCTAAAAGTCAACAATTGGGGACTAAAATTCAGTTTAGTCGCCCAAAGTGGAGGGTTTTGGCGACTAAAATTCAGTTTAGTCGCCAAAAGTGGAGGTTTTAGGCGGGAATTAATTCTTTTAGCGACTAAAAAATAATTAGTAGCCAAAAAGTATAGAATTGGCGACTAAAAAATAGATTTAGTCGCCAAAAGTGGTCTCCTATTTTTTTTAGTAAATAATTTATTTTTTACATAAATTATATTGAATAAAAATAATTATGTTTATATATATAGTTTTATATTAATACGGCTCAATATACTATATAAATAATATATGTTGCATATATATTCATGTGGTGTTGTAGTGGCATAGTGGAGAGAGTGTGTTGCTAAAGAGAGTGTGTTGCTAAAGGTTTAGAATGTGAGAGGTTGGCTCTTCGAAACTTTGGAAGAGCAGAGGGTAAATATATTTTTTTTTTTTGAAATAAGCTTTTGGCGACTAAAATGTGTGGTCGCCAAAAGCTTGAGTATTGGCGACAAAAAAAAATAGTCGGCAAACGTATAAATTAAAAAAAAAATAATTCACTATTGGCGACTAAAAATGTATAATTTTAAAAATATAATTGAGCTTTGGCGACCAAAGTTTTAGTCACTACAGACTTCGTTTTTAGCGACTAAAAGTTTTTTAGTCGCCAATACCTTCCCCGACCGTGTTTTTGCGACAAAACCGGCGACTAAAAAATTTAGTCGGGGAAACTAAAAAGTCGACTTTTGGCGACTAAAAATTTAGTCGCCAAAGGTGCTTTTTCTTGTAGTATATGCACCTTATAATTATAAAATAAAATATTATAACTCCATACTTTCTGAGTCATAACTAAAATAAATAAATACATAAATAAATAAAAAGTCCAAAAAAAAAAAAAAGTCATAAACAAATATTTCAAAATAATTTCATAATTGAAGAGGAAAATTGGTCATAACTAAAAAAGAAAATGACGTAACTAATGGTGCATATGGTATGAGAGTGTGTATACTAGAATTCTCTCCTATTATATCCTAATGTAAATTTATTAACAAGGACAACACATTAAACTCTAAAATAAAATAGGGTAAATTACACTTCCCTAAGATTTGGTCCAATTACATCTCACTCCCTGACGTTATAGAATTACATTTTCACCCTTGTGGCTAATAAGGTCGTTTCCCAAATCCCCTTGCTTATATAAAAGGCAATAATTCCTGGTAGAAAAATAGAGGAAATTACAATGAAAAAAAGAATAAAACAAAGGAAAGGAAAAAAGAAAAAGAAAAAGAAAAAGAAAAAGAAGTAAATTAAAACAAGAAAAGAGAGAGTATATGAATTCAATGTCTTTTTGATACCAACGTTAATTTCGTCTAAATAATTACAATGATAAGGAGGTCAATGTAGTTTCCCAAACGTCAAGGGATGATATGTATTATACCCAAACCTTAGGGGTGTAAGTGTAATTTATCCAATAAAATATTATTTTTTCCTAATGGTATACCCAAACTACTTATACGTATTTTCCATATTCAACTCTCTTCATATTCTTCTCCAAATTTCAATTATTTTCTCTTTATCTTCTTCCTCACTTTAATATTCCAATCCATCCCATCAAAATTCACCATTATCATTAATATCATTATTATAAAAATATTTACTTTTGTCCTTTTCGCTGGTTGTATCCAGTGTTAGAAACAAAAATGGCTACACAACAATCACTTAAACAAATTTGAAAGATAATTGAAGAAGAATAAAATAACTCTTGTATTTTTCACTCATGTCTCATATGACAACCTTACGAAACTATATATAATACTCCATAACTAAATTCTTAACAGTCTAACATAATGACTCACTTAAACAAACACCATACTAATCACCATTACATGCATGAAAAACATAACTCTCAAAATAATAAAAACTAATTTATATATATATATATATATTGTAAAAATTCAAACAAAACATCAAAATTAGCTACCCTGCAATAGGGTAGCTTTAGCCACATCATGTGTAGGATGAACAACATGACGATGCACTTTTGTAATATATTATGAAAGATGAGGACCATGATTTAAGTGATTCTCATGCATCACCAGCGTCCTTTGCTAGTGTCAGTGTTCTCTGTATGAAAACAAAAGAAATAGCTGTAATGAGAAATCTGTTTAAGAGTTTTTAAAAGATGTATAATTTGGGGTTTGTGATTTGTTTATTATTTGGGTGGACCTTGAATACTAATTTAGGAAAAAAAACATAGGATATATTGAGAGTAAATTATAATCCTAAATAATTTAATAGAATTTACTGAGAAATTGAACGTACTTAATAATAATTTTTTTGGATGTAAATAGAATCCTCCATTAGGTTTGATGATTGTTGACTTTCTAGTTATTGTTAGACTAATGGTCTATTTGATGTAATATTTCTCACATTTGTAATTACTTTTCTATCTATTAACAAAAATCAAAATCAAAATCAAAATAATTAAGCCTTTTCCATTATAATATCTCACTATGAAGCACGAACACTTCAAAATAAGAGCCGTAGTGGTGTCGAACACTGGAACACGCCGGAGACACGGTGACAAGCCGGGACAAAGTCCCTTCAATTTTTATTTTTTATTTTTTTTGGGTATGGGACACGTTGAGGACACGGCGGAACACGACAAGGGGACAAAACAAAAATCCCTAATTCGAAGAAAGCTGAGAAGAAGAAACCTAAATCCCAAATCAGAAGAAGAAAAATAGAGAAGAGAAAGTGCGAACCTGTTCATCAAGTAGATTCATTTGATCGATCTCCATCTCTAGTCGACCTAGAAAGCCTCTCTTCTCTGCTGTCTCTGGCTCGTCTCTCGTCTCTCTCTTCACTCTCTCTTTCTCTCTCTCTCTCTCTCTCTCTCTCTCTCTCTCTCTCTAGTCTTATCTATATACTAGTGTATGCCCGTACCTAAAGGTACGGTGTAAATAATATTTTGTTTGAATAATTTTATATGTCATTCTCTCTTAAGCTATGAACACTGAGAATCAAGTATACCTAATCTGTTTTCTCATGACATACAAAAAATGAATAGATAACATACATTTGAGCAAGGGGATCTCCTTTATTATAAACACAATTTCAAATAAAAGGAACAACAAAATGGTGTTCGCCCTTTGGAGCACACCATGCCAATACGAAAATAGTATTATTGATCAAAATCTAAATAACAAACACCTCCAAATATTTACCTCTCAAACCAAACCAAATTTACATAAGTTTACACAATGTTAATCTGCCATAATCTTTAACTTTATACAACGTCAATCATTTTCAAAGTTTGTCAACGATAAAACCAAAAATAGTATAAATTCTGCCCTCGAGATTGTTGCTCACTCGAGGTTGCCCTTCTTTCAACACTCATCAATCAAAGAAGTGCAAGTTTAGTTTACACAATAATAAATACAAAATTATTAGAGATAAGAAAACTTAAGCCTGAAAAAATGTAAACCTGTAAAAAGAGAGTCAATATTACCATTCTCTTGTAGTTTTCATCCACCTGAAAAATACAGAAAAAAAAAAAGCCAATATGATAATTAAAATAGACTACCCAATTCAAAACAAATACACGCATTGTCACACAAATGAAATGTTTTTTTATAGACCACCAATTCAAACCAAACACAAACATTGTTGCAAAATAATAATTGGTTACCCAATGGAAACACTACAAACAAACAAAACACATTATCAACACAGATACAAATTAATGATTGATAAAAATATTAATTTATAAAAATCAATCAATATTTTCTTTGGATTTTATTTTTTTCAACTCTTTCTTTTTTAAACTTCATTTAATTGATCACATAAAGTTATAGGGAAAATTTAAGAAAGACATGTTCTTAAGAAAGAATTTAATAAAATAAAATTCAAAAAGCAAACTCTTCGCTTGGTAATTCAACAACAAACTCTAACTAACTTAATTCTCCCATCATTTACAAATCAATACAGCTTAAAAAAAACCCCATTTGTTTTCTTCCAAAAACCCAAAGCCATTTATTATATCACTTTAGTCCCATCAATTTTGTGTATGTAACCCTCCATCATCTTCTTCAATGTTCACCTACACCCATTCAAATTCATTTTGCTTCCAACCTCAAATAAATTTTCAATATTTGTTAAGCAATACATGACCATAAGCAAAATATCAAACCAACCCCTTTGGATCTATTTGGTTAGCTCATGGGCAGCAGCCAACAAAATTTAGATTGAAATTAAATAAACTATAAGACTAAACTGATATAATAAAAGTCAATAGATAAAACAACAAATCAACAGCATACAGTAAGGGGACAATTGTTTATAGGCTCTTAAAAAAGTAATAGGCAATGCTAAAACTACATATATATAATTTTATCACAGCTTACCAATCCCCACTCCCAAATAAAAGGGGAAAAAAGTAGAAAAACACAAAAAGCCCAATAAATATAGGAAAATTCATATCAATATTTAAAGAATATTTAGCAAACTCAGAAGTATTTACAGATCCGTATATATTTATGAGTATTTAGCAAACAATAGAAAAACTCATAATATAGAAAAACCCATTTTATAAATAAAAAAATTAACACCTATTTCTCATTAAAGAATCAAACATTTCATTAACTGTGTGTGTGTTCAGTCAGTACCTTTGAGACCAAAATAGTAGTAAGTGTCTGGTTCATCCTCCTCAGTCACAACATTTAAAAAAGGAAAAAGGAAAAAAAAAAGTTTCAATAAGATTACTTGCCTACAATTCTTAACTAATGTCCAATTCTTTGCCTTTTCATGAACTCTCTCAATAAGTCATCCTCTCTCCCAGGAAACGGAAATGTTTTGACTGTTCAGATGGAAAAGAAATGAAATTTTGTTCCTTGCCAAGAATGACCTAATTAGACTAAGGTGATACACTTCTCATGATGCATTTACAGTCCTTCTACAAGGACATTTTAAGAATATTGTGAGAAAAAATAAAAGAAAAAGAAGTATAAATATTGCCATACCTTTAGAACAATGATCGGGGTCATAGAGGATAAGGGCCGTTTGTTTGGTCTGATAAAATTAGCTAGAGCAGGGGGGAGTTGGTCAGGCGATATTTCAGTAGGCGTCGAGAAGTCACCGATCTCATTATTAAGAACAATACCAGTAGATGGTGAGAGAAACCCTGCTCCAAAACCATAATTTATTGTTGTGGTCATTGATACAGCATTTCGATCTGCATCTACAATGCAGAAATGGCTGGTTCCGTGATCTTGAAGCTGACTCCATTTGGAAATTACGGACTAAAAGTTGTGGATTCATGACTATATTAATAATTGTGTTAATAAAAATACGAAAATTGGTAAGTACTTATTCAAATTAAGTTAATAGAAAGGGAAATTTATTTAACCTGTACATATGGTATTCTGAAGGAAAAGTCGTGTTGTCAAATATCTTTTGCTGAAGTTTCTTCGCATAAGAAGGAGAAAGCATTTTGGATATGGTATTACTGATATTTACAAAACCGGGGTCACCTAGGTCCATCCGGATAGCAAACATGTGTTTTAAAGCTTCGATCAGGCGATGTAGACCAAGAGATCCCTTCACCGCATTGGAATTTCCATAGCTATCCAATATGTTTAGAATCTGTTAACACATTGAACAGACCGTCTAATTATGGAGCTCATACTAACATGAAACAGACTTGCTACCAGCAAATGCTAAACAATTTAGCTAGGCTAGTTCTTTTTTGCTATAACTTATAAGTAGTGTTATTTTTTAGTCTTATTTTTGCCTTTAATGAACTCTTTTCAATTTTGAGTGCTATGTTACTTTTTAAGTTCATCTAGACTTAATAATCATAAAAATTAAAATTAAAAAAATTGAAAAAAGTTTAAAAAAGATAAAAATAAGCCAACTTTTATAGGGTTTTTTTTTTGGGATAAAATTTCACATAAATTTGAAATCATCTAGTCTAGACAGAACTAAATTTTTTTATAAAAAAATGACATAATTTTCTAAGTTCACTAAAGACGAAAATAAACCAAAAAAATCCAGCTAAAAAGGTGGTGCAAAAGAGCTTTCCATGCGTATAGAGGAACAAAGGGAAAAATAAAAGACATCTAAAAATCGGAAAACACTTGCAAATCTAGCTCAGTTAGTTCAACTAATGAGGACAAATATGCAATATCACTTGGCGAAACTATTTTAGTAATGATGAAAGGGAAAAACATCCACCAGAGAAAGCCCAAGCGTTCCGCTTGACGGAGGTGGCATTCCTAAGATGTTGTAGCCCATTGCATTCACAGAAAGTGCATCCATTACATCCACTTCGTAGTTCCTCAAGTCTTCCATTGTCAAAATACCACCAGCATCTCTCACATCTTTGACTAACTTTTCACCAATCATTCCGTTATAGAATGCTTGTGGTCCTTGTTCCGCCACTGCCCCCAAGCTATGGCCAAGCTGCACATTATAGCATATATCACCGGCTTGTAACAATTTCCCATTTGGCGCAAACACTTGTTGTAATCCGGGGTCAGCCAAGATGAGTTTTGCATTGTGAGAAATGGATAATCCGAGATATGGAGCAACAACAAAGCCATCTTTAGCGAGTTTTATTGAGGGTTGGAATAAAGTCCTCCAAGACAATCTCCCATATTTCAACCAAGCTTCGTGAAGGCCAGCTATCTCGCCTGGAACGCCAGCGGATTATCTTGGAGGACAGTAACTCGTAATTGTGATCGACAGTAAAAATAAATAAATTGCATGATCACAGAGGTCATTCTCAAAACAAAGTTCTTGCCCCCGAAGCTTAAATTTTGAAATGCATTAAACTACACATGATATTTGACTGATAAACCTTGGCCAACCTACACTAACTAAAAGTTCATATATACAAATATGATGCCTCTCATAACTTAAATAACATTAATAAGATCAATATGTAACAGATTCATATTGCAACTTCCAAATAAATTGAAATAAAGCTTTAATGGATAGAACATTCTAGCTTATGTGTATATGAAATCTCAAGAGCATTATCAGTCAAGACTTCTTAATGACTTTAATAAGGATTTTCTTTTTAACACTGAAGGAGTTAATACTGAATTTCCATGTAGACTATTGGAAGTGCAAGCATCAAGAATTTGAAGTTAATTTCTATTGAAATGAAAATGCCTATGAGAATATAAGTTGAAGAGTTTTCTTTGCAGTTTTCTATGAGAATATAAGTTAATTTCTACCTCACCACATTTGAACACAAATAACAAATAACAATTAGTGATTATCCTTTCTCAATTTTGTAGTTGAAGTATACCACTCCGGAAACAAAGAAACGACCTTGAAGCCCAACAATTCCAATAATCAAAGCATCAATGCACAAAGAAACTCTTCAATCCCAATATAAGGAAATTAAACACAAACAAAAATAAAAGAAAATAGTATGATCCATCAATCTAGATATAAAAACCTAAAATCAACTCAATTTTGCAGTTGAAGTATACCACTCTGGAAACAAAGAAACAACCTTGAAGCCTTAAACACAAACAAAAATAAAATAAAATAGTATGATCCATCAATCCAGATAGACAGGTAAATATTTAATTTTACCTAAGGCTTGCAAAGGGAACGGTGTAAATTTGAGAAGCAACCATCGCAAACAATTGTAAGAGGAGCATAAGCTTTAAGTTCTTGACCAGTCTTGGTTTTGTATTGAACCCCTTTAATAGTTCCATTTTCTTCAAGTAAGGATGTTACAGTTCCTTGCTTTAATTGTACACTGGATAGCAAAACAAACCCAAAATGGGGGAGTGGCATCAATTAAAATAAAAATAAAAAAGTAATGAAACAATTGTCCAGGAATGAACATTAAAAGCTTGAATGTGCTTGAATTTCTTGCAATAGATTCAAAACTCTAAATGACAATTAAAAAAAAAAAGGCATTAATGATTGTATTATAGAAATGAAACAAAATATAAGGAAAATCAAGTGTTTTCTTAATAATCCTTCGTGTGCGGTGAGTGTACTTTGAATATTAACGTGATGAAGCTTGGGCGGGAGTGTACTTTTAAAATAATAGGGAGAAGAAAAAAAATTTATGTCGGCTAGTATGGGTTTTTAGTATAGGTGGCAATGCTCCCTAAAAGATGTACATACTACAATTCTTCAGTACTTACGAAGCAGATTAGTTATAAAAATGTCAATTTCCACAATACACCATTTCAAAACAAAGTCAAGTTCAGACTCCCAATGTGGCAAAAGTATTGAAGGATCAACCAACACAGAGAGAGAGAGAGAGAGAGAGAGAGAGAGAGAGAGAGAGATTAAAAAGTAAAGTGAGGCTATCGATTCGAGAGAAGTTTCATGCAATCAAATCAACACAAATTGAAGACACGTATATATCTATATATACAGAAGAGTGACATTTAATTTTTTTATTTTTTATTTTCTGTTATTTGGTTGTCATATTTACTAATACTTTGAAAAGAGGTGGGCTTTCCATAAATCCAAGGCAAGGGGTGGATTGATGTAACTTACTGTTAAAATAAAATTTCATTCAAGGATTTCATCATACATTTACAATGCAGAGGGAGAAGAAAGTTCACAAATTCAATTCCAGAACAAACACATTAACATAAATGCAACACATCAATAAACACATGAAAACCCAACAAAAAGTATTCTTATGATGCACAAAGAACAAAGAAAAAATAATTGAACTCCAAGCAGAATTATATATGCAATGTAAACTTCTAGTTTTTTTTTTTTTCGTAGATCACTGTTCCAAAAAATCTTATTCTTCAACACAAAATGACATGTTTATATGTATAGCAATCAAACATAATAAAATGAAATGTTTACCTTTACTTTGAGAAGAGTGAGCGAAGTGATCAACTCGAGACAAACTTGAATTGGATGATTTGGGATTTTTGTGCAGTTTCGAGAGCAAGCGAGGAGGGAGGGTAGGGAAGAAGAAGAAGAGGGAGGGAGAAGCCATCACATACTGTCAAAGACACACACTCACACACAACATCACATAACATCACAGATTCTTGGGCAAAGACACACACACACACACACAACATCTACTATGCCCTCCTCTTTCTCTCCTCTCACCGAATCGAAGAAGGTATGGGTCTATCGCAAAATAAAGGCCCAAAATGGGGAAGGGGATGAGGGAGCGGGAGATGAAGGGAGGAAGGCAGGAATAGAGGGATCGGGTTTGGGTTTCCGGCGAGGGAGAGGAGAGCTGGTCGGTGGTCATCGCAAGAGAAGAGAGAGTAGCGTATGAAAGAGATAGGAGGAAGAGAAAGATGTATCTGTGAAAGAACAGAGGGAGAGGGAGAGAGAGAGAGAGAGGGGGGGAAGGGGGGAGGCAAACGTGGGTAGGTGGGAAGGCAACAACGATGCTTTTAGGGAGAGAAGTTTTGGGCGAGAGATCCATTAATCTGCACCGTTGATATCAACTTGGAATTAATCTCAGCTATTGGATTAAAATATATCTCACATACATTTTATACATTTTCAAAAACCTTCTTCCCTTATTATATAGATTTATGTATTTTTATTTTTTCCTGACCGTACTCTATTTAAATATATACGTAAATATTCAACATAAATTTATAATAAAAATATATATATTTAATTTTTTCTTTATAAATTTATCAGTTCCAATACAGACCCCCTAAAAAACAGACCCCCTCAACCCCCTCTGAGTGGCACCTGCTGGAGTCATGTGAAGAAAAATTGCACAACAAAGAAGGTGTGATACACGCACTTGAAAGACCAAAAAAAAAAACTAAAAACAAAGACCAAAAAAAAAAGCGGGAATGTCTTCCCTCTTCCCTCTTCCCTCTTCCATCGTGCGTCTACCATAGCTCTCCTCCGTTAACCATAGCTCTCCTTCGTCGACCATAGCTCTCCCTCGACCATAGCATTTTGTTAGGTAATGTTACTCGAAAACCCCTCATTCTCCCCCCCTCTCTCTCTCTCTGTCTATCTACATACATTGATCAATCTCTGTGAAATTGAAATTGAAAATGAAACTAATAATGTACACATAATATCTGTATCACCACACATCTTATTATCAGCTAAAATGAAATTAATTTGAATTTTGATTTCTCTGTATTTCTTATTAGTTTCATAATGTCTATCTTATGAAACTAAGTCATAATGAAACATCTGTGATGATTGAAATACAATGTCTGTCTTGATAATAATTTTAGACAGACTAATGTCTGTATTTTATAAGATGAAATACAGTGGTGATACTGACCTAATGTCTGTATTTCTTGATAATAATTGAAATACAGTGGCGATACAGACCTAATGTCTGTATTTCTTAGTTTTATAATGAAACTAATTTGAATGTTGAAATGTATGAAACTAATGTCTGTATTTCAACATCTGTGGCGATACAGACATTTCAACAGCTAAAACTAATAAGAAATACAGACATTTCAATTTTATTATCAGCTAAAATTATTACTTTCATAACAGTTTCAAAGTTTCCAATCATCTTATAAAATAATTATTCTAAAATCATTCTATTTGAATTTCATTTTTGATTCTCATAGAATGGAGGTTGATTCAAATGGTGGTGACAATCCTTCAGTAAATGAGGGTGAACAAGTTGAATCTGATTTCCGACCCTCTAAAAAACAAGTTGAAGAACCTAAGAAGGGTATGTGTTTTAGCTCAAGGGAAGAAGTGTACACATTTTATGCCACATATGCTAAGCATGTTGGCTTTTTTATAGCTCATAGAGCACAACATTTTGGAGATGATGGCGAATTAAAAAACTTTGCAATTAAATGTTCTCGAGCGGGGAAGAGAAAAAAGAAATCAGAAGTGAACCCTTTGCAGCCATCTTTGTCCACAAAAATTGGTTGCAAAGCTAGGGTACGAGGTACTCTACAAAAGAATGGGACATATATGTTAACAACAGTTAACCTTGAGCATAATCATGATTTGATTCTCACCGACTCTCGTCATTTTGCAATGAATAAGAAAATTCGTACTCCTGTGAAGAGAAGATTAGAAATCAATGATCCAGTAGGGATTGGGGTGTCTAGGAACTATCATTTAATGGTTGTTGAAGCGGGGGGATACGAGTCATTAACATTTGATGAGCGAGATGCAAGGAATTACATTAATAGAGCTAGAAGATTAAGGCTTGGTGAAGGTGATGCCGAATCACTTCAAAGTTCTTTTATGAGGATGCAAGCACATAGCGAGACATTCTTTTATGTGATTGATGTTAATGAGGAGTTTCACATTAGAAACTTGTTTTGGGCTGATACAAGGAGTCGGGCTATGTATGAATCATTTGGAGATGTTGTTTCATTTCACACAACTTATCTAAGAACAAATATGACATGCCATTTGCTCCATTTGTAGGAGTCAATCACCATGGACAGTCTATTTTTCTCGGTTGTGGATTGTTATCTAGTGAAGACACTGACACATTTGTTTGGCTATTCAAGTCGTGGTTAAGTTGCATGTTAAATAATCCTCCAAAAGCTATCATAACTGATCAGTGCAGAGCTATGTAAAGTGCTATAGAAATTGTCTTTCCACAGGCCCGGCATCGATGGTGCTTATGGCATGTAATGAAGAAAATATCAGAGAAGTTGAAAGGATATGCTCAGTATGAACCAATAAAGTTGGCTACGCAAAATGCAATTTATGATTGTTTGACAAAAGATGAATTTGAGGAAAAATGGGAAGAGATGCTTACTAAATTCAATCTTTATGATAATGAGTGGTTGGGGGTACTATATCATGAGCGGCATTGATGAGTTCCTATATATGTTAAAGACATTTTTTGGGCTGGCATGTCAACAACACAACGAAGTGAAAGCATAAATGCATTTTTTGATGGATATGTCAACCCGAAGACTACATTAAAATAATTTGTTGAACAATATGACAATGCGTTGAGAATTAAGGTAGAGAAAGAGAAGAAATCAAACTCCAAGTCTCGACACAAATTGTTTGATTGTCTAACTATATATGGCTTTGTGAAGCAATTTCAGCAAGCCTACACCAATGCAAAATTCAAAGAAGTTCAAGGAGAGTTGAAGAGATTAGTGTACCGTCAGGCCTTGATTGTCAAAGAGGAGGGAGCAATTTGTACATATAATGTCCAAGAAGCGATGGTAGTTTGTGACAAAATGAAGCATGTGGACTTTGTTGTGTATTTTAATTCAATTGAATATGAAGTTCAATGTATGTGTCGGTTGTTTCAATTTAGAGGCATTATGTGTGCTCATTCACTCGCGGTGCTTGTGAGAAGGTGCATAAATGAGGTGCCAAGTAAGTACATTTTGCCACGTTGGAGGAAAGATTTGGTTGGAGAGTACACATGCATCAAAACCACATACACTGGCTTTGGGGATGATTTCAATACAAGTTGCTATAAGAGGATGAACAAGAAATTGATCGCCATTATACAACTTGCTAGTAATTCGGAAGGGAAAATTAAAATTATAGACCTTGGGTTGGATGAAATGAAGGATAGAGTCATGCACGATGAATCAGGTGATGGGAGTAATTTACCACCTTCTACTAATAGGATACCATCTTCTAGAATAAGTCCAATTGCCACCGGTTGTACATCGGGTGCTAGTATGAGGAAGGTGGTTAGTCCTTTGGTTGTTCGGCGAAGAGGCCGTCCAGTAACGAAACGAAAAGTTGCCAAAGTTGATCAAATAGTAAATCGGTTCAAGGCAACGACAAAAAAACAAATAAAAGCAAAGGTAAATTGTATATTTAATTGAACTTATTTTTTATTTTTTTAACAAACTCTTTTGAAGTACATTTTTACAAACTCTTGAACCAATATAGGCTGCTAAGGTGCTTCAATTTGAAGCTCAAGCTTAAGCTGAAGTTGAAGCTCAAGTTCAAGCTGAAGCTGAAGCTCAAGCTTATACATCATATTATCCTTATATGGTTGGCATGCAAAATAGTGTGTATGCACCGGTATGTGTTCATAAGACGACTTTACATCAATTTTTTGTTTTCATTTACAAATATTTTGTAACATTTATTTTTTTTACTTCAATTATGACAGGTCGTAAATACTATTGGAGGCACATCTCTTTTCCCATCGGACTTTGTAAGCGGCACACCGAGAAGTTTGATGAGTGCTCCAACTCAAATGTTTGGCTCTGGATCTCTAACCCCATCGGGTTCTAATGCATGCACATTGGGAATGAATAATGGACATTGCACAGCGCGAATGAATGATGGAGATTGTAGAAATGTTTGACTAGTTTATTGAACATTGACATTTTGTTTTTGAGATTGAAACTTATTATGTTAAGTCCCATGTTACATGTGTAACACATGTTGTGTATGAATTTGCAAGATTGGTTATTATTAAGTCCCACTTTATTGGTTATGCAAGATTGGTGTTTGAGTTCATGGTTTATTTTGACAATCTGTCTTTCAACATTTTGAGTTCACAGTTGATGGTTTAAAAAATCTGTTTCATTTTGCTATTTTGACAGTGTTTAAGCATGATTTTTTGAGAGTTGATGCAAAATCTCTATTGACAGTTCATGGTTTAAGAAATCTATAAAAAAAAAATCTGTTTTTCAGTTTGCTATTTTGACAGTATTTGAGCCAAAATCTGATTTTTTCAGTTCATTGTTCAACTTGCCAAACTGTCTTTAAAAATCTGTCTTTGAATAGCTAAAAATCTGTTTTTTAGTTTTCTATTTTGACAGTATTTAAGCCAGAATCTGATTTTTTCAGTTCATGGTTCAAACTGCCAAAATCTGTCATGGTTCATGCTGAAACTGTCATGGTTCATGCTCAAATCTGTAAAAAATTTGTTAAAAAACCTGTCTCTAAAAAAATCTGTCATGGTTAATGCACAAACTGTGATGGTTCATGCTCAAATCTGTAAAAAAACCTATTTGTAAAAAATCTATCATGGTTCATGCTCAAACTGTCATGGTTCATGCTGAAATCTGTTTAAAATTTGTCATGGTTCATGCTCAACATCTTCATTCCAGAACAATTCCATAACATCTTCATTCCAGAACAATTCCACAACATCTTCATTTCACAACAAACCTGTTTAAAATCTATCATGGGTCATGGTTCAGTTCATGGTTCACATCTTCATTCCACAACAATTCCACAATAACACATCTTCATTCCACAACAATTCCACAGTAACACATCTTCATTCCACATCTTCATTCAACAATTCAACAATAACAATTCAACAATTCAACAATTAAACAAAACATATTCCATTCCACAAAACATATTCAACAATACATATTCCATTCCACAACAAAACATTGTTCAATCTACTTCTACTTCTACTTCTAACTAGCATTACATCTTCATAAGTAATAACACACCAATTACAAGCAAGACAAACATCAGAAATTCTAGTTTTTGCATCTTTGCACTAACAAAGGTAAATTGTTCCGTCACAGATCTTTGTTGTTCAGTCATAGCTCTAAGTTGTTCCGTCATAGATCTTTGTTGTTCGGTCATAGCTCGAACTTGTTCCGTCATAGATCTTAGCAGTTCTCTTTCTACTTGTCTTGGAATTTCTTGATCTCCACATTGTGAATTCATAGGCACACACCATCCAATGAAAATACCACAACCATTACAAGAGTAGAATAGCTTGTTTTTGTTTCGATCGGTCTCAGAAATTTGAATCGTGGCCTATTTCTTACATGTAGGGCAATTTTTGTTGAAGTACATCAACCGATCTGAGCTACTGGCATTGACAGATGAACTTGACATCTGCAATAACAAGTTATCCTCATTAAACTAGTGAATAAAGATAATTTCAGCTCATGATGTATAGTGAGTAAAGACTGCATTTAAGAGGGACGTTCACCACTTTTTCAATCTTCCTCCCTATGTCAAATGGCCATGCTCAATTCCCATACTCAATTCCATGTTTAGTCTCATAATTATTCTACATTCAAGTTGACAATAAGTTCAGTGAATATGCTCTGTTTCATTATGTATAAGTTCAGTGAATATGTTTGAGGTGAATATGATGAAAATTGGACTTAATAATTGGATACACTAATCAAAGTATTAAGTCCAACTATTGAGAATCAGATATGAGAATCAGCTATTGAGAATCAGTGAATAATCGGTTATGTATCACTTCCAATTATTAAGTCCAAGTATGATAAAAATTGGACTTAATAATTGGATACACTAATCAAAGTATTAACTCCAACTATTGAGAATCAGTTATGAGAATCAGCTATGAGAATCAGTGAATAATTAGCTATGTATCACTTCCAATTATTAAGTCCAAGTATGATGAAAATTCGACTTAATAATTGGATACACTAATCAAAATATTAAGTCCAACTATTGAGAATCCGTTGTGGAAATCAGCTATTGAGAATCAGTCATATATGTCCCAATTGAAATTTCTGAGGATCAAATTTCTGATATTGAGAATCAGTCATATATGTCCCAATAAATTGATTCTCAATAACTATCAATAGCTGATTCTCAATAGCTAATTTTCAATTTCATATTGAGAATCAGTCATATATGTCCCAATTTATACTTGTTAGTATTCAAGTAACTATCATAAATAACTATCAATTTATGAGGATGCACAAGTTATTTTGATTTCAGAAATTTTAGAAATTTGATTCAACAAATTTGCTCAAGTTCATGCTCAATTTCAGAAATTTCAACAAATTTGTTTCAATTTCAGTAAAATATGATTTTTTCTCTGTCAACAAGTTGCCTAACTTATATAGTCAATTTTGCACTAAAATCTGTCTTTCAGATTGAGGAATTTTGCCCTCATTTTGCCCTAATTTCAGCAAGATACACCAGATTTGTAAAATTAGAAGAGTATAAATCAACAAGTTGCCCTAATTTCAGATTTTACGTAATTATGGCAAAATTAGGGCAAAATCAACACACATATATATATATATACACACACACCAGATTACCTCGTCGTCAATGGGATGGAAATAGAGGGAGTCGGGACTCGGGAGGACAGAGTAGGGCGGCAGAAGGACCTGTCGTCGACGTGAATGGGAGAAGTCCGTCCGTCGAATGAGATGGAAAGAGAGGGAGAGAGAGAGTCGAGAGTCGGGCGTCGAAGTCAAGGACGTTTGAGTGAAAGGAAGGAGCTGAGGAAGTCAGCCATCGGAGTTTGGTTGAGGAGCTTTCCGTCGAGTGAGGGGGAGCTGTCCGTCGATTTCAATTTGCCTCTCGTCTCTCATTGTCATAGAGCTATATTTTGCCGTTTGAAAATGTTTTGAATTCTGAAAGAGGAGGTGCGTGGCCTTTGTATGTCACGTGACCCATCACGTGCCTGTCCAGCTCAGAGGGGGTCGAGGGGGTCTGTTTTTGAGGGGGTCAGAAACATTAATCTAAATTTATATATTGTATAATAAATTTATATATTTATAAATTTTATAAATACTTAATTTTGATTGTTTGATAACATAATATTAATCTACATGTCAAATACACACACATATATATATATATATATATATTTTAAAAAAATTATTGCCTCCCTTGCTGGGTTGGTGTCTTCATTTTTTTGAAATTGTCGTGTTCGTGTCTGTATCTATACTTCATAGTAATCTCAGCCTTCGTTGCCAAACAACTTGCCAATAACCAATATGTTTTCAACAATAATTTTCTAAATTACAATCCAAATTGACAAAAAGAAAAGAGAATATTATTTTTTGGAATTACTATCACTACAAAAAATTAAAGTTTTAGAGATCAAAATTTAGGGATAAAATTATTTTTTAGGAATCAAATAATTTTGTTATGAAAAATATCATATTATATTTTTAGCAACAAAATTAGACATTAGTGATAAATTATTATCCTTTTGGGATCAAATTTTTTGTCTCAAAAAATAAATCATTTTGAGACCAAATTATTTTGTCCTTAAAAATCTATTTATTAGTGACATTTTCAAAATTTTGTCGCTAAAAGCCTTGTTTTTGAATTTTCGGAACGACCTTTTAGCGACTATACCCATGATGATGGAAATTGGTCCCTAAATGTCTTTTGCAACAAAATTCTCACTTTTAAAGACCAAAACATTTAGGGCTTGTTTGGTTTGTTTTTGGGAGAGTTATTTTTGAAAAAAAATTTGGGAAGAGAGTTTAGAAATTTTTTTGGTTTATTTGGTTGTATATTTTGAAAGTAGTTTTGGAATTTTGGAGTTTGGGATGATTTGATATTTTATTGTAATTGAGTAGATGTGTGTGAGAGAGAAAAAGTGATTGAGAAGGAGAGAATAGAGAGAAAAAGTGATTGATTGATGTGTAAGAGAGAGTGATTTTGGAAATTTTTTGAGAAAAATCTTAAACCAAACAATTTTTTAGAAATTTTTTTCTAAAACTCATCTCTAAAACTCAAACCAAACATACCCTTAGTCTCTGAAACTTTTACATGTTGTAGTGTATATTACATTTATAAAAATAGGAAATTAGTCTAAAGAAATCTAAATGTTTTTTTTTTTTTTTTTTCCTTGGTAAATTTAGACTAACCATGTTTTTGTCCAGATTCATGAACATCACATTTAAACCACCTTCAATCCAATGTAGTGAGATGGAAAATGGGGTTGCTTGTGTTTATGTCCTGAAAATGATTTTTGGGTTAATATGCACCATGGATTGTGAATTGGATTGGAGCACCCACAAGCACGAGTTTGACAAATGAAACTTTAGAATGGTAGTTTTTGATCAGTAAAAATAGAATACAGAGGTAAACAACAATCTGAATGGAATTGGAACTGGTTTTAAAAGTGGTCTCAGTCTCTACAATGTTGGCACCTTCCCAATAGTATGTTTCTTAACACGCTAATCACGGCTCAACATACCACTCGCCTAATCTTGGGTTGGGTGATGATTATTTAACGACAATGATATTGAAAATTTTCATAAATTCTAATGGTATGATATCTGGGAGACTATGCAATTTAAAAACATCAAGTTACTCTCATTAACCATCCCTTTGGCCTATGAACTATGCTTGAAAAGTTGAAAAGCTAATAATGAAATTGATGGAATGAATAAAATTTGAGACATTGACATCAAAACCAATTCATGCCATGATTAGAATTGTTCTTACTAAAAATTGGCAATCGACGAATGGTCTCAAAGACTTGTTCAATTTGAACTAGAGACAAACAGGCATCCATCCAAGCTAATGCAGCACGAAATATGAAATAGTAACAATCTTAGAATCCGTTGAGTCAAGCAAGAATACCGGAAGCAAGATTATTTTCTAAACTCGTTGATTCACAAAGAATACCGAGATTAAAAGCTCAACAATGGTTGATTCACAAAGAATAACCAAAGTTGGAACAAAAGAGTATAGAATTCGAAATATATTAATTCTCAAAATTGAAGAGCCCTGAGGCTTAAATCCATTATTTAGAAGCAAAAGACAGACCTAACTTAACTAAGACACAATTGGAATTGGCAAAAATCATAATAATATGGAAATAAGAAAATATAATGAAAATTACAAATAATGGAAATATTGCAATAAAACAAAGAAACTACTAATATATGCTTCCATGATCATAGGAGATTTTTCGGAATCGGATTCTGAGGCATGTGCTAGGAGTAATTGAAAATTCAAATCTTTCCAAAACGGCAAATTCGTGAAATTCACCCCTAAATGATTGAATTTCCCACAATCCCCTGGGGTCTATAATTATGGATCCTTCTTAAAATCACATTTTCCATTGACCCACCAAATTTCACACGAGTTCGAGTTCGGCCCTTTTTTTGCCTTTGCATTGCCTATCCATTTGATCCAATAATTGTATGGTCATGCATGCTACATCACAAACTCCACTAGATTTCCAAAGTCAAGAAAAGTTCAACTCTCTACACAACAATAATTTTCCATCACATGAGAGGACCAACACTAATTAGAATTTTCTTCTCCACCAAAAATAACTGAAAAAGAGTTAATTATGATGAAAATCACAAAACTATCCATTGATTCGTTTAACAAACTATATTACATAAGTTAATATACTACAATTTATACACTACACTTATGCAATATACTATATGTATGGGGAACAAATATTCCGTCGAGCTCGTACTCATTTCTTCCAAGCTCCTGTCTGTCTGATCAACCTACGAGCACAACGGCGGTGAGCTACCCGGCGGTGTGTGGCCGGAAAACCCCTATGACGGTCAAGTTAGCACACACACAGGGATAGATAGAGAGAGAGAGAGAGGAGAGAGTTGAGTGTTTAGTGTAAGTCTCACCAAATGTTCATCTGTCTCGGCATGGGGGCGCAGACATGCTTATATACCTTCTACATCCCAAATCTACTCCCATTAGTCTCTCGACACGTGGTGCTGCTATCCCATCTGCCAGCACAAATCTAGCTGAACGCTACCTAACCAAACTGCTAGCCCACACTACTGGGAGCTCGGCAGCTGGGCTGCAGCATCTCGGCTATCAACGGCCGTGCAACATAGCTAGCCAAAGCGCTCCGCTCGCCAAGCTCAATGACGACCGAGCTCGGTTGCATTTCGGCAAGCCAAGCTTGGGATAAGTCATGCTGGTTAGCCGTTGGCCTTCCTGCCGAGCTAATGCATGAATCGTGGAACCAAGTGAGGTTGCGGTCATCTCGGCCGAACCCTCACTTGACCGGCTTCCACACCAACAAGCCCAAGTAGCTCGGTTCCACTGCAACTGTGCTATTACCAAGAAAAAATCCTTTCTGGATGGGTCCAGGCTGCCATGGCCCAAATATGTTTGGCCCACAATTTGTCCGGCCATTACCACGGCCCAATCCAAATCATAAATCTCCCTCTCAATTGCCCCTTAATTCCGTCCACGCAAGCGTGACTGGGATTACCTGTTCTAACTGAGATAATTCTTCCTCGGTTCACAGTCTGCTAGACAGTGACCGGGCTAGTTGACATACCTGTCTTCAAAACTTGCCCGGTCGACGCCTCGACTTGCCATCCTGACTATTCAGTATTGACGCCGCCGCCATTATGACACGTGTCGTGTACTAGTTGGCCTCGAGCAGCCAACCATCACGTCCATTCAATTCAAATTTTTGGCGGTCTTGGTAGTCTATAAACGCACCAAGCCCTTCTTCAATCTCCTCTTAGTGCCTTTCCTCCTTCCTCGTCGATCCAGAGCTCCTGCCCTTTCATTCTTGCCATTCCAGAGTTCGTGTTCGAAGGATAAGCTTCTGCCCTTAACTAGTAAGTCCTTTAACTCTTGTTATTGTTATCTCATTTGGTATTTCTCCTTTTAGGGCACCAAATTTGTAGGTTTTTGGACATACCCCTCCCCAAAACCCTCACTTGCCCCTGGTTTCTTCGTTGTTCTTCAATCCCAGTGATGAACACTTGAAGATCTGGGGCGGACCAGGCTCCAGGTCTTCTTCTAATCCCAAAAAACACTGAGACCGAGCAAATTACAAGTTTGCCTTACCCTTAGTAGAAACCGAGGTAGACAAAGGGCTTGGTCGCTCGACCAGGCTAACATCTGGTCTGCTTGAGCGACCAAGCTCCTTGGTCTACCTTCGCGACCGAGGTGGTCTGGCACTCTTCATGATCGAGCTAAAGTCAAGCTCATTTTGTGCGACCGTGCTTCCACTTACACTTGCCATCCTTTTCCTGCAGAGTCCAATGGGACCACAAACCAAATACTGAGGCTCTCAAAGACCGAGCAACCACCAAACACCAGTCTGCCAAACCACCTCAGCCAAGCTAAACCAGCCGGTGAAACATGGGGCGCTACCGCTTCTTGGTCGATACGCTGGCCGCTCTAGCCGCGTTTCAGGAAGAGTACAGTATCCTGGCCGACGTCCACCTAGAGCTCGGTGAAGAGGAAATGACCCCTTGGGGCATTTTCAACCAGTGCCCCTTCACCGTGCTTTCCATCATAGAAGGTGGGCTCCGCTTTCCGGTCAACCCGCTTATTTGCGAATTCTTGCGGCGTACAGGGATAGCTCCAACCCAGGTTTCAACCAACACTTATCGAATAATCAATAGGGTCCACGAGCTGAACAACCGATTAGGAACCAACCTAGGTCTGGCCGAGATACTTCGCCAATACACCTTAGGGCACACAGGCGATGGCCTCGCCTACTATCTAAAGATCAAACCGGGCAAAGAGAAAATAGTGACCGGTACCCCGAACAAGGACTTCCATGACGATGACTTTTTCTGGGTGTCCGGCAACTATGAAACGGCCGAGGTGCCGGGCTGGTATATCAGCAAAAATTTCAGTGAGACATGTAAGCCGTCCTAATTGCTCGGTCAATTTTCCATATAGCATTACTCTGTACTTAACATTTTTCCTACTTTCCTTTTGCAGCAATCGACGCTTTGCAAGCCAACTACCGTTATCCCAACGAAGCAGCCATCAGAACCGTGCTCTGCTACCGCAACCGGGACTGCCACGACCTCCTCGGCTACACACCAACATACCGGTATTCAGCTCCACGCCGGTGTAAGGTCATAGACTTTCTCCGCGCTCCATCTCAGCCTCTAGATCCTACACTTCCTGACGTTCCATTTATCCGTCTGACCGAAGCAGAAGAGATGGCCAAGAGAAGCCACATCTAAAACCTGATCACCGCCACCTCAACCGAGATACCAAGCATCCAAACCCGCTCTCCAGCTACTGGGCAACCCAGCGAGACCATGGTTGCATTGGCGTCTCCCGCCGCCGGGCAACCCAGCAGAGACAACCGTCAGGCTGGCAAAAGGCCTCGCGCAGACCCTTCTGCCGAGCTAGTTCCGGAGCTAAACACCGAGCAGCCGACCGTGATAGCTGACCCAATTCCGCCATGGAGGTCGCAGCTTAAGCACCGGGGAAAGGAGATCCCGGCAAACGCCTCAATCAAAGGCGACAAGGAGCATCTGCTCGCCTTCGATCTCTCCAAAGCTCTCCTTCTGCCGAGTGACGTGGTTGGCAGCGACCATGTGTCAGACACCCGGTTGGTGAAATCCTCGGTCAAGTCCGTGGCTAGGGTAAGCATCTTAAACTTTTGACTCGAATTTCACAAGTGTTTGCTCGGTTTCCATTCTAATCAAACCTACTCCTTGCAGGCCATCCAAAAACAGCACTTGGTGATGGAAAGGATCCACCGACTCCGGCAGAGGGCAACTGACTTTGCCAGCCAGGTCGAAAGCCTTCAGACCGAGCTCAGGCGAGCCAAGTCTTCACTGGAGATGGCCAACTCTGACAACTCTAGGCTGCTCGGCCAACTTGGATCTACCGAGAAAGAAAGAGACGCGCTCTGGACCGAGCTAGATTCGATGAAACAATCAAGGGAAGAGGAGCTGAAGGCCGCCAACAACGCCGGTTTCCTTGAGGCCGAGGAGAGTTACACAAAGCAAGTCAGCGCCACCCAAGATATTTTCTTCAAGGCAGGGTGGAAGGCTGCTTGTGAACAGCTCGGTCAGGGATCGGGAACCGACGTGTTCACCTCTCCTCCAGTTGCCTTCCTATCGAGCTATCTTGTGCCCTACGCCAATGATGTCTTCAGCGCGTTGCAGGCTGAAGCCGAGGAAGAGGAAGCCGAAGGTGCCGAGGAAAATGCGGAGAGAGAACACCACCAAGAGCAGCCCGGCCTAACGGAGATCGGTGTCCAAGACCAAACACCAACGGTCAACGTAGAGGCAACCGATGACGAATTCACTGACCTTTCCCCCTAGCTTAGTTTTCTCTTCTTTTTTTTTTTTTTTTTTGTCTGAACATGTAACCGAGATATCAGCCCATCCTCTTGTAATTATTGTGCATCTCAATGAAAAAGTTCTTTTTTCATCAAGTGTTTGCAGGGTCTCCAAACTAAACAACTTCAACTGAACAAAATACTTTGGCAATACAAACCATCTTGTTTAACTTATTTAACCGGAATAAAACATCTCGGTTTAAGTTCTATGAAAGTTGAATAAATCATCAACTTAGTCAACCGGAGTACAACATCCAGGTTGAGATCTCACAGTTGAGCAAACCATCAACTCGTTCAACCAGAGTAAGACATTTCGGTTGAGATCTCAAAGTTGAGCAAACCATCAACTCGTTCAACCGGAGTAAGACATCTCGGTTGAGATCTCAAAGTTGAGCAAACCATCAACTCGTTCAACCGGAGTAAGACATCTCGGTTGAGATCTCAGAGTTGAGCAAACCATCAACTCATTCAACTGGAGTAAGACATCTCGGTTGAGATCTCAGAGTTGAGCAAACCATCAACTCGTTCAACCGGAGTAAGACATCTCGGTCGACATTCCAAAGTGAAAAACAACAATCAGAATGCTAAAGCAAAGATCAGACACTTCTATATATTGACAAAAAATAATATTACATTCTGAAGTGTGAGGCAAAAAAGTCCTTTGCACAAAAAGAACACAAAAGCTAAAAATAATACAGTTTCAAGTTGGCCGCATTCCATGGCTGGGGTATTCCTCTTCCCTCCAAATCTTCCAAGTGGTATGCCCCCTTGTCCGCTAGACCGGTTATCTTGTAGGGTCCTTCCCAGTTTGCGCTTAGTTTGCCTTCACCTGGCACCAGGGTATTGCCCATGACCTTCCTTAAAACCCAGTTGCTTACTTTGAACGGTCTGGGGTGCACCGTCTTGTTGTATTTTCTGCAAAGCTCTTGTTGGTAGGCGGCCACATGGATGAGAGCCTTTTCTCGACGTTCTTCCACAAGGTCCAATTCCAGGGTGATGGCGTCAGAGTTTAGCTCAGGCTCAAAACTTTCATTTCTGAGGGTAGGCATACCAACTTCCAAAGGGATGATCGCCTCCATGCCATATGCCAAGGCAAAAGAAGTTTCCCCGGTAGATCGCCGCGGGGTTGTTCGGTAGTCCCAAAGGATGCTTGGGGGTTCTTCCGCTCATTTTCCCTTGGCTTTCTCAAGCCGTTTCTTCAACCCATCAAGAATGATCTTGTTCGATGCTTCGGCTTGGCCGTTAGACTGCGGGTAAGCCGGGGTAGAGTTGTAGAATTCTATCTTCAAGTCTTCACAAAACCCTCTGAATAGGCGGCCGTCGAATTGAGTGTTGTTATCAGAGATCAGAATCTTTGGGACGCCAAACCGCGTTACCACATTCTGCTAGACAAACCGTTTTACGTCCTTCTCCTTGATCGTTGCCAAAGGCTCAGCTTCTACCCATTTGGTGAAGTAATCCGTAGCCGCGATGAAGAATTTCCAGTTGCCTAGTGCCATTGGGAGTGATCCCACTATATCCAACCCCCACATTGCAAAGGGCCAAGGGCTGGTGAAGGGAAGAAGTTCCCTGGCCGGCTGATGGATTTGGTGGGCAAACTTCTGGCATTTCTCCCATTTGCGAACATACTTCTACGCATCTGCTTGCATGCACAGCCACTAATATCCTTACGACATAGCCCTGTAAGCTAGGGATCTGCCCCTATATGACTGCCACAGATGCCTTCGTGAATTTTGTACAGGAAGGCTTCCACGTTGTTTGGATGTACACACTTGAGATAGAGGCCGGTGAATGACTTCTTGTATAAAGTGCTAGATGGAGAGAGCCACAACCGCTCTGACTTCACCCGGACTTTATGTGCTTCTTTCTTGTCGGCTGGAAGGGTCCGTTCTTTAAGAAACATAATGATAGGGTCCATCCAAGAAGGACCTATCTCGGTGCAGAGTACGTCCATCTGCTCCGCTTCCTCAATGCTGGGCCTCGAAAGGAATTCAATCAGGAGAGGGCTGGGAGATGAGCTATCGACAATGGAAGCGAGATCGGCTAATTCATCTGCTCGACCGTTATCTTCACGGCCAATCTGTTGGACCCTTATTGCCTGGAATCTCTTGATGTGGTCTCTTACCAGAGCTTGGTACTTTGCCATTCTGTCATCCTTAGCTTCATAAACCCCAGAAACTTGGTTAACCACAAGCTGGGAGTCACTGTAAACCATTAGCTCGGATGCGTGCATCTGAAGGGCGCTCTTGAGCCTGGCCAAAAGCGCCTCGTACTTGGCCTCATTGTTTGATGCAGGGAATCCAAGGGTGATAGAGTGTTCGATGGTTAGTCCATCTGGAGAAATCAGAACTATGCCCAGCCCGGCACCGTGGCGGTTAGAAGCCCCATCTATAAAAAGTTTCCACATTTCGCCCACAAAGAGCTTCTAACATTCTGAGGGGTCTTGAGAGGCTTGAAGGTTGATGTTACCACGGTCGCTCGACTGTTTGACTTCTGAGTCAATGCTGATTGGTCCCACTTCCTCCCCCCTTGGTGATGTGACACTGAACAGAGCAGGTTGGTCGGTAATACCCAACTCCATCATCGCATCACCGGGCTGTAGTGTCGTATTGGTTGAAGGTTCTTCGACAAGGCGCGCAAGTTTCGCGTTGCCAACATCGTCGAGCTATGTTATTTCGGTTGAGACTACATTAACCTCCTCGTCTGCCGCGGTAAGATCCACCGGGCATACCGGATGAGTCCCTAGTGAGAATTCAGCAACAAAATCGGCCAATGCCTGGGCTTTTATGGCAATGCGCGGCTGGAACTTGACGTCAAACTGTCCCAGTTCTACCGCCCACTTGAGAATTCGACCGGAGAAGTCCGCCCGTTCGAACAAAGCTTTGAGGTGGAACTCGGTCAAAACGATGATAGTATGAGCATGAAAATAGTGTGCCAACTTCTTGGAGGCCATCATGAATGCCAATGCAAGTTTTTCTAGCGGCAAGTATCTCGACTCTGCCGGTAGCAAGGTTTTGCAGATGTAGAAGAAGGGGAGATGCTTGATTCCTTCTGACCGGACAAGCACTGCACTGACAGCATGTTGGGAAACGGCCAGATAAAGGTAAAGTTCTTCGTCGGGTTTCGGTGTGACCAATAGTGGTGCTGAAGACAGATACTCCTTCAGCTCGGTCAAAGCCCGGTCACATTCTTCATCCCATGAGAACTTGGATTTCAAAGCTTGAAAGAATGGGCGGCAGCGATCTGATGAACGGCTTATGAATCGGTTAAGCGCGGCGGCCATTCCGGCTAGATGTTGCACGTCTTTAGTTGAGCTAGGCTGCTTCAATTCTTGCACGGCTCAGATCTGTGTGGGGTCTACCTCGATGCCTCGGTTTGTGACTAGGAAGCCCAAAAATTTTCCGGATCCCACGCCAAAGGCACACTTAGACGCATTCAGGCGTAACTTGTGTTGTTTGAGATTGGCGAACATCTCAGCCAAGTCGGACAAGTGGTCTGCTTGATGCCGGCTTTTGACCACCATATCATCAATATAAGCCTCCATTGTCCGGCCTAGCAAAGGGGCAAACATCTTGGTCACCATCCTTTAGAAAGTTGCCCCGGCGTTCTTCAAACCAAAAGGCATGACCCGGTAGCAAAAGAGTCCCCTTGGAGTAGTGAAAAAGGTGATTTCTCGGTCAGGGCCGTGCATGGAAATCTGATGATAACCGCGGTAGGCATCTAAGAAACTGAGCCTGTTATGTCCAGCCGTTAAGTCCACAAGCTGGTCTATTTTGGGCAGTGGAAAGCTATCTTTAGGGCAAGCTCGGTTGACGGTCTTGTAGTTGACGCAAACTCGCCACTTCCCATTCTTCTTGGGTACAACAACTCTGTTCGAAATCTACCGAGGGTAGTGCACTTCCTGAATAGCTCGTGCCTCAAGCAAGTTCTTTACCTCCTCTGCGACTACCTCAACGTGGTGTAGCGCCGATCTCCTTGTTCTCTGAATGATCGGCTTTGCGTCGAGGAAAACATTCAGGTGATGGTAAATAAAGCTCGAATCGATGCCAGGCATGTCGTAAGGCGACCATGCGAAGACTTCAATATTCGCCATCAAGAATTCCACCATCTCGGTCCTTTCCAGTGCGGTGAGGCTTGAGCCAAGCAGAAAGAACTTGTTCGGGCTGTCAGTGTCAATCCTCACTTCTACCAACTCTTTAACAGCTTTGTCCTCAGCTTTGGTGCCCACATCGTCTAGGACCCCCCGGCCTTCCGGTCCTTCTATCATTTGGACGAAGCCTTTGGTAGCTCGGCTCCCGTTCACTGCCACGAAGCATTGCTTCGACATGACTTGATCGCCCCAAACCTCCTCAATTGCCCCCATAGCCGAGGGGAATCTCATTACCTGATGGTAGGTCGACGCTACGACTTGCATAGCGTGAAGCCATCCCCTTCCAAGGATCAGGTTATAAGTAGACGGCACTTGCAATACCCAAAACTCCACTTGCTTGACCACGGATCCCGCTTTGACCGGGCAAAATAATTTTGCCCAAAGGCCACTCCAGTTGTGAGTTGAAACCAACCAGTGGTGAAGTTGCCGGAGCCAAGTCTGTATCTCGGAGTTTGAGCTATTTGAACGCGTCATAATACATGATCTCGACCGAGCTTCCCTGGTCAATCAAGATGCACTTGACATCGAATTCTTTGACGTGGAGTGTAACCACCAAGGCATCATTGTGCGGCATCTGAATGCGCTCTAGGTCCCTTGAGAAACTGATCACGTTTTTCTCTTTGACCTTCCCCCTTTTGATCGCGGGCAGGACTGACAAAACTTCCCTCATGTGTTCTGCCTTCTTGATCATACCTCGGAGTTCGCATACACATGCCGGCTCCACTATGTCGTGGATGACATTAACAACTCCTTGTGGGGGTGCCTCTAGGTCATCCGGTCCTCGTGGGTCAACCGGGGCTTGATGTGCCTTAACGCCCCCATCAATGTAAAGGTCCAAATGCCTACCTGCGACTAGCTCCTCCAAGTGTTGCTTCAGAGGCAAACAATCCTCTGTCCGGTGTCCACGCTCCCGGTGAAATGTGTAGCGGTACCGCGGATTGAAGCCTTTTTGTGCATCGCCTAACTTAGCCGGAAATCGGACATAATCCTCATCACGGATCTCACTAAGTATGCGATAAATTGGAATCTTAAAAACCGTGGTGATGCCTGTCCTGGCCTTCAACCTTCTGTTTGCATCGGCTACATCATCTCGGTCATTTCGACGACCCCTACCCTGGTTTTTGTGATTTGAACCACGGTCTGATTCCTCTGTGCGATCATTTGGACAGTTGGTCTCCTGTCCAACCGCATGTACTTTGCCAGCCAACCTCTTTTCTGTTGCTACCGGAGTTGCCTTCGCGGTAGATGCTGCCGTATCATCCTCGACTCGGATGTGCTTATTGATGCCCTGCATTAGTTGGCCCATGGATGTCGGCTGGTGCATAGTAAGCGAGTCCCGCAGTTTATGTCCAACCGGGAGACTGCGCTTATATTGGGTGATTGCCAAGTTGACCAGACAATCCAAGATCTCATTGAAAGTTTCCCAATATCTGGAATTGTATGCCCTGAGTGTGTCGCTCGGCTCCATCTTGACACTGAGAAGGTAGTCAACTTCCTTTGGCGTTTTGGTGTTGGTTTTGAAACATGTGACAAAGGCTTCCGCCAACTGTTGCCATCTTTCGATGCTTCCCTCTGGCAATCTTTCGAACCATTTCAAGCCCAGCTCGCCCAAGCTTGACGAGAAGATAAGGCACATAAGAGCGTCATTCCGCCTATGTCCAGCCATGACCTGTCGGAAGTGGCTTATATGCATGTACGGATCGGTCTTCCCGTCGTTACGTGTGAATTTAGGCTGGTGGAAGCCCGCGGGAAGCGGTGTTGTTTCTATCTCCAGGGAGAAAGGAGTAGCGCTCAGCCTCGCCAAGTTTGTGTCTAGAAGAAGAGGCACGACTAGGCGGGGTGGAGGCATTCCGACCTCTTCACTGGCACAACCCCCATAGGATAACCGCTGGAACGCCGGCACTCTCTAAGTTTCCCGCTGGTGAGCCTACTCTTTTAAGACTGCCCGCAAGTCCTTTGAGCGAGCGGAATAGAAATATCTCGACGTCGTCGCCGGACGTGAGGGTTGATAGGTACTACCTTGCGCGCTAAACTTTTCTGCATGCACGTCGGAATCTCTAACCTTGTAACTTATGGTGATAGAGAGGGACGGGGTGTGTCACTAGCTCTGACTGCCTGAACAGCGGGGTTAGGTGCGCTGTGGTCTCCGACTCCAGCTACACCCTTCCCTTTGACATGCCGCTTAAGATCCTCCATCTCCACCGCCATTCTCCGGATGACGGCGTCTTGGTCCCTTAACTTGTGTTCCAGATGTCTGGCGTGCGATTCTCTCCACCGCCAGTGTTCGTCTAGACTCCGCGAATGACCAAAGCTTCTTCCGCGCTTATCCCGCGCGTCTCTAGAATGTCCTCCTGGTGAAGTCTCTAAGTCTGCCATGTCTAGAACGGCTGGGAGTCCTTTTCTCCATCTGACAAACTACGGGGTGGCACCGTCGATAGCGGACAATGAAATCTCGTCGTTGTTCACCATGCAAGGTGATCAAATGAACATGGAAGACAAGGTTTTGTTCAATAGGTTTTCCCACAGACAGCGCCAATTGTACGGGAAGCAAATATTCCGGCGAGCCCGTACTCCTTTCTTCCAAGCTCCTGTCTATCGGATCAACCTGCGAGCACAACGGCGGTGAGCTACCTGGCGGTGTGTGGCTGGAAAACCCCTCCGACGGTCAAGTTAGCACACACACAGGGATAGATAGAGAGAGAGAGGAGAGAGTTGAGTGTTTAGTGTAAGTCTCACCAAATGTTCATCTGTCTCAGCATGGGGGCGCAGACATGCTTATATACCTTCTGCGCCCCAAATCTATTCCCATTAGTCTCTCGACACGTGGTGCTGCTATCCCATCTCTCAACACAAATCTAGTTGAACGCTACCTAACCAAACTGTCAGCCCACACTACTGGGAGCTTGGTAGCCGAGCTGCAGCATCTCGGCTATCAACGGCCGTGTGGCATAGCTAGCCAGAGCGCTCCGCTCGCCAAGCTCAATGACGACCGAGCTCGTTTGCATTCCGGCAAGCCGAGCTCGGGATAAGTCATGTTGGTTAGCCGTCAGCCTTTCTGCTGAGCTAATGCATGAATCGTGGAACCAAGTGAGGCTGCAGTCATCTCGGCCGAACCCTCACTTGACTGGCTTCCGCACCAACAAGCCCAAGTAGCTCGGTTCCACTGTAACTGCGCTATTATCGAGCAAAAATCCTTTTATGATGGGTCCAGGCTGCCACGGCCCAAATATGTTCGGCCCACAATTTGTCTGGCCATTACCACGGCCCAATCCAAATCATAAATCTCCCCCTCACTATATCTAATCTCTAACCATCTAAGAACCTAACAGACTAACTGCTCCTCTAACTAAATCTAGTGTGGTGTATGCTCCTCTATGATGTAGCACATCAGTCCTTAAGGTATAGCTGATGTGTATACTTTATCATTCCCCCTCAAGCACATGGTTAAAGGAGAGACCATGAGCTTGTTTGCAAGAAAAGAAAAACGATTGGTGGACAAAGGTTTAGTGAATATATTTGCCAACTGATCTGAGGTAGGTACATATTTGAGCAAAAGCTTGTGAGCTGCCACCTTCTCGCGAACAAAGTGACAAACTACCTCTATATGTTTGGATCGGCTATGGAACACATGATTAGCAGCTAAGGATATAGAGGAGATGTTATCACACCATAGGACAGGAGAAGAAGATTGTGGAATGAGGAAATCAACTAGTAACACTTGAATTCAAGCTAATTCAATAGTAGTATGAGCCAAGGATATATATTTTGCTTCTATTGAGGAGCGAGACACGGTGGATTGTTTCTTAGAAGACCAAAAAATAAGATTGTTACGCAAGTAAACACAATAACCAGAGGTTGATCTTCTATCAAAAGTATCACTAGCCTAATTAGAATCATTGTAGGCTTGAAGATGAAAGGAGTTGGGTGTGAAAGTAAGACCATGGGCTAAGGTGCCCTTAACATATCTTAAGATCCATTTGACTACTATGAAATGTCCTACAGTTGAAGTATGCATGAATTGACAAGCTTGATTAACAATATATGAGAGTTCAGGCCTAGTAATGGTAAAGTATTAAAGGGCACCTACAAGACTCTTGTATAGAAATGGTTAGGGATAGTGAAGAGCATCATCTGTGGCCAGTGGTGGTTGGTAGACACTGCAGAAGCACAAGGTTTACACGTAACCATGCCAGCTTTGGCAAGCAATTCTAAGGCATAGACAAGCAATTCTGAGGCATACTTTTGTTAGGAGAGAAAGAATCCTTAGGAATTCTTTCTGAGATACCTAAAAAATAGGAGATATCTCCCAGCTATTTCATGGAAAATTCTTGATACATTTAAGATAAAAGAGTCCGAATGAATGCTTGATTAGTACCGGTGAGAATAATAGCATCAACATAAATGAGGAGATATGTCACAAAAGTAGATATTTTAAGAACAAAGAGAGATAAGTCACACTTACTTTGAATTAAACCATAAGAGAGGAGAAATGAGAAAAATTGGAGAACCAAGCTCTAGAAAATCCCACACAAAGCTTTGTGAAGCTTGCAAACCAGATGAGGGTGAGATGGATCAAAAAAACTAGATGGCTACTCTATGTACACCTCCTCTTCCAAGTGACCATGAAGAAAAGCATTCCTTATATCCGACTGCTTGATAGGCCAGTTATGATGTAAAGCCAAGCGAAGCAGAATTCGAATGGTAGGCTACTTAGCAACATGACTAAATGTATCCTGAAAAAAAAATCCCATGTTGTTATAGGAAGCCTTTGGCAACAAGCCTAGCCTTATGCCTGGCAATGGAACCATCAGAATTTCGTTTAAGTTTAAACACCCATTTGCATCCAATGGACTGCTTAGAAGAGAAAGTGGGACAAAAGACCAAGTGCCATGTTGTTGAAGTGCATATTATTCTTCCATCAAGGCCTTAAACCAAACTGGTAAAGAAAGGGCTTGTTTGGTAAAAGTTAGTTTAGTGAGAGAATCATCTGGGGGCAAAGGAGATAAAAAAGAAGAATTAGCAGTGAGACATAATTTGGATTTGGAGCTAGTCTGCATAGAATGAGTATTAGTAGAGGATGAAGGTGGGAGGGGTAAAATAACAACAATGGAAACAAGAAGAATAGGAGATGAAGATAGAGAAGACTGAGAAGGAGGCTAAGGATGAGGTTGAGTATGAGGAATAGATTGAGTATTAGGGTGGGAAAGCTAAGTAGTAGGCTGAGGAATAGGGTGAGTAGTAGGTAGAGCAGTAGACTAGGGAGTAGGTTGAGTAGTAGGGTGAGATTGAGGTATAGCAGTAGAATGAGACTGAAGCAGAGTAATATCATGGGATTGAGGCATGAAAGAGACTAGAGACTAAGCCATGACAGCGGTATGTGACTGAGAAAAGGCTACAGCTTGTGGGTGAGGCATGATAAGGACTTGTGATTAAGCATGTGACTGAGATAGTGGCTTAGAAAAAGGGTGCCAAAAGAACTTTTGTAAAATAGATAAAGAAGTAGAAGATGAAGGCATATAGGACATAGGAGAAAAAGGAAAAGAAGTTTCATGAAATTGAACATGTCTTAAGAGAAAAATTTTACTTGATGAGGGATTGAGACATTTATATCCTTTAATAGAAGGATGATAGCCTAGGAAAACATGAGGGGCAAACTTGGGAGCCAATTTATGAGATGTGTATGGCTTGAGCCAGGGAAAACACAAACGCCCAAAAACCTTTGGTGAGAGTAATTAAGTGGATAGTGATATAGAAGTTCAAAGCGAGAGCAATTAAAAAGTTGAGCACTAGGAAGTCTGATGATGAGACAGGTAGCAGTGGCTATAGCATCAAACAAGTAGGTGGGAGGTAAAGAAGAATGATGAAGAAGAGAAATAGCAGTCGTAGTAATGTGCAAGTGTTTCCTCTTAGCTACTCCATTCTAAGATGGAGTGTGCGGACAAGAATGCTGGTGTAGATTGCCATGAGTGTGCATACAAGATAGCATGGTATTGTTAATAAATTCCCCACCACCATGAATTCTGAGGATTTTAAGAGAAAAGCAAAATTGTGTCTCAATAAATGCCTTGAAGATCATAAATTTGGCAAAAACTTCACTCTTGTTAAACAGTAGATAAATCCATGTAAATCTTGTAAAATCATCAACAAACAAGAGATAAAACTTGTCACTAGAAGAAGATGAATGATGAAATGGACCCCATACATCACTATGAATAAGTGCAAATGGACTATTTATAGAAGAGTTTGAAAGTTTAAATGGAAGTCTATGGCATTTGAAAACAACATAATCAATACATGACAAGTCATCTTTATTTAATATTAATGACAACTATGTTTGAGTGCTTAAAACTTTGAAAATGAAGGGTGACCCATTCTCTTATGCCAGATCATAACAGTAGGGGATAAGGACACAAGGGAAAAAGATCCAATTGCAGCAGATGTGGTGTGAAATGCATGAGGTGAAGAAGAAACATGGAAATGATATAAGCCATTAGCATGACAACCCGTGTGAATGATGGCTTTAGAAAACTTATCCTAAATACAAAAAGCAAATTTACCAAAAATAATAGAGCAATTGTTATCCCTAACCGACTATTGAACTGAAAGAAGATTAGAGAAAATGTTAGGAACATGAAGTACTTTATTGAGTTTAAAAGAGTGATGTGGTGTTAATAAGATACCTTTCCCTGTGTTATGAAAGGGAAGGGAGATTTGTTCCTAAGTAAGGTTGATAAGAATTCAAATGATGAACATCATTGGTGATATGATCTGAGGCTACAAAGTCTAGAAACCAAGGAGTGGAGTGTGTTGAAGAGATATCCTTAGCAACAGACATGGAAGCAACAAAGGCCTTTGATTGAGGATAATTTGAAGCAGATGAAATAAATTGATGATGTTGACATGATGATTGTTGAGGTTAAAACTGAGAATCAAGCCTATGCCAACATTCTAAAGCTGAATGGTTAGCCTTACCACAAATTTGGCAAATTATGCTAGAATTGAATCAATTTCGATTCTAATTCTGAGATCTTCCTCTATAGGAAGAGGATCTGCCATTACCAAAATCGATTGTTACCACAATAAGAGCCATGCCCATGATAAGAAGTGAATCCTTTGGAAGCATTAGTATCTCTCATTTTAGCATATGCAACTAGTAGATCAGATGCTTGCTTTGTTTTTCCTTTAATGTGAATAGTTTCAGAAGAGAGTAATGAAGAGAGTTCGCCCATGGAAATGGTGTAGACACCTCATTTTTTATTGCCCTTAAGACTTGGGCGCCATTGATTGATCACTCGATGATGAAAGTTGTGATGTACAAATGTTCGATTTCTTCAACAAGGAGAGCTCTAAATCCCAACCATACACCCCATTTTAGACCAAAATTATGTTAGACCTTAAAACTTTCTCTTTCAAAATATTTTTGAAAATGTTTCTACAATGTTTCAAGGCTCGCATTTCGTTAAATGTTGCACTTTTCAGTAAACCGAGTAAGGACAAAGTGGAAATCAATGGAAGAGAGGTGAACCCATTGAAAAATCTTTTTAAACCTCTTATTTACAGGTTTGGAGTTGAAGAAAATTGGAGGAGAAGGAAGAAACCTAGTTGGGAAGAGGTTGAGCATGAAACTGTTAAGAGAGAACTGGGTAGTCTCACTAAATCAGGCCTATCCTTTTTTACACTTAGACTTTAGTTATGAGGCCACCACCATTGGAAATTGGACTTCCAGGGCTTCATTTTAGACTCAAGAATCTCCTAAAGCCGAGTCCGGATGAAGGAGATATGGCTGTTTGAAGTTAGGCATCAATTTGATTAAGCCAAAACTGAGCAACCTTCACTAAAATAGGCATATCTTTTTGTACACTTAGAATTTAGATGTAAGGCTACCTCCATTGGAAATTAGGCTTCCGAGGCTTCAATTTAAACTCAAGAATGACCTAAAATCGAGTTCGGATGAAGGAGATATGCCCATTTGAAGTCGGGCCTGGAAGCATGGCTAGCAGGTGGCCAGCAGCCACCATTTGTGGACGGCAAGCGACCATTTTTTGCCTGCCAGCCACCAGCATAAAACCCAGATATTTTCTCCAACTGTCTTTTTTTAGATATTTTCGACCAAAGCTCATATATTTCTATATATAGAAGACCTTTCTTCTTACTTTCAAGGCTAGAAAACATTAGGTTAAAGAAATAATTTTGAAAAAATCCTCTCTCTACGATTCTCTCTCTCTCTCTCTCTCTCTCTCGCAACTTGCATAGCTTATGCCCAAACACTCTAAACCAAACCTAGAGAACTTCTCGCTGAGATGATTTGAGCTTGAATTTGAGCTTTTGAAGCACTTGAGAGTATGAAATTTGTTGGTTGTGACGTAAGGGTTCATTCCTCTTCAAGAGGTATACATTCTGTTGCCTTTGTACCATCTTTACACTACTTCTTTTCTATCTTTTCTTACTAATTTTAAAGTGTTTTTCAACTGTTTTTATGGGCTAAAGCTTGTGGTTTAAGGCTATTAAAGGTAGAAAGGTTAATCACCCTTCTTTGAACCTTGTTATCTAAGCATTTCCACTTGTGTTTCCCATCTCTTTATCAACTTTTTTTGAGTTTTTTACGACTGATTTTCAAAGATTTTAAGAGGCTAAAAAGTGGTTTTGAAGTCCTAAAAATGGAGGGGTTAGCCACCCCTCCTTTGGCTTGTTTACTAGCTTAAATTGTTCCATGTTTTTAGCTTTCATTCCAGCACATTTTTGTACCATTTTTGGGCTATAAAACTTCTATATTTTTAGGCTGAAACTTTGGTTTTTGGGCTAAAACTTTGGTTTTAAGGCCATTAAAGGTTGAGGGGTGGTTCACCCTTCTTTGTACCTTGTTTTGGAGGGCTTTACCCTTGTATTTCCCACCCTTTTACTATCTATTTTTGAGCTTTTAAACACTGAATTTTAGAGTTATTTCAGTGGCTAAAAACACTTTTTGAATTCCAAAATTAAAGGGGTTAGCCTCCCCTCCTTGTATTTTGCTTACTAACCTTGTTTGTGCCATATTTTAGCACGTTAATCTAGTTATTTTTTAGCTCAAGTCCAGTATGTTTTAGTGATTAAGGCCAAAATGTACATAAAATAAAGTAAAGAAAAATGTGAATCCATAAAAAGTAAAATAAAGTAAGATAAAAAAAACACGAATTAAGAAAATTCTATGTGAATGTCTAGTTAATGAGGAGGAAAATACAAAGCAGGAGTAAGTCAAAGAAAAATGTATTTTTTATTTTTGAGAATCGAGTGTTTGAACCAGCTTACATGCATTGACTAATCCCATGGCCCTGAACTTAATAACCGCATAATGCTCTAGTGTTTGTCGTATAAAGGAACATAAAAGCCTAATAAGTACTCATCAAAACTATAATGCTCACTCGAATGAGATGGAATGGAATAATCATTCTTGAAGCTTTCATGTGAGATGATCATTTCCTTAAAATGATGAATAATGATTCCATTTATAATGCATTTTGTCATTATTTTTTTAGTTAACCAAACATGGGAATGAACATTTTGATGGAAGGAAAAAACTTCTCTTGAAAGGCATGGGTGAATGCCTCCTAAGTGTGCTTAACTAACTTCCACCACTTACCGACTTCCCTTCTTAGTTGGTAAGTTGCCAACGCCACTCAGAGCTCTCTTTCATGGATATCCATAATTTCAAAGGACTTAATGATTTGCTCGAGCCATTCATCGACTTCCATGGGTTCTGGTCCGCTACCAAACTCGGCGAGATTAGAACGGAAGAAATCTTTATTTAAAAAGGAGGTCCTAGTTTCCCCCTGCACTGTTCTAGCCGCTTGCTCGACTCAAAGTGGGTCGATGGTGTGGCCACATTGTTTTGTCTTACCCTTTCTTCTTGGAGAGGAAGATCTTGTTGGGCCAGAATACCCCGACCACTCCGGCGAGGTCTACCACGGCCTCTACCATGTCCAGAAATCCTATATAAAAGTGAAGGCAGAATAAAATTAACTCACAATTCACGTACTTACACATTATTCCATGAATCACACCCGAATACTCTTAACCCTACTCATGTATCTATTTCACATAAGGCAAATCATATAGGCACATAAACACATAGAGTACATACGGATCACCCTCCTAAGATATCAACTCGTTCCACAATGCTCAAGGACTTCCAAGTGGAAAAGGCATTGATCAAGTACCTTTCCAAAGGAACTTCGATGAATGTGATAGGCACAAGTTGTATCCTAGAAGATTAACCCCATATCCATATAGTTACCCAACCATATAAATACATAAACATAGAAGCTACTAACATCTCATCCCAATATGATAAACCTATTATGGCATAAGCCATATCTCACGAGCTTAAGATATTCAAATCTGATTAGCTCTGATATCAATTTGTATCGCCTCGATAATTCATCATTAATTCACAATACTGATTCAAGAACATTATAATCGATGATGATAAATTAAAGCATTAAATGATCTGATACATATCTCAAAAGTTATCTCTTCCTCCTTGAATTATTCATGTGATTGCATCATTATATTAATACATTATCGAAAGAGTAAATAGTTCAAAACACAAGAGATGATACAAAACAAAATGTCCTGAGGGCTTACATCCTTTCAAAGAGTTTCCTTGATTACACAAAAGATGAAGTTATATCTCTAATACAAAAATAGCCCAAGGCTTCTGCAGTTAACGTTCATAGAGCCTCTATGCTCACAACCAAAATTCATCCATTGCCAACTCACTTTGGCGGTACACTTGCATCATCTCTTAAAAGATTGTTAGTTTTGGGGGTGAGCACTCGCCTAGTAAGAAATACCTTTAACAAATTATATAATTAATCGAGATATATATGATCATGCTATACAAAAGATGAGAAAAACCTATATCGATTCCTTTGTAAAACCATGATGCCAAACTAGATAATATCAACACTAAATTTTCATCCAAAATTTGGGGTATAAATACACTATGACATCTTGATACAAGAGCTACATACCACAAATACATATATATATATAGAAACATAATCCCACATTTGCCGACTCTAAAAACGGCGGGGCGTTGGGCACCCAAAGCTTTACATTTGCTGACTCCAGAAACGGTAGGCTCGTGGACACCCAAAATCATGTATTCCACATTTGCTGGCTCTAAAAACAGCAAGCTTGTGGACACCTTAAAACCTTTTCTACATTTGTTCGGTGATATGCATGAGACAGGGCAATTGGGCACCTTGACTCCCTGCACGGGTACTAAATACAACACACAACACAAACCAAGACCCGACTCACAACCCGAACTCATACACTATTTACTCCTTTTGACATTTGTTCAAACATACACAATATTGTAAAGTCACATGAGAAAATTATAATGCATATGATGTATGAATTTTCAAATCAAATTTCTCAAAGGTTTGTTCAATTCACAACCTCATAAGAGCAACCATGTACTTCAATCCACCATTTGCACAATTTCACATATATCCATTTATGTACATATATATCCAAGATGACGCCAAAACCTCATATTTATCATTATTGTCATGATTTCCCATCCAATTTCATGTTCCAAGAGTCAATTGAGTTAAACCCCTTACATAATGAAAACTTCAAATCTTAGGGTGTTGGCAATTTTGGGGCTTTTCCCTCCATTATACATAAAGGGCTAATATTTGTCATTTACAACAATAATCCACAAGAATATTCATGAACTTTTCCAAAACTTTGAGGTATAAACCCCCTTTTATTGATCAAACCCACTTTATGACACAAAATCATCTCATACATATCTATAACTAGGAAAAATATCACATATGTACTCTAAATCAAAGATATAACAAGTTAAAAGTAACCCTACCTCAAGATTGATGACAAAAGATGAAGACCCAACTCTAAGCTTCAAGAAGATGGGAAATAATCGGTAGAACTCTTGATCTAAGCTTGTTCTTCAACCCTCTTTGAAGATCTAAGGTGGATCTTGGATAAAACTAAGAGAAATCAAGCGTTTTTAGGGTTAGGGTTCAGAAATGGGTAATAGAGAGAGAGAAAATGTATGGAAAAAGCGAGAGAACAAATGTTTAGATCGACTTTTAAATGTGTTGTCCCGAACATACCGCTCGAGCGAACTTTCCACCACTCCAGCGGTAAATACAAGGTCTTAGAACTTTTACAGAGTTACATGAAAATAATGGAAGCCTCATTTCTACGTTCAAGCGACCATTTAACCGCTTGAGCGATCTCGCTTGCAAATAGGTAAGATACTGGGAGCTTCGCATCACCACTAGAGCAACTAATTGACCACTTGAGCGGTTTCCCAGAATAGATTGTTGCAACACTTTCTCATGGGTGTGACCCACAGATTTAAAGAGGGTTGTAACTTGTATCCGGTTCTCTTGTTTTGAGTCGATGCACTTAAATTTTTCTTTTTTTCTTATAAATAGCTAGCTCCAACACAAAATGAATTACAACCTCAAACTATTTGGTACATGAAAATCAAACTCTACCTTTGTTCTATAATTTACCTTTGATTTTTCTATAGCTTAAAATGGCATGGGTTCTAGTAGCTGCTTTTGCTTTTATTGCTGTTGATGCTCAAACCTTGATTGGTTGCCAAGATTGGTGTGATAACATTACCTAAAGAGGAATTGAGAATTATTTTTATAAATTAACAAATCAAGATTACGGTTTAGTTTTTATAGAACAAACATGTAACTATGCAACTCAACTCTAACAAACTATACTTAACTATGGTTAGGCAGTTACTAACAACCTAATAGTCTAGTTAATACAACTAGATGATAACTCTCTAAGCTTGACACAAGTGTTGGACAATGCTACACATGAACTGCTTTGCTTGTGTATGCTTGACAGTTTAGGCCCTTGATTACTCTGTAACAATTCCTCATCTAGCTTAGACTTAGACATAGACTGAGATAGCTTATCATGCCTTCATCAAGCTTAGCAGAGAGAAGTGAACCATAAGCTTGGACTGGAGGTATTGAAATCTTTGAATAGAAAGAGACTTAGTTAAAATGTCAGTAACTTGATTAGAGGAAGCAATGTGACTAATGACAAGTTGCTTACTTGCGACCCTCTCTTCTGACATAGTGATAATCAACCTCTACATGCTTGGATCTAGCATGAAACACAAGATTGAAGGATAAAGAAATGGCAAATATATTATCACACCATAGAGTAGGAGGTGGAATGGAAATACACAAATCAGCTAGAAACTGTAGGATGCCTTTTGGGGTTATCGAGCACGCCCAATAGTTCAGACTCCCGATCTCCTGATCTAGTTTCACGAGTGCAATATGAAACATGAATGTGAGTCTAGGTTTGACAATTTGTACAGAAAATCCATTTCATTGCAAAACCTTTGCCAAAAATGGACTACATCACTAGATCTCTAAGTCGTTACCTAATCTTTTTGGAAAAACTACTAAACTAGTGACTTGTGCCGAAGGCCATTGTCTATCATAACTAAAGTGTCTCGGTTCAGGAATTTAGGTATGAAGGGGGAAAGTCGTGAATTGAGCACCCCTGCTCACCCAATCAAAAAGATCGGCCTCTACTAAGTCATGACATGAGTTTTATAGTCTCCATATGTTCATGTTCCGATTTTAATAATGCTATCATTACCATCTGAGGCATATAAATATAGATTGTGTCACTTGCTTTGGTTATGCTTTGATTTCATACAATTTGGAAAACCTTTTTGCAGAACTCCCAATATAATAAGGAGTTTAGAAGCATAAGAATCAACCATATTCCAACACTAGCAACACAACCTCCATCCCTGACATTCATACAAATATTCCACTTAAGTACATAGTTGCATTGTATAATACTGGATATAGTAAAAGTAACATGTACATGCAGGATGCTAAAACTAAAAATGCTTACCTAGTACTCCTCTGTGGTAAGCCAAAAGAATGTGTCGGAAATAGATGCTTAATCCTATATACAAATAGCTAATACAGTACACCCACATAATGCAACTAAGGATTTGACTGCTAACCAGTGACATGTATATCATCTCAAGGCATGAGATAGCACATATAATCATCTTTAAAATTGATAAACATGCAAATGAACCAAATCCATATGCATGAAGAATGGATGCAACTCATGGATATGATAAATAAGACATAATTCTTTACAACATATATGGAAAGCATAGAAATGAAAAAGATTTAAAGACGTGACGTTAGGAGTTATTACAACAATTGAATAAATAGAAGACATGGGGTTGGAAGTTATTACAATGAATAAATAAATAAAAGATGTGAGGTTGAGAGTTATTTACAACAATAAGTTAATTCAGCCAAATTAAGTTGAATCTAACAAATCATAATAAAATAAAAAGCAAACGATAAACAACAACCACAATTGACTAGAAGAGCACTTCACGGAAACTGCCCTATTTTGCTCAGCTCTTATCTGGGTACAAAAATTCATCTAGTCATATGCAAAATCAACCGGCTAAATGAAAAAGATCCGCCGGTGTATAACCTCCGAGACAAACACTATTTTGTGCAATAAAACTAAAGCAGAACCAAAACACACCTTCTAAGGGGTGCTCATCCTTTCTACCACTTTCTCTTTTTTTGGGTGGATAACTACCCCTTTCTTCTTTAGGAAACACTCAAGGAAGAGATAGATAGGCCTCAACCCTTATATAATAACAGAAAAGACTATATACAACAATTAATCGAATGAAAAGAATTAGAGTTGGAAGAAATTCAAGCCCAAGAAATTAATGGAAACCTACAACCATCTCTTAGTGAATAAGGACAAACTAATACCCAAGTTCATGCTGCTAACCGGAGAGAGTAGATTAATGCCAACTATTTCTTAGTGGAAGTTTTGCTTTGAAAGTAAGAGATTCATCAAAGAATATTGAAAACTACTCTTTTACCCATGGAATAAAGATGTTTCCATCCCTTTCCATGTTTATCATAAATTGATAAGAGAGTTCTTAACATCTTTTGACCAAAAACCTTGGACTCTCCTTTCAAAAGAACAATAACAAAATGAAAATCAACAACTCTTCCAATACCAAATCCTAAAACTCATCCAATTAGCTCCATGCCACAACCACAACTACTCATGGGAATTGAGTATGGGTTGAGGCATATGAACCCACATGTTTAGATGACAAAGTGAGTGAAAAAGCAAAGAAGTTACACTACATAATCAAACTTGTGGATGGGTGGCTACTTTTAGCTCCTAGCCACATCCACAAGGTTCCAATCAATACATTTACATACAATAACGATGAATTATACCTCTAGAAAGCATGAAAGGTGTATAAACATATAGAAAATGGAAGAAATAATCAACTCAATGGATGGGTAGCTACTTTTTACTTCCCTCCACATCCATGACGACTCATCACATGATTACAACAAGCTGATAATGAAATTCAAAGCTTAAAGATGAAAAAAGAATGAGAGAAAGTGAGAAAAGTTTTAAAGTTTCACCTCTTAAAAGAGGGTGAGTTTCTTGGTTGTCAAACTCCTAGGCACCCTCAAGGTCCTTTAGATATGGCTTATAGTTCTTAGAATCCACAGCAATGAACTTGTAATTAAGCTTTAGGGTTCGTTTGGGAAATGGGTTGGCTTTTTGGCTATTTTAGCCTGGGGCTAAAAAGTCTCCTTTGGGAAGGACTTTTTGGCTTTTTTGACTTTTTGTGAGAGAAATAATGGAATGATTATGGGTTGGATGTAACGTTTTGTCTTATTGGGTTAAAAAGCCTATTTTGTCTTTTTGTGGCTAAAATAATCCTAAACGCAACCCAACCCTTCTTCCCAAACAGAGGCTTAATGGAGTTTAGGTGGTTTGTGTGTGAAAAATGGAGGTTGGAAGGGAGGTAGAGTGATAAGCTCTCAAAAACAAGTCTCTTGGCTTTTGAAAATTTTGTAACCCTAAAAAACAAAACTGAGACATCTTTAAATAGACTTTAGGAGTCAAAATATCTAAGATATTTGTGAAAAAGTCACAGAAAAAGCCAAAATTTTAGAAAATGCTCTGTACCCGAACATTTCAGCCGATCGTACTATTATTCATCTAGCCGGCTACTTTTTTCATCCGGCCATGAGTTGTTGTATGGCCATATGAAAAATACATCGTTAGATCAATAGGGTAAAACTAGCATGATTCAAAAGGAGAAACAAGTATTTTAGAGAATTTCACAATTTCCATTCATTTGCACTATATCTTTCGCTCGATCCATTGAAAAAAGACAACATTTAGAGTTTGAAAAGGCAAGCCTTGAGACATTATAGAAATGTTTGAAACTGCGCAACCAAACATATTTTGAAAAAGGGTTTTAATTTGGTCTAAAAATGTTTTAGCCAAAATGGGTTTAAGGTTGAAATTAAAGCTTGAGTTTAGACTTCTTGCTAAAGAATTCATAAAAATAGCACATCTCGATCTTCATCATCGGGTGTTTAGAAAATAGCGCACAAGTCTTAAGGCCAGTCAAAATAGGGTGTTTACCGTAACATGCCAAGCTAGATGAGCTCTGCTGAAGTTTAAGCAAAAGCTCTATGTTCTACTTCTATAGAGGACCAGAAGATAGTGAGCTATTTCCTACCTACCCAAGACACAAGATTAGGGCCTAGAAAAACATAGTACCCTGTGGTTGATCGTTTGTCAATAGCATTACCTACCCAATCTGAATCAGAGAAGGCATAAGGAGTGAGAGCGCTTGGAGAAAATTGAAGACCATGGCTCAAAGTACCCTTGACATATCGAAGAAGCCTTTTTACCATAGCCAAATGATGATGTAAAGAGTTTTGCATAAATTCACAAGCATAGTTGATAGAAAACGCAAAATCATATGATTGTCAAATATTAGAGAGCTCCTGCTAGGCTTCTTTAAAGATAGGGTTGAGAAAAAGGTGTATCATCATTGGTTAAAGAAGAATAAGACTTAATGGCCATATGAGAGGAGTGGGACTTATAGTTGAGCATGCTAGCTTTAGCCAGTAGTTCAGATCTACAACAAAGTTTTTACGGCATCACATTAATGATATATAGTAAATGCAAGTCGTAATTTTTCACTTTTAACTTTCTTTTTTTTGCATGTCATAAATAATATTCTAACAACAATTTGTTTGTTTGTTATGTCATTGATATTAATTTTAGACACCCCGTTTTTTACCATCCTCAAGACATGGATGTCATCACTTGTGCATTTGATGATTATGGTTGCATGTGTTTGTTTTGAGTGCCCAAAGTCCTTGGCGGAACGCCCTGTCTTTGAGCCTTTAGACCTTGTCCTTTTTGTGCCTTCTTTTAGATCAAAACTTGGTGCCTAGAACCTTGTGGTGACCTGTCGGCCACCACCAGAGGCTGTCGGCCATGGCTTTTCCATGTCGGCCATCAGTGGTGGCTGGTCAACTACCAGTGGTGGCCGGCGGCTACCAGTCTCTTTTTCTAGATATTTGTTGCCAACTATGCCACCTGTTAACATAATGAGCTACATTTTCTTACACGTGTATGGTAGGATGTTTCTAAGCTTAAGGCATGTTTTTCTATATATAGGGGGGTTCCTCCCCCATTTTTGAGGGTTAGAAAAATTCAGAGCAAAAATCTCTCTCTCTAGATTTCTCTCTCTCTCTCTCTTACAATTTTGTGCCTAAGTACTTTTTTTCTCTACACTTTTGCATACACGTCCTAAATCAAATCCTCTTACCTTTGAGTTGAGGTTATTTCGGGTTAGGAGCCCTTGAAGGTGGTTTTAGCTTGTTCTTGTGCCTAGAATTCCCCTTTGCTTCAAGAGGTAGTATGCTTGTCTTGTTTACTTTATTTTGAAAGCTTCTTTTACCATCTTTTCTTACTATTTTGGGGCTGGTTTTGAGCTGAGAAAAACTCTATTTTTGTAGCCTAAAAGTGCTGGTTTGAACCCTTTTAAGTTAGGGGGTGGTTCACTCTTCTTGTTTGTTAGTTTGTAAAGCTTTGTGCCTTTATTCATCACTTTCAAATCAACTTTTTTGGGCCTTTTAACCACTGAATTTCAGAGGTTTTTCAGTGGTAAAAAACTCATTTTGAAGTCTAAAATTGGAGGGGTTAGCCTTCCCTCATTATGTCTTGTTTGCATGCGTAGTTAGCTTCATATGTTAGCATGTTTTTTTAGCCTAACTTAGCACAAGTCTAGCATGTCTTAACTTCTAAAATAACCTGTTTTAGCTCTGTTTTAGGCTGGTTGGTTTGTTTGAGTCTTGTTTTGCATAGTTGTAGTGCAACCCCATGCATTAGCTTGATGTTTTCGCTTTTCATGACTTAAGTTCACCATGTTTTAGACCATATTTAGGGCTGTTTTGCCTCTGTTTGTGGTTATTTGTTTTATTTGAGCCTTGCATGGCATGGTTATAGTGTTAATTCCTTCACTAGTTTAGTGTTTTAAGGCTTTAACTATCATTGGCTTGAGTTAATTGCATGCTTTAGTGCTTTTATCTTTCATTTCCAGCACCTAATCACCTCTGCAATCCCCCATCAATTCTTTACTTTTGATTTTCTTTGAAAGTGGTTTCAAACCACTTGTTTGCCTAAGTGTGAAATGGAGGTGCTACACCTAATGGTTAATTCCTTAGGGGGTTCATTACCAATAGTGTAATGCCTCTTTCATGGCCAAAGCAACTTGGGGTTTGAGTCCTCTTTCCATTAGAGGACATTCACCAATGGACAATTGGATTAAGGAATGGTTTGGTAATTAAAATGAGTAAACAAAAATTGACAAGTAAAAGAGGCAAGATAAGCATCTTTCGTGTTGCATTGCATGTGTTCGAATCGGATGTTAATTCGAACACAAAGGAAATGAGACATTTCATACTCAAAAGTGATGAAATGTGCTACTTTCCTTGGTCTCCATTGCCCTTGATTATGCATGATAGGGTGATGGATATTTTGGTCTTGTTGTGCATTCATTGATCTTACATAATTAGTTTCACAAGCCATCATGCAATGAAATTGCTTGATTGATGGTTTGTGAACCAAAACTTTTCCCTCCTTTGATTTCCCCATGAAAAAGAGAGGCAAAGTGTGCAAACAACCCTTGAGAAATGCTCTGTTTTCCTCTCTGTTGCAACAAGGAAGCTCAGACCATCAGTAGCCGATAGCCATCACAGTGGCCGACCGGCCACCAATGGTAGCCGACCGGCCCCCTGTTGGCCACCAATGAAATTTGCACTGTGTGTTCCTAAGGCGGAGCAGAGGTTTTCTGGAAGTGGACAGCTTCTTTGGTGTTCAAATGTGCAAACAGAGACATGCAATAGCAAGACAGTCCCTTTTCGGGTGAAAACTGAGCACGTGCATGAGCCTCCCTTACATTTCAAGTTTACTTATCGCTTAAATATCTAGTTTAGATACATGTTGTAATTAATTAGTTGTAGCTAATTAAGTGTTATAAATAATTAGTTAGTTTAACTAGCTATTTGATTTCTGTATGTAATAATTAGTTAACTAGAATAGTTAATTAGTTTTGAGTTTTGTAATAATTAGTTAGCTTAATTAGCGTAGCTAGTTAGTTTCTATTTATTTGGACCCTCCTTCATGAGGGCGTAATGTTGTAATAAGTGTGCGTGCGTGTGTGTATGTTTTCCAACCCCACGTCTTTCTCCCTTTTATTTAATTGCTTTCGATGATTAGATTAGGGACATATTTCAATTAGCATACCTTATGCTTGGATCCATTCATTCGTATTGCATGCACCGAGGCTCGGCGCATCATTCAAACTGCATTGTCGTTTCAATACTTCTATGAATATGTGTTTAATCGCATGTTATTCAAATCGAATCATATGCCATATTAGTAGCCGATCCTATTAAATCACATATTGCATGTGTTACATTAGACACTTTGTATAGTTAGAAATTATGCATTATTTTCTAACTCATATTTTCCTAGCTCGGAGTACTAGGTGAGTTTTTATGCTTTAGCATACTTGCATAAGTGTGAATGTTGCCATGTCTAGCATGCTTGTCATGAGGCTATGTGCTTAAATGCTAAATTGCTTGAATGCCTGTGGATGAAGGCTTGCTATTTGAATAGAAACGATTCAACAAATGTAAGTTTTTAGCCCATTTTGTTGAGTGGCAAATCATGTTTTAAGCCCACTATGTTTGATGGAAAATCCGCATCTTTAAGCCCACTTGAGGTGGCAAATTCAAACCATTTTCGCAAACAAACATGAGTTGAATTGTTCCAAGTCTTGCAAACTAGTCTATATTTGCTTGTGCGTATCACATAGTAATGTTGGCTAGTTTAATAATCGGAATAAGAACACATAATGTTTATAAAATCTCATATCATGGTTAGTAGAGGCCAATCTTTGATCGGACAAGCGTGGGTGCTCAATTCGTGACCTTCCCCTTTTGTACCTAAGTTCCCGAGTCGAGACAACTTTGGTGATGACGGACACGTGGCCTTTGGCACGAGTCAAGGTTTCCTAAATTTTCCAAAAACAAAAAATATTTAGGTGGCGACTCTGTATCTGGCAAAACAGTCCAATTTTGGCATTATTTGATTTAAAATCGATTTTCCAAAAAGATTTGCCGGATTTGGACTATTTGGTGTTTATCAGTTTCACATTGCATTTGTGAGATTAGATTCAGAACTGCGGGAGTCCGAATTGTGATGCCTTTCTTTTCAAAACCTTTCGAAAGGGGGCGGGAAAAAGGTGCATCCACACTAATATTGATGACTTATTTACCACATTCTTTGTTCACTGTAAATAATGACATTTTCTACGATATGGAGAGGGAATGTTGTTAACATATCAAATTTACACGGCACACGTGTGCCAACCGTTGAACATATTTTACTTTAGGGTGATGCTATGGTACATTTGGATGTACCATACATCAGTTATGAGGATATGTGATTTTATGTTACAGCTAATATCATGTAGATTATAATCATTATCATATTAATTCATAACTTAGTTATATTTAGTTATTCATACATACTTGTAGACACCCCATTTTTGACCGTCCTCAAGACTTGGACGTCACCGCTTGAACACCCGGTGATCATCCATGTTTGTGTTTGTTTGGAGTTCCCGGAGGTCTCGGCTACGCGCCTTGCCTCAGGATCTCCGAACTCGACCGTTTTGTGTCTGGTTTTCCACCAAACACTTGTGTTTTGCCTTGGAGGGGCAGGGAATGCCATATGAGGCATCCCCACACATCACCGGCCATGGCTAGAGGCCACCGGCTGTTATTTGTGTCCACCGGCAATGTATATTGCCGGCCGACACTCTTTTTGGCCGACCGGCCATCAATTTTGTCAAAATGACAATTTTGGCCAGCCGGCTATTGTTCATCTACTTTTTGTAGATATTTTGTGCCAGCTGCGATAGCTGGCACCCACCCCATTCCCCTCCATATACGTGTATGGGGGGATTTCCCTCTTGAATGGCTTGTTTTGTAAGCCTTACAAGAGGGAATTGCCTATATAGGAGAGCTTCTTCTCTTTGGCCAAGGGTTAGACTCTTGTTAGACATTTTAGATAGCTTTTGTAAAGCTTGAGTTCTAGCATTAGGGTTAGATACATATTCTATCTCTATAAGTGTGTGTTTTGTCCCACTTTTGCTCACAAACACACACTAACACACCATCTCTTGGACTTGAGACCTTTGGGGGGTTGTTTTAGTGTTTTGGAGCTGGATTAAAGCCAAAGAAGGCTGTTGGAGCATTGCTTGTGAAGGTGGTCTTCAAGGGTAAGAAACTTCCCTTTTATTCCCCATTTTTGCATTGCTTTTCTACCTATCTTAGAACTATTTTTGTGCTTAGTGTATAACATTAAAAAGTTCTGTTTTTTAGCCTTCTTGATTGTTTGTTAAGGGTGTTTTGTGGTTTAGAGGGGTTTGACCCCTCTTAAGCCTTGTAAGGCTCCTTTTTGTGCTATTTTTGGTGAGTTTCGGGACTTTGGTGTTTGGGCCTCTTCACCACTGAAATCTTGAGGGATTTCAGTGGTGAAGATGGTGCCTTAAAGTCTCAAAAAGGGGAGGGCCACCCCCTCTCCTTGTTGTCCTTGAAAAGGACCATTTTTGACCTCTTAAGGGAGCATCTAGCTTAGGCTTTTGTTGATAATGTCTTGGCTGTTTTTCATGCTTATATTGTCATAATATAACATTGTGTTAAGTTGGTTTCGGTACACCATGCATGCTTAGCATACCTACCATGTAATGCCTTGTTATTGCCTTAATATGCCTTAGGTTGTTAGCCTTTGTTCTAGCATGTTTTAGGTTTAGCCTTGTGAAGGTTTTGTGCTTATTTTGCCATGTTTTAGGTCTGTCCATGTTTGTTTGGGTCGATCTTGGCATGCTTAGTATAGCTCTTTTGTATTATGGCTTGTATGCTTTAAGTAGGTGAATGTGTAGCATGCATTGCTTGCATTAATTTAGTGGTTTGGAACCACTTAGCACATCATTTCAGTCCCTTTGACATGCTCATATGTTTGCCTTGGATGCCTCTTTGGAGCTTTAAAAGCTTGTCTTGCATGCTCCATGTTTTAGCATTTGTGCATGCCTTTGAAGTCAAACCGTTTAGATGCCATCTAGGTGGTCTTTTGGGCTTTGTTTTGTGTGCTAAAACTCTATTTTTGGTCGCTTAAGTCTTGCCATGTGTGGTTATACTAAGTGTAGTCCATTGCCTCTATGGTGAGCCTTGAGTGCTTGGGCCATGTTGCATGCTTTGCTTGCTTTGTTAGTTTGTTTGGCACCTCCTATAGCATGATTTTCAGAGATTATGTTGCATGCTAATTGTCCACATTATGCTCTTTTCAAGTGTGCTTGAGAGTTGCTTGTTTAGTGCCTAAGTATTGGTCCAACGTACTCGCATGTGTGTATGTATGTTCGATCCCAATTCCTTGGTGTTTGGCCACTGTTTTGGGCCTATTTAGAGTTGCCTAATTCATGTTTAAGTCCACCCTTTATTTGTCTTGCATGCTTGCTAGCTTGTATGTTTGTTTGCATTACCATGTTGCATGCCTAGTTAACATGCTTAGGGTTGCATTACATTGGCATGCATGCTCTACCTCTTGACTAAGTCATGATGGAGGTAAAAGCCCCTTGGTTTGTTTGTTTGATTTGCATTTCATTTGACATGAAAGTGCATGCTTGATTCTTTGGGCCATCATGCATGGAAATACGTGATTGATGGTTCGAGAATCGAGGCACATGCCCTTTTGAGTCACAAACATGATAAGGGGCATGATTGGTGCATACATTGCTTGAATTGTATTGCCATGCAAGTTCTGCCCTCTGCTGCTATGAGTTGCAGGTTCTGCAGGCATTCTTTGCCGACCGGCAGTATTCAGTGCCGACCGGCAGTACATCATCAGCCGATGGATGCATATTGTGCCAATGACCACTATTCACTGCCGGTGGCTATTCTACTCAGCCGGTGGTGATCCCTAGTATCTAAAGAAGCATCTCTGAGATTTTGGCAGTCTGCAGAAGGGCAGAGCAAGGAAAACAGAGGCAATCTTTGCATGGCAGTGCAATTCCGAGTAGGACCCGAGCATGCGTTGCATTCAGGCTCTCCTCCCGAGGCAGTTTACTGTTTTTCCTAGTTTAGTTAGTTGTTAACTAATTAGGCAATTTGTAATTATTAATTAGCTTGCATGGTTAATTAATTTGTATTATTCTTTTGGTCCCTCCAGGCGAGGGCGAATCTGTAATAAGTGTGGGTGCGTGTGTGTGCATGTCTTCCAATCCCCACTTCTTTTCTCCCTTTTATTTACCTGCTTATGATGGTAGATTAGGGCACGTTTAAATTAGCATACCTCATGCAATGCATGCGTGCATCCATGCATTTGTCTTCCATACACCGGGCTTGGTACATTATACAAACTGCATTGTATTTTCAATTCCAAATTGAATACGTGATAGTTGTAGCATTTCACATGCCACTTTAGGGTTTGCCGAGCCCATCCTAATCACATCCTGTATGTGTTGCATTAGCCACTTAACATGAACTAGGACATGCATGTCTGCTAACCAGTTTATTGTTTCGGCATGGAGTACGATGTAAGTATTTATGCTTTAGCATTTCGCATGCGTGTGAATGTTAACATATCAACATGATTACCATGTGGCTAAATGCTTATGTGAGATAAAATGTTTGAATGCCTGTGGGTGAAGGTTGGATTGTTTGAGCTGGAAAAACTCATTGAAATCCGTGTTTTATCCTACTTGCGAGTACCAAATTTCAAAGTATTTTCAAAACAAACGGATATGCAATGCTTGTTTCCAAATTAGGCAATCTAGTCTATACTTGTTTGCTGTGCACATAACATAGTAATTCTAGGCTAATAACCGGAATAAGAACACATAACGTTTTCAAAATCGGATATCATGGTTAGTAGAGGCCAGTATTCGAATCGGGCGAAAGGGGGTGCTCATAGCTGACCTTCCCCGATCGTACCCAAGCTCCCGAGCCGAGGCAACTTTGGTGATAACGGACACGTGGCCTTTGGCACCGAGTCAGGGTTTCCTAAATTTCCCAAAATAAAATATTTAGGTGGCGACTCTGTATCTGGCAAAGCAGTCCATGTTTGGCACTTCTTTTCAAAATTTGTTTTGTTTTCTCAAAACGATTTGCCAGAGTTGGACTCTTTGGTTCAGATTAAGAACCGCAACAAACAAAAGGGAGTCCGAACTGTAGCGAGGTCCCCCGCGGACGTGTTACAGTTTCTGGCGACTCTGCTGGGGATTTAGAGAGCTTGACTCGAACTCGTGATATCCTGTTTTGATTTCATTTATGTGTTTCTTTACATTGCATGTGCATTGGTGCGCCTAGGACACCGTGTTTGCCATCTGCCATTCCTGAACGGTTTGCCGGAGGCTTTTTTTGTCAAGGCATGACCACAAGGCTGACCGGTTATGGGCTCTGACAGCATGGGAACACAAACCCCGGTTTTACCGGGGCACCCTTTTGACCATTCGACCTAGTGCATATTCGGAATCTATAGTGACCATTCCAAACTCGGACAGGTTGCTTACCCGATGATAGGTTGTTTGAAACCGCTGCGTGCATAGTTAAACCCTAGCTCCTGACAAAATAGGACAGGGAAACCCTACCCCAACATAGGGGTGTTTTGGCTCTCCCTTACTTGCTATGTGCTTTTAGAGTGTATCTCCACAGGAATGCGCATGTCAGTTTGCAAGATTGGGTATCCGGCCTGAGGGCACCAGTATCAGTGTTGTCGAGAATCAGTTATGTCTGCAGGGTATCAGTTCAATTTTGAACAGTGATTCTGGGGAACAGTGATCAGTAGTAGAGTGCAGTTGTTCGGCTACACCCGTGTTTGATCTGTTTGGGGCTGAAATACTGCTTGTTTTCCGTTTCAGTTCAGAGATTCAGAGAGTTGGTCCAGAATAGCTAGTGTCTTCTTCTTGCTGAGGCAGAACCTAGCATGACGCAGAATTCAGAAGAGATCGTGGTCATGGCGGCTGCGTTGGATCAAGGAATCACCCTACACAGTGAGACTACTGTTGATATGCCGCATCCACCCAGATCGCCGATTGCGCACCCAGTCTGGGCCCCTCAGCTATATCAGGCTCGTAAGCCTACTACATTTGAACTAATGGGGATGATAGGTGATCTCCAGAGGTCTGTGGTGGATCTCGCATATGAGATGTCAGCTTCACCACCAGCTGCACCGTATGCCGGGAGCTTTGTACCCCAGGAGCCCCCGCTGTTAGGCCGAATTGTTATTGAACTTAGTCAACCGGAGATGTCCTCCAGTTATAACAATGACATGTCAACATCAACCCAAACCCTCAATCAGGCTAAAGCCAGAGGTAAAGACAAGATGAAGGCAGATGCCGATCCTATCGAACAACTGCTGTGGGCAGTAGAGGCTTTGAAAGCCGGGGGGATGAACAAGCAACAGATATCTGCAGTTTTGACAAAAGCTGTGGAGGACGCTTTCCCCACTCCTCCTGAGGGCAGTTCCAGTCAATCAGAGAACTGGGATAGGCCCCGTCATGCCAAAACAGTTCTTCCCGCTCCCAACCCTGCATCCGGTAAGGATCAGAAATCCAAGGCCGCACCCGCCGATCCGTTCGCTAGTGCATCTAGCAAGAGTGCTCAGGCTCCAAAGTACCTACCCCGAGTGCGCAGGGTCTTCCATGCTCTCTACATGCCATTGTCCAAGGCACTTCAAATCCTTGCCGAGAGGGGACACCTTAAACCCCTGGAGCCTCGGCCTCTCCCGAAGAATCTCCCTGCTACGCATGACGCTGCTTTGTACTGTGCGTACCACCAGTAGACTGGTCATGCTACCGATAATTGCTTCCACCTCCGTCATGAGGTACAGGATTTGATTGACAACGAAGTTATCCTCCCTCCCACCTCAGCAAAGTCCGTCACCACCCACTTGTTGGATTTTGAGGACATAGATACTACGAGTATGTAATCAGAAGGTGAACCGCCTGCGGGCAGTGCCTGGCGCATTTTTTTGATGTGGCATTTGGCACGCATTTTTGAGCATCTGTCAATGTTAATTTTGTAAATTCTGACTTGGGTGTCGAGTTAGTCTTTTGTTTTGTTTTGAGTATGTCTCTCTATATTGAGTCAGTCTTTTTGCTTACAGGGTCTGTCTTGTTGTAATGAGTCAGTCCCTCTTGTATAGTATACCAGGTGATTCCGGGGTTGTTGCCTCGAACGCCGTTTTGTAATTATCCTTTTGTTTTTCCTTTTGAGTCTATCTAGGTTAAGGAGCCAGTCACAATCAGGGAATCTGAATGAAATAGCTGCGGCTGTCACGTTTCCGTACTTGTTGCTATTTAAGCTAGTTGTGCCAGAGGATGTGAATGGAACGACAGTACATACCACCTACTCTCTTATGCCTTAAACATCGTTGTAATGACCTAAGCTTTTCATAAAAACCCTTTTCGAACACTGCGGTGATAAAAACGAAGAGGAAGGAATTCCTCGGGTTTTGCAAAATTTTGATCATTTTGAGAGCAAGAGAGGCATGCTAAGCTTTTAATGAATGAAATCATGCTTGTCGGCGTGAGTACTGAGAAGGATCCTGGTTCGATTCGGACTGGTTCCACACTATCTTCAGCGCGAGTGATTTGTTGCTTTCTTAAAAACTTTCAAAAACAAAATGTCTTCCGCGGCCTTGCGAAGACCTGTGTGGAATCGCTCTTGAGATTGTGCAGCCTAGGATCGCTCTCAGTCTCAAGGTTCAACCTATCTGTTTCAAATTTGGAATTCGTTCATAACATTCAACAGCCAACTGCCATGAAAGGCCTGTGTGGCCCAATTTGAAGCAGCCCTCAAGCAAGAAGCACCAAAGCCAGATTAAGCAGATCAGATCTCACCAGAAGAGGTTCTGTAGACACCCCATTTTTGACCGTCCTCAAGACTTGGACGTCACCGCTTAAACACTCGGTGATTATCCATGTTTGTGTTTGTTTGGAGTTCCCGGAGTTCTCGGCTACGCACCTTGCCTCAGGACCTCCGAACTTGACCGTTTTGTGTCTGGTTTTGCACTAAACACTTGTGCTTTGCCTTTGAGGGGCAGGGAATGCCTTCTAAGGCATCCCTACATACCATCGGCTGTTGCCAGGGGCCACCGGCTGGCTGGTGTTGCCACCGGCACTATTTTGTGCTGGTCGGCACTCTTTTTGGTAAAATTACCATTTTGCCCTGCCGACCACTTTACAGCTATTTTTGGAGATATTTTCAGACAGCTTTCTGGTGCTTGTTTCCCCTCCATACACGTGTATGGAGGGATGAGCCTTTGTTTTGCCTTAACTTGTAAGTTTTGTGCTTATACAAAAAAAGGCTCTTCTCTTGGCTCAAAGGGGTAGAAGATTTGGAGGGTTAGACATTTTAGGAGAGGGAGATGCTCTGGTTTTAGGTTAGGTTTTGTGTATCTATCCTATCTCTCTCTTTCTCTCTTGTTTTGTACACTAGGTGTTTGTGCCTTACTATTGCTCACCAACACCTAGTGTTTCACCTTCCTCTTGGAATTGAGGTGCTAAGGGCTTGTTCTTAGTGTTCTTGACTGGTTTGGAGCTCAAGGAACCAACAACTCCAACCTTTGTGAAGAAAAGCTTCAAGGGTAAGAAACTTGCTTTATTTACCCCATTCTTGCACTCCATTTTTTCCTAGTTTAGAATTGTTTTTGTGCTTAGTCTTTAACACATAAAAGTTCTGATTTTTAAGCCTCTTTATTGTTTATCAAGAGTGTTTTGCACTTTGGGGAAGTTTGACCCCCTTTAGGCCTTGAAAAGGGCCCATTTTAGGCCATTTTGTGAGAGCTCCGAGACTTTGGTGTTTGGGCCTCTCCACCACTGAAATCTTGAGGGATTTCAGTGGTAGAGATGGTGCCTTGAAGTCTCCAAAAGGAGAGGGCCACCCCCTCTCCTTGATGTCCTTGAAAAGGGCAAATTTTGGCCTCCAAAGGAGCACCATGTTTGGTTGTGTGTTGAGCATGTTTTGGCTATTTTTCATGCCTATTATGCCATGATTAAACTCTGTTTTAAGTTGGTTTTAGTACTCCATGCATGCGTTGCATAGTTGCTTTGTAATGCCTCCTTGGTCCCTTAACATGTCTAGGTTGTTAGCCCTAGTTTGAGCATGTTTTAGGCCTAGATCCATGAAGCTTGTATGCTTATTTTGACATGTTTTAGCTCTGTCCTAAGTTGTTTTGGTCAATCTTGGCATGCATCATATAGCCCCTTTACATTTGGCTTGTTGGCCTCAAGGGCATGAATGTGTAGCATGCCATGTTTGCTTCATTTTTGATGGTTTGGAACCACCTAGCATGCTATTTCAGACCTTTTTGTGTGCTTGTATGCTCACCTTAGTCGCCTCTTTAACGCTTTGAAAGCATGTCTTGAATGCCCCCATGTTTTGGCCATTTTGCATGCCTTTGTATTTGAGTCATTTAGATGTCATCTAGGTGGTCTTTTGGGCTTAGTTTTACGTGTTAAAACTCTGATTTAGTTGCTTAAGTATTGCCATGAGTGGTTGTGCTAGGTGTGGTTCAAAGCCTCATTGGCTTGCCTTAATGCTTGGACCATTTGTATGCTTTGTTTGGCTTGCTTTGTTAGTTGGTTTGGCACCATGTTTAACATGATTTTCAGAGCTTTACAATGCATGCTCATTGTCCTTGTTTGGTATCTCCAAGTGTGCTTGGGAGTTGCCATGTTTATGCCTTGGGTTTGGATCATAACACTTGCATGTGTGTGTGTGTGTGTTTAGTCCCCATTTCTAGGCACTTTGGCCGCTGATTTTAGGCCAATTAGGAGTAGCCTAATTCATGTTTTAGTCCACTCCATTGCTTGACTTGTATGCCTCTTTGCTTAGGTTGCATACTTAACATGTTTAGCTTGCTTGCATAATCCATGTTGCATGTTAGATAACATGCTTAGAGTTGCATCACATGAGCATGCATGCTTGGCCTCTTGAAGTGAAATGTGATAGAGGTTGGGCACTTTTGTGTGTTTATTTGGTTGCCTGCATTTGAAATCAAAGTTGCACACTTTGTTCCTTGGGCCATCATGCATGGAAATGCGTGATTGGTGGTCCGGGAATCGAGGCACATGCCCTTTTGAGTCAATAACATGATAAGGGGTGTGTATAGTGCATAAATACCTTGAATCACATTGCCATGCATGTTGTTGTCCTCTGCTGCTGTGAGTTGCAGGTTCTGCAGGTGTTAAGTGCCGGCCGGCACTATTTAGTGCCGACCGGCAGTCAATTGGCAGCCGATTGATGAATCTAGTGCCGGTGGCCTCCTTCTTCAGCCGGTGGTGCTCTACCCCAGCCGGTAGTACTCCCCAGTGCCCTGAGAGGCACTCCTGGGACTTTGGCAATTTTCTGAGGAGGAGAGCAGAGGAAACAGAGGCAAATCTGCATGACAGTGCGATTCCGAGCCAGTCCCGAGCGCGTGCTGCATTTGGCCCTCATCCCGAGGCGATTTACTGTTTAATTAGATTAATTATTTTATTTAATTAATTTAGTTGATTTGTAATAATTAATTAGCTTGCGTAGTTAATTAGTTATTCAGTTATGTATTATTATTCGGTCCCTCCGAGCGAGGGCAAATTTGTAATAAGGGTGTGTAAATGGGTGTATGTCTTCCAATTCCCATTTCTTTCTATCCCTTTTATTTACCCGCTTACAATGGTAGATTAGGGCATACTTCTTTTAGCATACCTTATGCTACGCATGCGTGCATTCATGCATTTGTTTACATGCACCGGGCTCGGTACATCATACAAACTGCATTGCAATTTTCAATTCCAAATTGAATACGTGCTACTCGCGCATTTCACATGCCATGTTTAGGGTTAGCCGAGCCTACTCTAGATTGCATCTATGCCTGTGTTGCATTAGCCACTTAACATGAACTAGGTCATGCGTGTTTGCTAACCGGGTTATTGTTTTGGCACGGAGTACGATGTAAGTATTTTACGCTTTAGCATACCACATGCGTGTGAATGTTGCCATGACAGTATGCTTACCATGCGGCTAAATGCTTATGTGAGATAAACTGTTTGAATGCCTATGGGTGGAGGTTAGATTGCCTGAGTTGGAACAACTCATTGAAATCCGTATTTTAGCCTACTTGCGAGTAGCAAAATCTGACACGTTTTTCGAGGCAAAACGGATATGCAATGTTTGTTTCCAAATTAGGCGATCTAGTTTATACTTGTTTGCTGTGCGCATAACATAGTAATTCTAGGCTAATAATTCGAATGAGAACACGTAATGTTTTCAAAAACGGATATCACGGTTAGTAGAGGCCGGTCTTCGGACCGGGTGAAAGGGGGTGCTCATAGCTGACCTTCCCCGATCGTATCCAAGCTCCCGAGCCAAGACCACTTTGGTGATGACGGACATGTGGCTTTCGGCACCGAGTCAGGGTTTCCTAAATTTCCCATTTTAAATATTTAGGTGGCGACTCTATAATCTGGCAAAACAGTCCATGTTTGGCACTACTTTTGAAAAAAATCTGTTTTCTCAAACGATTTGCCGGATTTGGACTCTTTGGTTCAAGATTTAGAACCGACACAAAAGGGAGTCCGAACTGTAGCGAGGTCCCCTCACGGACGTGTTACAGTTTCTGGCGACTCTGCTGGGGAGTTTAGAGAGTTTGACTCGAACGCGTGATATCCTGTTTTGACTACACTCATGTGTTTCTTCGCATTGCATGTGCATTGGTGCACCTAGGACACCGTGTTTGCCGTCTGCCATTCCTGAACGGTTTGCCGGAGGCTTGTCTTGTCAAGGCATGACCATAAGGCTCACCGGTTATGGGCTCTGACAGCATGGGAACACAAACCTCGGTTTTACTGGGGCACCCTTTTCGACCATTCGACCTAGTGCATATTCGGATCCATAGTGACCATTCCAAACTAGGACAGGTTGCTTACCCGATGTTAGGTTGTTTGAAACCGCTGTGTGCGTAGTGAAACCCTAGTTCCTGACAAAATATGATAGGGAAACCCTACCCCAACATAGGGGTGTATTGGCTCTCATTTACCTGATATGTGCTTTTAGAGTGTATCTCTGTAGGGGGGAACGCATATATCAGTTTGCAAAGTTTGAGCATCAGGCCTGAAGGCACTAGTAGTGGTATTGTTGAGAATCAGTTGTATCTGTGGGTATCAGATTCAGTATTTTGAACAGTGGTTCTGGGGGACAGTGTTCAGTAATAGAGTACAGTTGTCCGGCTACACTCGTGTTTGATCAGTTTGGGACTGAAATACTGCTTGTTTTCCGTTTCAGTTTAGAAATTCAGAGAGTTGAGCTAGAATAGCTAGTGTCCTTTTCTCGCTGAGGCAGAACTGAACATGACGCAGAACTCAGAAGAGATTGTGGTCATGACGGCCGCGCTGAGTCAAGGAACCACCCCACAAGATGAAACTACTGTTGACATGCCGCATCCACCTAGGTCGCCTGCCGCACATCCAATTTGGACTCCTAATCTATATCAGGCTCGTGAGCCTACTACTTTTGAATTAATGGGAATGATAGGTGATCTTCAAAGATCCGTGGCGGATCTCGCCTATGGGATGTCTGTTTCGCCGCCAGCTGCACCATATGCCGGAGGCTTTATACCCCAGGAGCCCCCACTACTGGGACGAATTGTAATTGAACTCAGCCAACCGGAGATGGCCTCCAACTATGGCAACGACGCAGCAAACCAAGTTCTAGACCAAGCTGAGGCCGGAGACAAAGGTAAGATGAAGGCGGATGCCGACCCTATCGAACAACTGCTGTGGGCAGTAGAGGCTTTGAAGGTCGGGGGAATGAACAAGCAACAGATATCCGCAGTTACGACAAAAGCTGTGGAGGATGCTTTCCCTACTCCGCCTGAGGGCAGTTCCAGTCAATCAGAGAATCGGGATAGGCCCCGTCATGCCAGGACAGTTTTTCCCGTTCCCAGCCTTGCATCCGGAAGGGATCAGAAACCCAAGGCCGCACCCGCCGATCCGTTCGCTAGTGCATCTAGCAAGAGTGCTCAGACTCCAAAGTACCTGCCCCGAAGGCGCAGGGTCTTTCATGCTCTCTATATGCCGTTGTCCAAGGCATTGCAGATCCTTGCTGAAAGGGGACACCTTAAGCCCCTGGAGCCTCGACCGCTCCCGAAGAATCTCCCGGCCACGCATGATGCATCCCTGTACTGTGCGTACCATCAGCAGACTGGCCATGCCACTAATAATTGCTTCCGCCTCCGTCATGAGGTACAAGATTTGATTGACAACGAGGTTATCCTCCTGCCTACCTCAGCAAAGTCCGTCACTACTCAATTGTTGGATTTTGAGGATACAGATACCGCAAGTATGTAATCGGGAGGTGAACCGCCTGCGGGCAGTGTCTGGTACATTTTTGGATATGGCGTTTGGGCACGCATTTTTGAGCACCTGCCGATACTAGTTTTGTAAATCCTGACTTGGGTGTCGAGTCAGTCTTTTGTTTTGTTTTTGAGTCTGTGTCTCTGTATTAAGTCAGTCTTTTTGCTTACAGGGTCTGTCTTGTTGTAACGAGTCAGTCCCCCTTGTATAGTATACCAGGTGATTTCGGGGTTGTTGCCTCAAACACCGTTTTGTCTTTCAATTAGTTGCTTTTGCTGTCCGAGTTTGTTTCTGCTGAGGAGGCAGTTATGCCAACAAATCTGAATGAAACAGCTGTGGCTATCACGTTTCGTGTTTGTTACTGTTTGAGCCAGCTGTACCAGAGAATGTGAATGGAGCGACAGTGCATTCCGCCTGCTCTCTTGTGCCTTGAACATCGTTATGATGACCTAACTTTTTCATAAAATTCCATTTTGAATACTGCGGTGATGAAAACGAAGAGGAAGTAATTCCTCGGGTATTTGCAAAATTTTGATCAAATTGAGAGAAAGAGAGGCATGTTAAGCCCTTAATGAATGAAATCATGCTTGTCAGCGTGAGTACTGAGAAGGATCCTGGCCTGATCCAGACTGGTTCCACACTATCTTCAACACGAGCGATTTGTCGCTTTCTTAAAAACTTTCAAAAACAGAATATTTTGCGCAGTCTCGTGAAGACCTGTGTGGAACCGCTCTTGAGATGGTGCAGCCCAGGATCGCTCCCAGTCTCGAGATTCGATTTATCTGTTGCAAACTGGAATCTGTGCAAAACATTCAGTGCCATGAAACGCCTGTGTGGCCCATTTCGAGGCAGTCCTCGAGCAAGAGGCGTCAAAGTTAGATCAAGGAGATCAGATTCCACCAGGCAAGGCTCGTGAAGCAACCGTGATGGACTTCCCTGCAAATCAACACAACAATCGTTCTCCTGGATGTGGAGAGGCTTCAATCTCAAAACCATTTGGCATGGGCTTGCTACACTTTTACCCTTTGAAAGGCTCACTGGACCGAAAACCCGGAAGGGCGGCCCAGGCAAAAGTTAGAGCAAAGAAAAAAAAAAAAAAAAAAAAGAAAAATACAAAAGAAAAGAAAAGAAAATAAAAGAAAAATGCAAAAATATATATATATATAAAAAAAAAGAAAAGAGAAAGAAGAAAGAAGAACAAAAGCTCCCAAGGTCGAAAACCCGCATTGGGCACCTTGGCAAAAGTTAGAGCCTAAAAATAGTGAAGGTTAAAATACCCAAGTGTACCTTAACCGGAACTACGTAAGGCTTGATTCCCATGTTTGGGATACGTAGGCAACTTCATCTTGAAGTCCAGCCCGCAACGCTTCCATAGCGTCTCAGTCCAGGTCATGATTTTGATCACTTTTTCCTTCTCCGAATCCAATGTCTCGATTGCAGCAACCCGGAACTACGTGATTAACTTCCTCTTGAAGCCAAACAACCAACACCTTCCAGGTGACTGTGTCCACATATTGATTCAAACCGTCTTCGACTCGTCCGCGTCCGAGGATCTGATTGTCATCAACGAGGACCGGCTAACAAACATGCCGCGACATCATCTAAACAAGGGGCAACTTTCCGTTGCCATGCATTGCCATAAGTTGCCCTGAGTTGCTGTCCAAACCAAGGGCAACTTTCCGTTGCCTTATCCCCCTTTAAGCCAGGGGCAATTTTCCATTATCCCCGATCCGAGGTTGCGCATCCCGAGGGTAAGTTTCGCGCTCGTTGAGTGTTGGTTGTTTGCAAAAATAGTTTTTGAAAATTTTCACTGAGGTTGACTCATTTTCTCGAAAACTGTTTCATTTTCAAAATTGGACCATGTCTGGATCCAAAAAGGGAAAATTTTCAGTGCTCACAGCCTGACTTGCATGATTTTCAAATCAAAAATCGAATAAGTGTGTTAATCCGACTCTTTTTTTTTTTTTTTTTTTTGATCAAAACTGTTTTAGTAGAAAACACAACAAAAATGGTCAAAATGACAAACTAGGGGCACGATTGAGTCGGGTCCTCTGTCTTCCCTCCGTTAATCTGCTTGCCAACAGGGCGCTCTATCCGCCAGAAGGAATGGCCGTGAGCTAACAGTGATGGGTGTGAACCCGCGACTTCCTATTCATCTGTCATTCATCACCCTGGGGAGGGATTCAAAAATGAGAAAATAAAGAATAGAGAGGAGTAAGTTGAGAGAAAAGTCAAGAAAAGGGCTTTGAGAGAAAAATGAGCCTGAGGGCCGAGTGATGTGAGTATCACAAATCAGAAAGGGTGGGAAGTGTACCCGGAGGAACTGGCTCCTCGAAATTTGAGGTCTCTCCTTTTGTAAACACGTCCATGTGTCGTGTCTTTTGATTTGTCGGTCTCAATTTTGGCTTTGAGTTTTTTTCCAAGTGTGTCTCGTTGTGTTAGGTCGTGTGCCTTTTGTTTCTTCGTTTGAGTCTGTCTCGTCGTGTCCTGTGGTAGGCTCGATACCCTGGTTGAAAAACCCGTCCTCTTCCAAAAGGTAATCGCTTGTGCTCAGAATGCTGTGCCATTCCCTACATCCGTGCAAAGCAAGAGAAGGAAAGGGAAAATTTGGGACATCCGAGTGTGTTTCAACTGCAACCGTGTCAGTTTTGTGATCCGTCTCGTCAGATTGGGGCTATTTGTTCAGAGTTTGCTGTGTGCAGAATGAACCGAATGCTGTGTTATGGGCTATATGCAGGTCAATCCCCAGCAGATTAGTCCCTAGCAGAGTATGGGCTGTGAACCCAGTTTCGAGCAGTGGTTCGTATGAGCTGTTTTGCTGTTTAGTTGTTTGGTTATCTGATTATTACAGTGCAAGTGTTCAATTGTCAGACAACAGATCAACATCATTTACATTTGAGGTGTAATATGATGCAATGCAGTGCAAGGTATGAAATATGCATATAAATACAAATGTAACACTCTTTTCTCAGACAAAAAGTTTGTTCCATTTCATATCATCTCTTTTCAAGTACAACATTTGAGAAAAACAAAAACCTGCCTGCGGCAGTACATAATACTCTATTTACCAAAAAGAGAAAAGTACAAGAAAAGAAAATGAAAGAAAAACAGCAGAAGTCTGTAATCATCATCAATGGCCTCGCGCCGGGGGATCCGTCCTCGCCCTCTTCCTGGGCAGAAGCACAGGAGCGTCGTCAGAAGTGTCGCTGTCGGAGCCCGAGCCCGAGCTACCCCCGGCCTCCTCCTCAGAGGCCTCCGCCTCCGACTCGCCATCCCCTGCAACTGGAGCCTGTGAGCTGCTCCCCACATGGCCACGCCCCCCTCTGGTGCGGGGGAATATCCTGCCATCCCGAGTAGAAATGGGAGGTCCAAATGGAGCGCCGCCACCCACAGGAGGAATCGGGAAGGGAGGCTGAAAAGTACAAAAGGCAAATGTATCAGTACACATGAAACAGTTTATCAGATCAGAAAGCAGTGTATGAATACAGTGTGTGAATGCCGTGAGCAGTTTATCAGTGCAGAATGCAGTGTATGAATACAGTGTGTGAATGCCGTGAGCAGTTTATCAGTGCAGAATGCAGTGTGTGATTACAGTGTGCCAAGTGCCGTGAACAGTTTACCAGATGTTGTGTCGTGCATCAGATTATGCGAAGCAGTTTGTATATAGTTTGGAACTATGTCAGAGAAAACAAACCGGAAGGCCGTAGAAGGCTAAGAACTCGAAGGTCCGCTGCAACATCCCCGCTATGGAGGCATTCAGCTCTAATGACTGCCGGATGTACTCAGAGGAAGCCTGCAAAAGTATTAGATGCGTCAATATTCTGTGGAATATCGAATGAACTGAACTGAAATGACAATGCAAGATGCAGAAATAAAGTGGTACATACCGGAGGCAAGTCAGGAATGCCGACCAACTCATGACCAGCCGGGGGAGTAGCAAAAGGGATCTGGTAGGTCTCCCCACTCTACCCCCTGTATGTCAGCATGGAAAGCAGAGCGGGCCAGCCCGTCCCTCGTCCCCTCTGCACTCCCCTCCTACCGCGAGCTCGAGCTTTCTGTGACGATCCCGCTCCTGTTCCCACCTCTGCCCTAGCTGCCGGCGCCGCAGGTCTCTCTGGCTCAGCTCGGCGACCACCACTCAGCGGCCGCATGATGAAGGTCCGGACGTACTCTGAGTAATCACCCTCGCCTCTGAAGCCGTCTGCCTCCCAGCCGATGGTGTAGTCCGCCATCTGCTCAGCGGTGAAACGCTCGGTGTCCCTCATATGCTCGGGAGGATGCTCCGGGACTATCTGCTCAGGTAACCTTGAGGTCTGACGCAAGAAGCGCTCACCCAGGCACCAAGCCCGACAGACCGGGCCCTCCAGCAAAATCCGGTAACGCGAGGTCTCGATCGCGCCGGCAAACCGATCCCGCACTATCGCTGGCAGAGGAGCCCATGGCTGCCAGGTGATCTGAAATTGAAATACAGTTTATTGCCTACTGGTATTGCAAATATACAGTGAAAAGTGAAGCCTAAACGAACTGTAAGTAAAACATACCTCGGCGGAGGTGATGGTGTCAAAGTAGCGACGGAAGAAGCTGAAAGTCTCCCGCGGCCTCCGGGTGCACCTCCCGTCGTAGCGGCGTGAGAAGGGAACGACCAGAGGAGTCTCCGTCTCCGGTACTGGCTCTAGCCTGGGAAAGTAGGCATAGACCCACAACTGCAAGACAGATGTCAGAACATTTATCAGAAAAAGCAGGATTGAGAATAAAGCAGAAATAGCAGAGCCGTGTGTTGTGCAGTGTATTGAGCAGAGTGTACAGTGTGAACAGTGTACAGTCAGTGTAAAGCAGGAGTATGTGTGTGCCATGTGTACAGTATACAACAAGTGTAAAGCAAACCACAGTGTGTGCAGTGTACAGAGTACAGAAAGTACAGAACAGAAATGTAAAGCGGAAAAGAAGATGTACCTCCCAAGCTCGCCAGTAGCCTCCGAGCAACTGCCCGCTGCCACGGGAAACCGAGCTCATGTACCCGTAAAGAGTGGCCAGAGCCGCGCCACCCCAGTCATAGCGCAAGATGTCCCGGACGTCCACCAGTGCGCTGAGTAGGCAGAGAGGCACGGTGTTCGCCCGGTCGGCGAATAGGGTGGTCCCCAGCAAAAACATCAAGAAGTCGCGCGCATACTACGGCCGCCTCAGTCATCGGAGCCGCGTCAACAAGCAGAGGCTGCACCCGAAACTGCACCTTGAACCAAGAATAGCGGACAAAGCCTGGACGTGCAAGAGGCGGAGCCGCGCCAAGTAAGTAGACCTGAGCGGCGGTCCACTCGTCCATGTCGGTGTCGAAGGGGATCGGATCACCCCCTACCCCGATGCCGGTGAGCACCGAGAAATCGTAAGGGGTCATCGTCATGTCCCCCACCGCGGATAGGTGAAATGAATCGGTGGTATCCCACCACCTCTCCGCCAAGACAGCTAAAAGAGGCCTGCAGGCAGTGAGTCGGGTCAGACCCTTGCAGAAGGAATCGAAGCCCGCCTCATCTACGATGTGTCGGACCGCCTCGGGAAGCTCCGAGTACCAATCTCGAGCCGAAACATTCCCATACCCGCGGATGGCATGGGAATCTCCCTGTTTACAAATAAATGGTTGCAAAGCAAAATGAAATGCACAGTTCTGAGGAAACATGTTAAAGTCGATACAAATCTAGCATGCGTGCACGTTTTTCAAATTCAAACAGAAACCGGGTGCCGGTGTGCTTATAGTAAACTACAATATGTGATGCGTCAGTGTGTTTTTAAGTGGTGTAATGTAAACGTGGTGCACGTGTGTACGTTTTTCAGATGCAAGCAAATGTCAGGATTCAGTGTACTGCGGTGGACTACGGCCTGTGATGTGTCAGTATGTTTGTGAGGGTCAGCATACAGACATGGTGCACGTGTATACGTTTTTCGGATGCAAGCAAATGTCAGGTTTCAGTGTACCAGTAGGTGGACTACGGCCTGTGATATGTCAGTGCTCCTGTGAGGATTAGTGTAAATCTAGCATGCGTGCAAGTTTCCAAAATTCAAACGGGTACCGGGTGCCAGTATGTCTCAGTGAGTTACCAATGAGTGATGTCACAGCATGTCTATGTGATTCAGTGCGAGTCTAGCATGCGTGCGAGTTTTCAGATTCAAACAAGTACCGGACATCGGTGAATTTGTAGTGAAATGCGGTGTGCCGTGTGTTTGGGTGATTGAGGCTAGTGCAGTGTGTGTGCGTGTGTGTCGGTCCTAAGCAGATATCAGTTGTGAAGTTGTCTACAATCAACTACAGTACAGTGTATCGGAGCTAAGCAATTAAAGGTTGTAATCAGCTATGGCAGTTGACAATTTACAGTTCTACATTGCAGAAAATAAAGCAGAGCAAAAGGGTTACCTCGGAAGCGCCAAAGGATAGGTGCGAGGTCGGCTCGTGTAGTAGAAGCTCCGGGTCCAGAGCCCTGTCAAAACCGCGGAAGTGGCGGAGTCCATCTGGCAGAAGCACGTGAATGGCTGGGCGGTAGGTCGCCAGATCAAACGGGCGCTCGCTCAATGGGAGGAGCTCGACCCCGGGATCCATCTCGTGATCCGGGGGAGTCCCGACATGTGGAACACCGTCTGCCATAGCAATGGTAGTGAAAAAATAGCCGGAAAGAAAAACCGGGGCGGAATGCGAAAAGTCAACAGGAAAAGTCAACCCCGAGCGGGCCGGAAATGGCCGGAAAGGCCGGGAGATGAAAATACACGGGAATGTAGAGAAAATCGAGGGGAACAAGTCCCGAAAAGGCGAAAATAACAAAAGAGCACCGAAATGAGATTTCGATCGGTCGAAAATGTCCGAAACGCGGTGAACTTCGCGAATCGGACGACGAAAATGGCGCGAAAACTCAAAGAAATGAGCAAAAGAGGAGGAAAAGAGACTCTAGAGAGAGAGAGAAGGATTTCGGCGGTGGGGAAGTGAGGAAATAGGGTTTAAAACCCTATTTTAAAAGACCCGAGGCAAATTGTCAAAACTGCCCCCGATCAGTGACTTTTGGCCGGTCGGCACATTATTGTGCCGGTGGAGAAGTTTAGGCAGCCGGTGGCAGCCGGTGGCCTTCCCACCCAGCCAGTGGTGCTCCCAAGGCCTTGTTTAGGCAAATTGAGGAGTTTTGGGACTTCATAGCTCAAGAAAGTGCAAGAAAGTGCATCCCCGATGCTCAACCGGCCTCCGTTTTGACTTCGGACCGTGTCTACTGTGCGTAACACTCAAATTCAAGCAAAGACTAAATCCTTTTTGTATCCTTTTGTCTTTTATAAGATTCAAAAGTTGCCCCGTGTGCATTACACGCATCCACCCTTTTGTCTAGTGCGTCGCGTCATGCCGTCTTGCACGTCCCTTGTGACTTGCACTGTCTTGCATTTTTCGTGTGGCATGCGTGTCACACTTGCATCATTTTCCATCAAATGAGGTATGTGTGCCTCATTTTGCATTTCATTGCATCTCGAGGTACGTGTGCCTTGTTTTGCATTTCATTTCGCATTTCATTGCATCTCGAGGTACGTGTGCCTCGTTTTGCATTTCATTTTCCATCAAATGAGGTATGTGTGCCTCATTTTGCATTTCATTGCATCTCGAGGTACGTGTGCCTCATTTTGCATATCATTTATGCATTTCATTACATCTCGAGGTACGTGTGCCTCGTTTTGCATATCATTTTGCATTTCATTGCATCTCGAGGTACGTGTGCCTCGTTTTGCATTTCGTTTTGCATTTCATTTTCCATCAAATGAGGTATGTGTGCCTCATTTTGCATTTCATTGCATCTCGAGGTACGTGTGCCTCGTTTTGCATTTCATTTTCCATCAAATGAGGTATGTGTGCCTCATTTTGCATTTCATTGCATCTCGAGGTACGTGTGCCTTGTTTTGCATATCATTTTGCATTTCATTGCATCTCGAGGTACGTGTGCCTCGTTTTGCATTTCGTTTTGCATTTCATTTTCCATCAAATGAGGTATGTGTGCCTCATTTTGCATTTCATTGCATCTCGAGGTACGTGTGCCTTGTTTTGCATATCATTTTGCATTTCATTGCATCTCGAGGTACGTGTGCCTCGTTTTGCATTTCGTTTTGCATTTCATTTTCCATCAAATGAGGTATGTGTGCCTCATTTTGCATTTCATTGCATCTCGAGGTACGTGTGCCTCGTTTTGCGTATCATTTTGCATTTCATTGCATCTCGAGGTACGTGTGCCTCGTTTTGCATTTCGTTTTGCATTTCATTTTCCATCAAATGAGGTATGTGTGCCTCATGTTGTATTTCATTGCATCTCGAGGTACGTGTGCCTCGTTTTGCATTTCATTTTGCATTTCATTGCATCTCGAGGTACGTGTGCCTCATTTTGCATTCCATTTTCCATTCAATGAGGTATGCGTGCCTCATCTCGCGCTTCGTTGCATCTCGAGGTACGTCTGCCTCGTTTTGCACTCCATTTCTCATTTTGTATTGGCATACGCATCCCATGCGCGTTACCTCCTTGTTACCCCTGGTCTGACGAGACCTTAAACACGTACGGTCTAGGAGACCTTAAATCCTTGGAGGGTACGAAACCTTCACCATGCGCACGGTCTAGGAGACCTTAAGTCCTCGGGAGGTGTAAAACCTTCGGTGCATCAAGATGTGCACCTCATCGCATTTGGCATGCATTGTATCACACCTTCCTGTGCACTTGCGTTGTCCAAATGCGTCGTGCCATTTTGCGCACCTCATTGCATTTGGCATGCATCGCATCGCACTTCCACACATCGCACTGTTCTTGTGCACCACATCTCAATTCATGCATTGCCCCCCGGGTCTGGCGAGACCTTAAACACGCACGGTCTAGGAGACCTTAAATCCTCAGGAGGTGCAAGAACTTCGGTGCATGAAGGTGCACCTCATTGCATTTGGCATGCATTCCATCGCACTATTTTGCGCACCTCATTGCATTTGGCATGCATTCCACCGTGTTGTTTCGCGCACCTCATCAGTTGCCCCCCGGGTCTGGCGAGACCTTAAACACGCACGGTCTAGGAGACCTTAAATCCTTGGAGGGTGCGAAACCTTCACTACATTTGCATTCCGGTCTAGGAGACCTTAAATCCTCTGAAGGTGCAATTCCTTCGGTGTTTGTCGTGCCCGAACGACTTCCGGTGGTCTGGTAAAGCCACTTGTCTGTGTTTGCGGTGAGTTCCTAGGAGACCAACGGGGACGGTGAAAGCTAGAGTTTGAACGGCTTATGCCTAGAACGCAAAGGTTCAGGATTTCCGAGACTAAAGTCTGGTTTAAATACCCAGGGGGTGTACCCTCGGCTTGAAATCTGTATGGAAGCCCCATAGGTTGAGGCGGCATGTTTACGCCTCAACTCTGGATACCGAACCAACCTAGTATATCGCCCCGTTGGGAGAATAGGGAAAATCGCAATCGCAGCCATTGCATTATATTGCATTTGTCATGCATCATTTGTAAATATTGCATATGTCATGCATTTCAAAAACCAAAAACAAACAACACATGCATTTCATGCATCATTAATATTATTGCATATGTCATGCATTTTCAAAAAATTCCAAAAAAATTCAAAACAAAAACATGCATATGTCATGCATCATCCTTGTAGTATAGTGCATATGTCATGCATTTTCTGTAAATATCCATTTCCATTGCATTTTAGTTGCATGCATCCACTGCATCATCTTCCATCCATGGCTTGCACCTTTCCTTGTTAAGCTTGGTCTGGTATGTGCCTATACTTTTCACGTCAAAGCATAGTTCTGCTTGTGTATCGCGCCTATTCCACGCTGGTATGTTGGTTTGAGGTTGCGGCACCCTTTTCTGTGTTAGACATGGTTCGTATGCGTGCATGCCTTTCCTAGGCGAGACTGGGTTTGGCCCGCGTGCCATATCCATTGTATCTATTCCATTGCATGCATTTCACTACATCCCTTCCATTTATGGCTTGCGCCTTTCCTTGTCAAGCTTGGTCTGGTATGTGCCTATACTTTTCACGTCAAAGCATAGTTCTGCTCGTGTATCGCGCCTACTCCACGCTGGTATGTTGGTTTGAGGTTGCGGCACCCTTTTCTGTGTTAGACATGGCTTGTATGCGTTCATGCCTTTCCTAGGCGAGATACGGTTTGGCCCGCGCGCCATGTCCATTGTATATATTACATTGTAGTGTAATTGTTGCATCCTGCATTAGGATCATTGTTCTTTCCTTAGCGGGTCGTTTCCCCACTTATGTCATTCCACCTAATACTTGTTCTTGTGTCCGTCTACATCACTCATAGTTCAGACATCGTTCTATGGTAGACGGACTTGCTACTTCCATCAATCTACTTGACATTTGTGTGGTTTCGAATCGCTCATGATTGAATCATGATTCAATTGCTTTGCATGTAGTTTGCATCGTTTCAATTGCATTGCATTATCATTTGCATTATTCATACATCATTTTGTATATATTGCATTTCATTTTGTATTTCGCATTGCCATGCATATGGCTAACAATATTGTACCTGTTAAGTTAACTTTCTTTGCAGGCACGATATTGTATGTACGGCTCATTAAGGCCGGCGCAACCGGACGAGCCGCACAGGTATTATACCATCCGCGTGAGACGTTTTGAGAATTACATAATTCTCTAACATCCTTTCTGCATTGTAGTGTAGATTGGCGTATGCTAGCTTATAACTGTTGCATGTGTGCTTCATTACAGCTTTCTTCGCATGATCATAGGTTATGCTCGGCTTCTTGCATCGTCTTGCATTTTGCCCCTGCCTTCGGGCGCATACCTTGTTTTGTCTTGCACGTTTGTCCAAGTCTTCAGCCTTGTCAAAAATGGGTCGTCTCTGCGCTTTGACATTCACTCACGTCATTTCATGACTTCCGAGTTCTGTCAAAGAGGGGCAACTGTAGACACCCCATTTTTGACCGTCCTCAAGACTTGGACGTCACCGCTTGAACACTCGGTGATTATCCATGTTTGTGTTTGTTTGGAGTTCCCGGAGTTCTCGGCTACGCGCCTTGCCTCAGGACCTCCGAACTTGACCGTTTTGTGTCTAGTTTTGCACCAAACACTTGTGCTTTGCCTTTGAGGGGGAGGGAATGCCTTCTGAGGCATCCCCACATACCACCGGCTGTGGCTAGGGGCCACCGGCTGGCTGGTGTTGCCACCGACACTATTTTGTGCCGGTCGGCACTCTTTTTGGTAAAATTACCATTTTGCCCTGCCGACCACTTTACAGCTGTTTTTGGAGATATTTTCAGATAGCTTTCTGGTGCTTGTTTCCCCTCCATACACGTGTATGGAGGGATGAGCCTTTGTTTTGCCTTAACTTGTAAGTTTTGTGCTTATACAAAAAAAGGCTCTTCTCTTGGCTCAAAGGGGTAGAAGATTTGGAGGGTTAGACATTTTAGGAGAGGAAGAAGCTCTGGTTTTAGGTTAGGTTTTGTGTATCTATCCTATCTCTCTCTTTCTCTCTTGTTTTGTACACTAGGTGTTTGTGCCTTACTATTGCTCACCAACACCTAGTGTTTCACCTTCCTCTTGGAATTGAGGTGCTAAGGGCTTGTTCTTAGTGTTCTTGACTGGTTTGGAGCTCAAGGAACCAACAACTCCAACCTTTGTGAAGAAAAGTTTCAAGGGTAAGAAACTTGCTTTATTTACCCCATTCTTGCACTCCATTTTTGCCTAGTTTAGAATTGTTTTTGTGCTTAGTCTTTAACACATAAAAGTTCTGATTTTTAAGCCTCTTTATTGTTTATCAAGAGTGTTTTGCACTTTGGGGAAGTTTGACCCCCTTTAGGCCTTGAAAAGGGCCCATTTTAGGCCATTTTGTGAGAGCTCCGAGACTTTGGTGTTTGGGCCTCTCCACCACTGAAATCTTGAGGGATTTCAGTGGTGGAGATGGTGCCTTGAAGTCTCCAAAAGGAGAGGGCCACCCCCTCTCCTTGATGTCCTTGAAAAGGGCAAATTTTGGCCTCCAAAGGAGCACCATGTTTGGTTGTGTGTTGAGCATGTTTTGGCTGTTTTTCATGCCTATTATGCCATGATTAAACTCTGTTTTAAGTTGGTTTTAGTACTCCATGCATGCTTTGCATAGTTGCTTTGTAATGCCTCCTTGGTCCCTTAACATGTCTAGGTTGTTAGCCCTAGTTTGAGCATGTTTTAGGCCTAGATCCATGAAGCTTGTATGCTTATTTTGACATGTTTTAGCTCTGTCCTAAGTTGTTTTGGTCAATCTTGGCATGCATCATATAGCCCCTTTACATTTGGCTTGTTGGCCTCAAGGGCATGAATGTGTAGCATGCCATGTTTGCTTCATTTTTGATGGTTTGGAACCACCTAGCATGCTATTTCAGACCTTTTTGTGTGCTTGTATGCTCACCTTAGTCGCCTCTTTAACGCTTTGAAAGCATGTCTTGAATGCCCCCATGTTTTGGCCATTTTGCATGCCTTTGTATTTGAGTCATTTAGATGTCATCTAGGTGGTCTTTTGGGCTTAGTTTTATGTGTTAAAACTCTGATTTAGTTGCTTAAGTATTGCCATGAGTGGTTGTGCTAGGTGTGGTTCAAAGCCTCATTGGCTTGCCTTAATGCTTGGACCATTTGTATGCTTTGTTTGGCTTGCTTTGTTAGTTGGTTTGGCACCATGTTTAACATGATTTTCAGAGCTTTACAATGCATGCTCATTGTCCTTGTTTGGTATCTCCAAGTGTGCTTGGGAGTTGCCATGTTTATGCCTTGGGTTTGGATCATAACACTTGCATGTGTGTGTGTGTGTTTAGTCCCCATTTCTAGGCACTTTGGCCGCTGATTTTAGGCCAATTAGGAGTAGCCTAATTCATGTTTTAGTCCACTCCATTGCTTGACTTGTATGCCTCTTTGCTTAGGTTGCATACTTAACATGTTTAGCTTGCTTGCATAATCCATGTTGCATGTTAGATAACATGCTTAGAGTTGCATCACATGAGCATGCATGCTTGGCCTCTTGAAGTGAAATGTGATAGAGGTTGGGCACTTTTGTGTGTTTATTTGGTTGCCTGCATTTGAAATCAAAGTTGCACACTTTGTTCCTTGGGCCATCATGCATGGAAATGCGTGATTGGTGGTCCGGGAATCGAGGCACATGCCCTTTTGAGTCAATAACATGATAAGGGGTGTGTATAGTGCATAAATACCTTGAATCACATTGCCATGCATGTTGTTGTCCTCTGCTGCTGTGAGTTGCAAGTGCTGCAGGTGTTAAGTGCCGGCCGGCACTATTTAGTGCCGACCGGCAGTCAATTGGCAGCCGATTGATGAATCTAGTGCCGGTGGCCTCCTTCTTCAGCCGGTGGTGCTCTACCCCAGCCGGTAGTACTCCCCAGTGCCCTGAGAGGCACTCCTGGGACTTTGGCAATTTTCTGAGGAGGAGAGCAGAGGAAACAGAGGCAAATCATGCATGACAGTGCGATTCCGAGCCAGTCCCGAGCGCGTGCTGCATTTGGCCCTCATCCTGAGGCGATTTACTGTTTAGTTAGATTAATTATTTTATTTAATTAATTTAGTTGATTTGTAATAATTAATTAGCTTGCGTAGTTAATTAGTTATTCGGTTCTGTATTATTATTCGGTCCCTCCGAGCGATGGCAAATTTGTAATAAGGGTGTGTGAGTGGGTGTATGTCTTCCAATCCCCATTTCTTTCTATCCCTTTTATTTACCCGCTTACAATGGTAGATTAGGGCATACTTCTTTTAGCATACCTTATGCTAGGCATACGTGCATTCATGCATTTGTTTACATGCACCGGGCTCGGTACATCATACAAACTGCATTGCAATTTTCAATTCCAAATTGAATACGTGCTACTCGCGCATTTCACATGCCATGTTTAGGGTTAGCCGAGCCAACTCTAGATTGCATCTATGCTTGTGTTGCATTAGCCACTTAACATGAACCAGGTCATGCGTGTTTGCTAACTGGGTTATTGTTTTGGCACGGAGTACGATGTAAGTATTTTACGCTTTAGCATACCACATGCGTGTGAATGTTGCCATGACAGTATGCTTACCATGCGGCTAAATGCTTATGTGAGATAAACTGTTTGAATGCCTGTGGATGGAGGTTGGATTGCCTGAGTTGGAACAACTCATTGAAATCCGTATTTTAGCCTACTTGCGAGTAGCAAAATCTGACACATTTTTCGAGGCAAAACGGATATGCAATGTTTGTTTCCAAATTAGGCGATCTAGTCTATACTTGTTTGCTGTGCGCATAACATAGTAATTCTAGGCTAATAATTGGAATGAGAACACGTAATATTTTCAAAAACGGATATCACGGTTAGTAGAGGCCGGTCTTCGGACCGGGCGAAAGGGGGTGCTCATAGCTGACCTTCCCCGATCGTACCCAAGCTCCCGAGCCAAGACCACTTTGGTGATGACGGACATGTGGCCTTCGGTGACTCGTGGTGATGACGGACATGTGGCCTTCGGCACCGAGTCAGGGTTTCCTAAATTTCCGATTTCAAATATTTAGGTGGCGACTCTGTAATCTGGCAAAGCAGTCCATGTTTGGCACTACTTTTCAAAAAAATCTGTTTTCTCAAACGATTTGCCAGATTTGGACTCTTTGGTTCAAGATTTAGAACCGACACAAAAGGGAGTCCGAACTGTAGCGAGGTCCCCTCGCGGACGTGTTACAGGTTCGTGAAGCAACCGTGATGGACTTTTCTGCAAATCAACACAACCGTCACTCTCCTGGATACAAAGAGGCTTCAATCTCAAAACCATTTGGCATGGGCTTGCTACACTTTTACCCTTTGAGAGGCTCGCTGGGCCGAAAACCCGGAAGGGCGACCCAGGCAAAAGTTAGAGCAAAGAAAAAAGAAATGAAAAAGGAAAAAAAAAGAAGCAAAAAAAGATGAAAAAGAACAAAAAATAGCAAAAGAAATAAAAAAATGAAATGAAAATGCAAAAGAAAAGAATGAAAAAAAAGAAGAAAAACATAGCTCGCAAGGTCGAAAACCTGCAACAAGCGCCTTGGCAAAAGTTAGAGCCTAAACAGTGAAGGTTAAAATACCCGAGTGTACCTTAACCGGAACTACGTAAGGCTTGATTCCCATGTTTGGGATACATAGGCAACTTCATCTTGAAGTCCAGCCCCCAACGCTTCCATAGCGTCTCAGTCCATGTCATGGTTTTGATCACCTGTCCCTCCTCCAAATCCGATGTCTTGGTTACAGTGGCTGGAACTACATGATCAACTTCCTCTTGAAGCCCAACCACCAACACCTTCCAGGTGATTGTGTCCATATATTGCTTCATACCATCTTCGTCTCCTCCGCGTCCGAGGATCTGATCGTCATCAACGAAGACCGTTTACAGAAATGCCGCGGCATCATCCAAACAAGGGGCAACTTTCCTTTGCCATGCATTGCCATAAGTTGCCCTGAGTTGCCGTCCAAACCAGGGGCAACTTTCCGTTGCCGTGTTCCCCCCCTTTAAGCAAGGGGCAATTTTTCATTGCCTCCGATCCAAGGTTGCGCGTCTCGAGAGTAAGTTCTGTGCTCGTCGAGCATTGACTGTTTGCAAATAGTTTTTGAAAATTTTCACTGAGGTTGACTTATTTTCTCGAAAACTATTTCATTTTCCAAAATTGGACCATGTTTGGACCCAAAAGGAAAATTTTCAGTGCTCACAGCATGACTTGCATGATTTTCAAATCAAAAATCGAACAAGTGTGTCAATCCGACTCTCATTTTTTATCAAAACTATTTTACAAAACAAAAAAAAAAAATGGTCAAAATGACGAACTAGGGGCACAGTTGAGTCGAGTGTTCTGTCTTCCCCCCCTGTCCCGTCAACATACTTGCCAGAAGGGCACTCTATCCACCGGAAGGAAATAGCCGTGAGCTAACAGTGTTGGGCACGAACCCGCAACTTTCTTGCTTACCCATTAATCACTCTGGGGAGGGATGAAAAATGAGAGAATAAAGAATAGAGAGGTGTAATCAGAGAGAGAAGTGAGCAAAAGGGTTTTGAGACAAAAACTGAGCCTGAGGGCCGAGCAATGTGAGAATCACAAATCAGAAAGGGTGGGAAGTATACCCGGAGGAACTGGCTCCTCGAGATTTGAGGTCTCTCCTTGTGTAAACACGTCCGTGTGTCGTGTCTTTTGATTTGTCGGTCTCAAATTTTAGCTTTGAGTCTTTTCCGAGCATGTCTCGTTATGTTAGGTCGTGTGCCTTTTGTTTCTTTGTTTAAGTCTGTCTCGCTGTGTTCTGTGGTAGGCTCGATACCCCGGTTGAAAACCCTTCTTTATTTCAAACAAATCGTTTGTGCTCAGAATGCTGTGCCATTCTTTACATTCATGCGAAGCAAGAGAAGAAAGAGAAATTTGGGACATTCGAGCGTGTTTCAACTCCAACCGTTTCAGTTTTGTGGTCTGTCTTGTTAGATCGGGCTATTTGTTCAGGGTTTGCTGTGTGCAGAATGAACCGAGTGCCATGCTGCGGGCTGTATATAGATCAATCCCCAGCAGAGTATGGGCTGTGTGTCCAGGTTGAGCAGTGGTTTGTATGAATTGTTTGCTGTTAGTTGGTCGGTTACCTGATTATTACAGTGCAAGTGTTTAATTTTCAGACAACAGATCAATATCATTTACATTTGAGGTGTAATATGATGCAATACAGTGCAAGGTATGAAATGCGCAAATGTAAACACTTTTTCAGACAAAAAGTTTGTTTCATTTCATAATCTTTTCAAGTACATGAGTTTTGGAAACAAAATCTGCCTGCGGCAGTACAAAGTATCCTAACCACTAACAAAAGAGGAAAATGCAGAAAAGAAGAAAAACAGCAAAAATCTGTATCAAATGTCAAAAATGACTCCGGGGCTGTCAGTCTGTCCTAGTCCTCTTCCTGGATGAAGGTCCAGGAGCATCATCACCAGGAGCACCACCAGGAGCATCACCGTCTGAGCCCAAGTCCGAGCCATCACCGGTCTCCTCCGCCTCTGTCTCTGCCTCAGACTCGTCATCTGGAACTGGAGCCCGCAAGCTGTTCCCGACATGAGAGCGCCCCCCTCTGGTGCGGGGATATACTCTGCCATCCCGGGTAGAAATAGGAGGTCTAGCCGGAGCGCCACCTACCGGAGGAATCTGGAAGGGAGGCTGAAAAAGCATGAAAGGCGAATGCATCAGAATACTGTAAGCAGTTTATCCGTGCAGAATACAGTGTATGAGTACAGTGTCTGGGTGCCGTGAGCAGTGAATCAGTACAGAATACAGTGTATGAGTACAGTGTGTGAATGCTGTGAACAGTGAATCAGTACAGAATACAGTGTATGAGTACAGTGTGTGAGTGCCGTAAGCAGTTTATCTGTGCAGAATGTAGTGTATGAGTACAGTGTATGTATGCTGTGAACAATGAATCAGTGCAGGGTGCAATGTGTGAGTATCATGTATCAGATTCCGTGAATAGTTTATCAGATGTTGTGTTGTGCATCAGATTATGTAAAGCAGTTTGTGTATGGTTTGAGGCTGTGGTCAGAAAGAACATACCGGAATGCTGTAAAGGGCTAGGAGGTCGAAGGTCCGCTGTAGCATCCCCATCATGGAGACATTCATCTCCAATGACTGTCGGGTGTACTCGGAAGACGCCTGCAAAAGTATCAGATGCATCAGTATTCTGTGGAATATCAAATAAACTAAAATGAAATAACTGTACAAGAATGAAGTAATACATACCGGAGGCAAGTCGGGGACACCGACAAACTCGTGATCAGCTGGCGGAGGAGCAAAAGGAATCTGGTAGGTCGCCCCATCCTGCCCTCTGAAAGTCAGTGAAGCGGGCAGAGCAGGCCAACCGGTCCCCCGCCCTCGCTGGACTCCTCCCCTGCCACGGACTCGAGCTCTCCTCGACACTCCCCCTCCAGCTCCTACTCCAGCCACTGGCGCCGCAAGTCTCTCTCTCTCTTCTCGGTGGCCGCCGCTCAGAGGTCGCATGATGAAGGTCCGGACGTACTCCGAGTAATCGCCCTCGCCTCTGAAATTGTCTACCTCCCAGCCAATGGTGTAGTCCGCCATCTGCTCGGTGGTGAATCTCTCGGTATCCCTCATATGCTCAGGACGGTGCACTAGGACTATCTGCTGCGGTAAACCCAAGGTCTGACGTAAGAAACGCTTACCCAGGTACCAAGCCCGACAGACCGGGCCCTCCAGCAGAATCCAAAAACGCGAGGTCTCATCGGCACCGGCAAACCGATCCCGCATCATGGCTGGCAAAGGAGCCCAAGGCTGCCAGGTGATCTGAAAACGAAATGCAGTATGTTATCTACTGTTATTGAAACATGCAGTGGAAAGACGAAGCTTAAATGAACTGCTAGTAAAACATACCTCGGCGGAGGTGATGGTGTCGAAGTAACGGCGGAAGAAACTAAATGTCTCTTGAGGCCTCCGCACGCACCTCCTATCAAAGCGGCGTGAGAATGGGACGACAAGAGGGGTCTCTGCGTCGGGTACGGGAGCAAGCCAAGGAAAGTAGGCATAAACCCACAACTGCAAGGTAAATACCAGTGCATTTATCAGATAAAGCAGAATATAGAATTAAAAGCAGAAATAGTAGAACCGTGTGTTGGGCAATGTATTGTGCAGAGTGTATAGTGTGAGCAGTGTACAGTCAGTGTAAAGCAGAGCATGTGTGTGCTATGTGTACAGTATACAACAAGTATAAAGCAGAGTATGTGTGTGCCGTGTGTACAGTATACAGCAAGTACAAAGCAGACTACAGTGTGTGCAGTGTACAGAGTACAGAAAGTATAGAACAGAAATGAAAGGCAAAAAAAGAAATGTACCTCCCAAACACACCAGTAGCCCCCGAGCAACTGTCCGCTGCCGCGGAAAGCTAAGCTCATATATCCATAGAGAGTGGCCAGAGCGGCGCCACCCCAGTCATAATGTAAGATGTCCCTGACGTCCACCGGTGCGCTGAGCAGGCAAAGAGGTACGGTGTTCGCCCGGTCGGTGAAAATGGTCGTCCCAAACAGGAACATGAGAAAGCCGCGTGCGTATCTCTCCACGGTCTCCTGAGTCATCGGGACTGCATCAACAAGGGTGGGCTGGACCCTGAACTGCACCTCGAACTAGGAATAGCGGACAAAGCCAGGACGTGCCAGAGGCGGCAGCTCGCCGAGCAAGTAAATCTGAGTGGCCTCCCACTCATCCATATCAGTATCGAAGGGGATCAGATCACTCCCTACCCCGATGCCTGTAAGCATCGAGAAATCGTAAGGGGTCATCGTCATGTTCCCTGCCGCAGAGAAATGGAATGAATCGGTGGTGTCCCACCACCTCTCCACCAGAGCGGCGAGGAGAGGTCTGCATGTAGTGAGCCTGGAGAGTCCTCTGCAGAATGCGCCAAACCCGGCCTGGTCTACAATATGGCGAACTGCGTTGGGAAGCTCGGCATACCACTCACGAGCGACAGTGTTCCCATACCCGCGGATGGTATGGGAATCTCCCTGTTTTCAAACAAGTAGTTGCGAAGCAATATAAAATGTACAGTTTTGAAGAAACAGTCAAAATCAGTGCAAATTTGGCATGCATGCGTATTTTCAAGTTTAGATAGATACTGAGTGCCAATGTGCTTACAGTGAACTACAACGTGTGATGCGTCAGCATGTTTGAGTGGTTCAGTGCAAATGTGGCATGCGTGCATATTTTCAGATTCAAACAGGTATCGGGTGCCGATGTTTGCAGTGAAATACGGTGTGTGCCGTGTGTTTGAGTGGTTCAAGGCTAGTGCAGTGTGTGTGCACGTGTGAGTCTTAAACAGATAATCAATTGCAAGTGCATTTGCAATCAACTACAATATATAGTGTATCAGTGTATTGGAACTAAGCAGTTAAAGACTGTAATCAGCTATGGCAGTTGACAGTTAAAACATTCTACATTGCAGAAAGTAAGATAGAGAAAGAAAGTTACCTCGGAAGCGCCGAAGGATAGGTGAGAGACAGGCTCACATAGCAGAAGCTCGGGATCCAACGCCATGTCGAAACTCCTGAACTGGCGTAGTCCGTCGGGGGGGCAGAACATGAATCGCCGGCCGATAGGTCGCCGGGTCGAACGGGCGCTCGCTCAACGGTAGGAGCTCAAGCCCGGGATCCATTTCATGATCCGAGGGAGTCCCACCGCGTGGAATGTCGTCGGCCATGTCAAGAATGATGAGAAAATAGCCGGAGGGAGGAAAACCGGGCTAGAATATGGAAAGTCAACCGAAAAGTCAACCCCGAGAGGGTCGAAAATGGGCGGAAAACCTGGGATGTGGAAAGGGTACGGCAATCAAGAGGAAAGTGAGGGAAACAAACCCCAAAAAGGTGGAAATGGTAAAAGAGGCACCGAAACAAAGATTTGTTCGGTTGAAAATGTCCGAAACGCGAAGGAAATCGCGAATCTGACGGCGAAACGGGCGTAGAACGCGAAGGAAGCGAGGAAATGAGGAAGGAAAAGGGCTCTAGAGAGAGAGAGAGGAGTGTTTTTCGGCTAAGGAGGAAGTGAGAAATAGGGTTTAGAAACCCTATTTTAAAACACCCATGGTGAAATGTTGAATCTGCCCCGACTCAGGAACTTTTTGCCGGTCGACAACATTTTGTGCCGGCCGGCAGAATATTGTGCCGATGAAAATATTTTGCAGCCGGTGGACAGCCGGTGGCTTCCCCTTCTGGCCGGTGGTGTTCCCAAAGCCTTGTTTAGACCATATGAGTAGTTTTTGGTTTTCATAGCTCAAGAAAGTGCAAGAAAGTGTATCTCCGACGCTCAACCGGCCTCCGTTTTGACCTCGGACTGCGTCTGCTGTGCGTGGCACTTGAATTCGTGCAAGGTGTATCCTTCTGTATCCTTTTGCCTTTTACAAGATTCAAAAGTTGCCTCGTGTACGTTGCACACATTCATCGCACTATTTCGGTGCATTGCATCGCGCCGTCGTGCGCCTCACAGTTGCATTGTTATGCACGTACTACATACGTTGTAACACGCACCCCTTGCATTGTCATGCACATCTCTCATGAATTGTCATTGTATTTTTATTACAAGCATTATCATGCATTTCAATACATACGTCGCCTCGCGCATCGTTCGCGTTGTCGTGCATTCCCTTACCATTGCATTGTCATGCTTTCCAAAACACGTGCGTTGTCACGCATTTTAGCACGTCACGTGCATTGTCACGCACTTAGATTCGTTTGCGTTGTCATGCATTTCAAAAGGAAAACATGCGTTATCACGCATTCGAATTCATTCACATTATCATTTGCATTTCATTTCCAATTCCTTTGAGGTATGCGTGCCTCAATTCCTTTGAGGTATGCGTGCCTCAATTCCTTTGAGGCACGCGTGTCTCATTTGCATATCATTTTACATTATCTTTGAGGCACGCGTGTCTCATTTGCATCATTTTGCATTCCTTCTTATGAGGCATACGTGTCTCATTTGCATTTCATTTTACATTTCTTTGAGGCATGCATGTCTCATTTGCACTTCATTTTATATCCTTGTTGGCATGCGTGCCTCATTTTCATTGACATGCGTGTCACATTTCCATTGGCATGCGCGTCTCACTTGCATTGTGCATTTCCCCAATGGGTCTGGCGAGACCTTAAACACGCACGGTCCAAGAGACCTAAAATCCTTGGGAGGTGCGAGACCTTCATTCTCGTTGTCTGAACGCACCGCGCTATTTTGCGCATCTCATTGCATTTGGCATACATTCTATCACACAATCTTGTGCATCACACTATCTTGTGCACCGCATCTCAATTCATGCATTGCCCCAAATAGGTCTGGCGAGACCTTAAACACGCACGGTCTAGGAGACCTTAAATCCTTAGAGGGTGTGAAACCTTCGATGCATTGTCATGCGTTGCATTGTAAATATACTGCATTGTCATGCATTGCATTGTAAATATACTGCATTGTCATGCATCGCATTGTAAATACTGCATTGTCATGCATCGCATTGTAAATACTGCATTGTCATGCATCGCATTGTAAATATTGTATATGTCATGCATTTAAAAAAAAAAAACAAAAACAACATGCATCATTGTAAATATTGCATATGTCATGCATCATCGTAGGTAGTGCATATGTCATGCATTTCAAAAAAAAAAACAACATGCATCATTGTAAATATTGCATATGTCATGCATCATCGTAGGTAGTGCATATGTCATACATTTCATTGTAAATATACTGCATTGACATGCATCATTGTGAATATTGCATATGTCATGCATTTCATCGTAATATAGTGCATTGTCATGCATTTCCACTGTAAATATTGCATTTACATTCCATTGCATATTTGTAGATATTACATTTTAGTTGCATGCATTCACTGCATCACCTCCATCTATGGCTTGCGCCTTTCCTTGTTGAGCTTGGTCTGGTATGTGCCCATACTTTTCACGTCAAAACACAGTTCTACATGTGTACGCGCCTATTCCACGTTGGTATGTTGGTTTGAGGGTTGCGGCACCTTTTCTGTGCTAGACATGGCTTGTACGTGTACATGCCTTTCCTAGGCAAGATTTGGTTTGGCCCGCGTGCCATATCCATTGTATTCATCTCCATTGCATTGTAGTTGCATGCATTCACTGCATTATCCTCCATCTATGGCTTGCGCCTTTCCTTGTTGAGCTTGGTCTGGTATGTGTTCATACTTTTCACGTCAAAACATAGTTCTGCTTGTGTACGCGCCTATTCCACGTTGGTATGTTGGTTTGAGGGTTGCGGCACCTTTTCTGTGCTAGACATGGCTTGTACGTGTACATGTCTTTCCTAGGCAAGATACGGTTTTGGCTGCACGCCATATCCATTGTAGATATTACATTGTAGTGTAAGTTTTGCATCCGGCATTAGGATCATTGTTCTTTCCCCAGCGGGTTGTCACCCCACTTATGTCATTCCACCCAATACTCGTTCTTGTGTCTGTCTACATCACTCATAGTTCTGCATGTGTACGCGCCTATTCCACGCTGGTATGTTGGTTTGAGGGTTGCGGCACCTTTTCTATGGTAGACAGACTTGTTACTTCCATCAATCTATTTGACATTTGTGTGGTTTCGAACCGCTCATGATTGAATCATGATTCGATTGCATTGCATATCATTTGCATTGTTCATACATAGTTTTGTATATATTGCATATCATTTTGCATTTCATTCTTGCATTGTCATGCATATTGCTAACAATATCATTGTCCCTGTTAAGTTTGTTTTCTCTACAGGCACGATATTGTATGTACGCTCATTTGAGGCCGATGCAACCGGACGAACCGGACAGGTATTGTATCCTCCGGGTGAGACGTATTGAGAATTACATAATTCTTTTACATCCTTTCTGCATTGTAGTGTAGTCTGGTGTATGCTAGCTTAAAACTGTTGCATGCGTGCTTCGTTACAGCTTTCTTTGCATGATCATAAGTTATGCTCGGCTGCATGCATTGTCTTGCATTTTGCCCCTGCCTTCGGGCGCATACCTTGTTTGTCTTGCATGATTGTCCAAGTCTTCGGCCTTGTCAAAAATGGGTCGTCTCTGGGCTTTGACATTCACTCCCGTCATTGTTATGACTTTCGAGTTCTGTCAAAGAGGGGCAACTGTAGACACCCCATTTTTGACCGTCCTCAAGACTTGGACATCACCGTTTGAACACCCGGTGATCATCCATGTTTGTGTTCGTTTGGAGTTCCCGGAGGTCTCGGCTACGCGCCTTGCCTCAGGATCTCCGAACTCGACCGTTTTGTGTCTGGTTTTCCACCAAACACTTGTGTTTTGCCTTGGAGGGGCAGGGAATGCCTTGTGAGGCATCCCCACACATCACCGGCCATGGCTAGAGGCCACCGGCTGTTGTTTGTATCCACCGGCAATGTATATTGCCGACCGGCCATCAATTTTGTCAAAATGACAATTTTGGCCAGCCGGCTACTGTTCATCTACTTTTTGTAGATATTTTGTGCCAGCTGTGTTAGCTGGCACCCACCCCATTCCCCTCCATACACGTGTATGGGGGGATTTCCCTCTTGAATGGCTTGTTTTGTAAGCCTTACAAGAGGGAATTGCCTATATAGGAGAGCTTCTTCTCTTTGGCCAAGGGTTAGACTCTTGTTAGACATTTTAGACAGCTTTTGTAAAGCTTGAGTTCTAGGGTTAGGGTTAGATACATATTCTATCTCTATAAGTGTGTGTTTTGTCCCACTTTTGCTCACAAACACACACTAACACACCATCTCTTGGACTTGAGACCTTTAGAGGGTTGTTTTAGTGTTTTGGAGCTGGATTAAAGCCAAAGAAGGCTGTTGGAGCATTGCTTGTGAAGGTGGTCTTCAAGGGTAAGAAACTTCCCTTTTATTCCCCATTTTTGCATTGCTTTTCTACCTATCTTAGAACTGTATTCACCAAAAAGTTCTGTTTTTTAGCCCTCTTGATTGTTTGTTAAGGGTGTTTTGTGGTTTAGAGGGGTTTGACCCCTCTTAAGCCTTGTAAGGCTCCTTTTTGTGCTATTTTTGGTGAGTTTCGGGACTTTGGTGTTTGGGCCTCTTCACCACTGAAATCTTGAGGGATTTCAGTGGTGAAGATGGTGCCTTAAAGTCTCAAAAAGGGGAGGGCCACCTCCTCTCCTTGTTGTCCTTGAAAAAGACCATTTTTGACCTCTTAAGGGAGCATCTAGCTTAGGCTTTTGTTGATCATGTCTTGGCTATTTTTCATGCTTATATTGTCATAATATAACATTGTATTAAGTTGGTTTTGGTATGGTAGGCATGCTTAGCATACCTACCATGTAATGCCTTGTTATTGCCTTAATATGCCTTAGGTTGTTAGCCTTTGTTCTAGCATGTTTTAGGTTTAGCCTTGTGAAGGTTTTGTGCTTATTTTGCCATGTTTTAGGTCTGTCCATGTTTGTTTGGGTCGATCTTGGCATGCTTAGTATAGCTCTTTTGTATTATGGCTTGTATGCTTTAAGTAGGTGAATGTGTAGCATGCATTGCTTGCATTAATTTAGTGGTTTGGAACCACTTAGCACATCATTTCAGTCCCTTTGACATGCTCATATGTTTTCCTTGGATGCCTCTTTGGAGCTTTAAAAGCTTGTCTTGCATGCTCCATGTTTTAGCATTTGTGCATGCCTTTGAAGTCAAACCGTTTAGATGCCATCTAGGTGATCTTTTGGGCTTTGTTTTGTGTGCTAAAACTCTATTTTTGGTCGCTTAAGTCTTGCCATGTGTGGTTATACTAAGTGTAGTCCATTGCCTCTATGGTGAGCCTTGAGTGCTTGGGCCATGTTGCATGCTTTGCTTGCTTTGTTAGTTTGTTTGGCACCTCCTATAGCATGATTTTCAGAGATTATGTTGCATGCTAATTGTCCACATTATGCTCTTTTCAAGTGTGCTTGAGAGTTGCTTGTTTAGTGCCTAAGTATTGGTCCAACTTACTCGCATGTGTGTATGTATGTTCGATCCCAATTCCTTGGTGTTTGGCCACTGTTTTGGGCCTATTTAGAGTTGCCTAATTCATGTTTAAGTCCACCCTTTATTTGTCTTGCATGCTTGCTAGCTTGTATGTTTGTTTGCATTGCCATGTTGCATGCCTAGTTAACATGCTTAGGGTTGCATTACATTGGCATGCATGCTCTACCTCTTGACTAAGTCATGATGGAGGTAGAAGCCCCTTGGTTTGTTTGTTTGATTTGCATTTCATTTGACATGAAAGTGCATGCTTGATTCTTTGGGCCATCATGCATGGAAATGCGTGATTGATGGTCAGAGAATCGAGGCACATGCCCCTTTGAGTCACAAACATGATAAGGGGCATGATTGGTGCATACATTGCTTGAATTGTATTGCCATGCAAGTTCTGCCCTCTGCTGCTGTGAGTTGCAGGTTCTGCAGGCATTCTTTGCCGACCGGCAGTATTCAGTGCCGACCGGCAGTACATCATCAGCCAATGGATGCATATTGTGCCGATGACCACTATTCACTGCCGATGGCTATTCTACTCAGCCGGTGGTGATCCTCAGTATCTGAAGAAGCATCTCTGAGATTTTGGCAGTCTGCAGAAGGGCAGAGCAGGGAAAACAGAGGCAATCTTTGCATGGCAGTGCAATTCCGAGTAGGACCCGAGCATGTGTTGCATTCAGGCTCTCCTCCCGAGGCGGTTTACTGTTTTTCCTAGTTTAGTTAGTTGTTAACTAATTAGGCAATTTGTAATTATTAATTAGCTTGCATAGTTAATTAATTTGTATTATTCTTTTGGTCCCTCCGGGCGAGGGCGAATTTGTAATAAGTGTGGGTGCGTGTGTGTGCATGTCTTCCAATCCCCACTTCTTTTCTCCCTTTTATTTACCTGCTTATGATGGTAGATTAGGGCACGTTTAAATTAGCATACCTCATGCAATGCATGCGTGCATGCGTGCATCCATGCATTTGTCTTGCATGCACCGGGCTCGGTATATCATACAAACTGCATTGTATTTTCAATTCCAAATTGAATACGTGATAGCTGTAGCATTTCACATGCCACTTTAGGGTTTGCCGAGCCCATCATAATCACATCCTGTATGTGTTGCATTAGCCACTTAACATGAACTAGGACATGCATGTTTGCTAACCAGTTTATTGTTTCGGCACGGAGTACGATGTAAGTATTTATGCTTTAGCATCTCGCATGCGTGTGAATGTTAACATAACAGCATGATTACCATGTGGCTAAATGCTTATGTGAGATAAAATGTTTGAATGCCTGTGGGTGAAGGTTGGATTGTTTGAGCTGGAAAAACTCGTTGAAATCCGTGTTTTAGCCTACTTGCGAGTAGTAAATTTCAAAGTATTTTCAAAACAAACGGATATGCAATGCTTGTTTCCAAATTAGGCAATCTAGTCTATACTTGTTTGCTGTGCGCATAACATAGTAATTCTAGGCTAATAACCGGAATAAGAACACATAACGTTTTCAAAATCGGATATCATGGTCAGTAGAGGCCAGTCTTCGGACCGGGCGAAAGGGGGTGCTCATAGCTGACCTTTCCCGATCGTACCCAAGCTCCCGAGCCAAGGCAACTTTGGTGATGACGGGCACGTGGCCTTTGGCACCGAGTCAGGGTTTCCTAAATTTCCCAAAATAAAATATTTAGCTGGCGACTCTGTATCTGGCAAAGCAGTCCATGTTTGGCACTTCTTTTCAAAATCTATTTTTTTTCTCAAAACGATTTGCCAGAGTTGGACTCTTTGGTTCAGATTAAGAACCGCAACAAACAAAAGGGAGTCCGAACTGTAGCGAGGTCCCCCGCGGACGTGTTACAATACTATATTATCTCATAACTATCACATAACTAAATTATTTTAATAATTTAATTTTGAATTGGCAACCGGTGTAACTGGTTACAAAAAGAGGGCAAAGGAAATCAGAGGAGTCTAGGGGTCCCAACATCACATATCTCATAACCACTAGTCACATATCTCATAACCAACACCTTTTTTTCATAACCAATATCACATATCTCATAACCACTAGTCACATATGTCATAACTAACACCATTTTGCTCATAACTACACCACTTTGATCATAACTAATAGCTCATATCTTAAAACCACTAACACATATAGCATAACTAAACACTCATTAACACGACTTTGCTAATAATCAAAATCACATATCTTATAATCACTAATCAAATATCTCATAACCATTACTCACATATCTCATAACCAACATCACATATATCATAACTACTAATCATATATCTCATAACCACACCACTTTGATCATAACCAACATTACATATCTCATAACCATTAATCACATATCTCATAACCAAACACCCTTTGACTTATAACTACATCACTCTGCTCAGAACCAAAATCACATATCTAATAATCACTAATCATATATCTCATAACATTTACCCACTTATGTCATTACCACATCTCATAAACAACACCATTTGCCTCATAACCAACATCATATATCTCATAACCATTACTCACATATAAGGGTGTAAATTTGGTCCACGAGCTCGTGACACACCCCAAGTCCAGAAATTACTCTATCTTTCTCTCTCTCTCTCGTTCGTTTGGGCTAAAGAAAGGGTCTAGGGATTTGTCAAAAATAATTAATGAGGGAATTTTGATTTTGACAAAATTTGGATGTTTGTTCCAAATTTTTGGAGAAAATGAGGCCGAAATTATGTAATAATCATTATAAAAAAAAATTAAAACATTTATGAATAGAGTCTTATAATAAAATAAATTATTAATTTATAATTTTGTCATTTTATACTTAATTTTTTAATTTATTTTTTATATAAATCTTTCATCTATTTTTATTAGGTAAATTTAATAATAATAATAATAATAAAAACTATTTTACTCATTAACTACAAAATGTATAATCACACCATTAATTGGCATAATAAAAATATTCACAATTTTAGAAATCACAAATATCATAATCAAGTCACCAAGTTTTGTAATATAAAACATAAAATACATAACGCGATCACTAATTAGAGTAACAAAATCGTTTAAAATTATAGAAAATCACAAATGTCGTAACTAATTCCCAAAATTTCATAACATCAACCAAAAATTATGTAATTATCCACTAATTGGTGTAACAAAAACATCTTAAAAATTTAAAAACCACAAATGTTATAACCAACTCACAAAATTTAATAACATCAACTACAAAATGCGTAACTGCACCACTAATTGCCATAATAAAAATAATCAAAATTTTTACAAATCACAAATGTCATAACCAACCCAAAAAATTTCATAACATCAATAAAAAAATGCATAACACAACTAATTGATGTAACAAAAATATCCAAATTTTTATAAACCACAAATATTGTAATCAAGCAACAAAGTTTCATAACAATTATCATAAAATGACTAAACAAATCACTAAAAATCTTAGAATCACCAATCAGGATGTCTCATAATACAGAGAAAACAAAATGTAATGACAATCATTAAATAATTTAATCAACGACTTAAAGCCAAGGAACAAAAAATGAGAGTTAGAGAAGATTAGCTAGTACTGCGAGAGGAAAGGGAATATGAGAAAGAAACTGAACGAGCTTATCGCTTGTGAAAATGACGTCAAAGGTGTTTTCATTTCCAATAAGGAATATCAGAGATATCTACAATGACAGTAAAGAATGAGAGAGATGCTTGAGGGATGAAGAGGACTGAGATAGCAGAACAGTACAACAAAATGCGTAATATTCATTTTTCAACAGTTCTATAACACATGTACAAATTGATGATAACAAAACCTTTCAAATCATAACTACGACCAAAGGTTTGTGTATGTATGACATATTAATATGAAAGAGCTAGAGTTTCGAGATAGATGCATTTACTAGTTAAAAAAATATCACTAGAATGAATAGTGTTGAAATAGACAAAGAGAGTACTGACGAGTTCAATGATTTATTGCGGAGACACAGGAGTAGAGAGAGGAAGAATCCAGTGAGGAAGAACTATCAACAATGGTCGTTTGATAATTTGAACAAAATAGAGAAGTATATGTAAGAAATAGAGAGAGCTCAGGCACAACTAGGACAAATGAAGGGAAAGAACATAGAGTAGAGAAAAAAACGAAGAAAAGTTGGGGAAAAAAATTTAGGAGAAAATTTATTTAGTAAAACAAAATAAAATCATGTCATAGATAACTTTTTTCAACATATTTTTTATTAAAATTTAGTTAAGTTATATGTGTGTGTGTGTGTGTGTGTGTGTGTGTGTGTGTGTGTGTGTGTCTGTAAGTGCATATAGATATTTTAAAAAGTATATCATTTGTATATTACTATTTCTATTATATTTAATGAAGATACTATCACTAAAAATAATCTAAAATAGAGATAGGTGATCAATTGCAATTGTCACTTAGGGATGACACTGCAAAATTAATTGAGAGAGTTGAGAGTTCAGAGATAATGAGAGTTTGAGAGACAAATTTCTTTGTGAGAAATAAAATGAGAGAGTGGTGGTATTTATAGGATTTGGGAGGGAGGGGTTAATTTATATATATATAAAAATAAAAAAAAAATTAAAATTGGCTATTGGTGGAATTAACAGTTATATAACTATTTCAGGTTTTTTTTTTTTTTTTACCGTTGCACTAATAGAGGGACATGGAGTTGTTGGCGTTGGGTCGGGCTAGATGGGAAAAAAAAATTTGGGTCGAGCTCACGAGATGGGTCACACTCCACAACACACCAAAGTCGAGTCGGGCTCTTGAACACATAGCCCAGGGTCTTAGGTTGGGCTTAGGCTCAGGTTTGATTGGGCTCACCCAGGGTGCGACTAGACTTAGGGTGTGCCACGAGCTCGTGTGCCAAATTTACACCCATATATGTGCGTAGTGGTTATGAGATATGCGGTTAGTGGTTATGATATATGTGATGGTATTGAGGCAAATGGTGTTGGTTATGAGATGTGGTTATGACATAAATGAGTAAAGGTTATGAGATTGTGATTAGTGATTATTAACTATGTGATTTTGGTTATGAGCAAAGTGGTGTAGTTATAAGTCAAAGGGTGTTTGGTTATAAGATATGTGATTAGTGGTTATGAGATATGTAATGTTGGTTATGATCAAAGTGGTGTAGTTATGAGATATGTGATTAGTAGTTATGATATATGTGATATTGGTTATGAGATATATGAGTAATGATTATGAGATATTTGATTTGTGATTATAAGATATGTGATTTTGGTTATGAGCAAAGTGTTGTCAAAGGGTGCTTAGTTATGCTATATGTGTTAGTAGTTATGAGATATAAGATACTAGTTATGATCAAAGTGGTGTGGTTATGAGCAAAAGGGTTGATAGTTATGAGATATGTGACTAGTGGTTATGAGATATATGATGTTGGTTATGACTCAAAGGGGTTGGTTATGAGATGTGATTATGATTCATGTGGGTAATAGTTATGAGATATGTAATCAATAGTTATGAGATATGTGATATTGGTTATGATTAAAGTGGTATGGTTATGAGCAAAATGGTGTTAGTTATGAGATATGTGACTAATGGTTATGAGATATGTGATGTTGGTTATAAAAAAAAAAAAGTGTTGGTTATAAGATATGTGATTAGTGATTACGAGATATGTGATGTTGGTTATGACTCAAAGGGGTTGGTTATGAGATGTGATTATGAGATATCTGATTATGGTTATGAAATATGTGATATTAGTTATGAGCAAAATAGTGTTGGTTATGAGATGTGGTTATGAAATATGTGATATTAGTTATGAGCAAAATAGCGTTGGTTATGAGATGTGGTTATGACTAAGTTATGATCAATTTGATTATAGTTATGAAAAAATATGACTTTGATTCATAATTATAAAAAATGACCTATTTAATAGGTCATTTTTAATGATGTGACTCAATCTTAACCATTAATTTTTTATGTATAGTACATTTTTTACCCTTTTCCTTTACTTTACACATCAAGCAATTGCTACTGTGAAGGGCGTGATCGGAAAAATAAAGTGACAAAATGAAAATTAATTAGCGCCAAACAAGAAAATACAAAACCTACAAACATCCAAAAACATTAAAATTAAAAATTAGAAAGTATATACACACTACCGGAACATTACACACTAACAAACTTAAAATTCCATCTCTCTGTCTATACACATACATATACACACTACCAGAACATTAACATAGAAAATGTATGTATTCTTCAAACATCTCTCTGGCCTTTCATCATCTCCCTACAAGAACATTAATATAGATAATACTCTTCAAAACTTCACTCTGTCTTTCTCCATCAAACCCCAAATCCAAATCCAAATCCAAATCCAAACCGACATCAAGAGCTCCCAGAAGCAAAAAAGCCTCTTCAAGTTGAACGCAATGGTGTGAAGCCGTTGACTCAGGACTTGATGTTGGATTTCTTATTCATCTTTTCCAGAAGTAATCATAACAACTGGTGAGAATGAGAAAAAGGAATGAAGAAAATACTCAGAGAGAGAACTCTGAGAAGAAAAAAGTGAAGAAAGAGAGAGAGAGAAGTAACGATGGAGAGAGAGAGAGAGAGAGAGAGAGAGAGAGAGAGAGAGAGAAGACGGCTAGAAGGAGAATGCCAAAAGGAGACGGAAGAGACAAATGCACGCCAAAGAGACTCGGCGAAAAAGAAAGCTTCAACCCTTCAGCCAGGTTTGGAGATTCAAACTAGGGTTTTGATTTGGAGATTTTCAGTGAAAAATTAGGGTTTTGACTGAGCAACTCAAAAATTAGAATTGTTTCTTAGGTTTTTTTTTTATTATTTTAAATTGTTGAATGTGAGTTGGGGAAAATATCTGAATTTGAGTTGGAAAAATTGAAATCTTATTGTGAAATTAGGTTCTTGGGTTGAACACATAAATTATTATTTTTTTTTTTTAAATTGTTGAATCTAAAGAAATTACGTTCTGTTACGGAAATTAGGGTCCTATAACTTAGTTCTGATTGTATAAAAAAAATTAATTTTTGGAATCTAAAACTAGAGAATCCTACAAGAACTCCATTAGTATTAAAAAAAATTATACTTTCTTAAATTTATTATTATTATCATTATTAATTTGTTTAGGATCAGAGTTGAATTGTTGTTTTACTTTGTTTAATGTTTAGGTAAAAGAGCCAAAGAATGAATGACTCTGTAAAAAATTTAGGAATTTGAAAGTTTTACACTAATGATTGGTTTTGACTTTTGTTTTTGGTGCAGGATTCAAGGAAATATACGGACATAGTGGAGGACTGCTGCTGTGGTTGCGAGATAGTAGACATTCTTAATGGAGAAGTTTTACATACTTCGCTCCAAGAGCTTGTCACAACTCCATTTTTTCGATATTTCAAGGTCTAGTATGAATTGACTTTTGCTCAAAGTGGATGAATTTTATTTAATGAAATTTGAGTTTCGTTTAAATTTTTTTACCATCTCATTTTTTATTTATTTATTTTTTTTTTTCTAGTGGTGAATTTTATAAATTTTGTTCAAAGAGTTCAATATTTGCATATTTGATTGATGTTGTTTTCTCGGGAAGGAAGAAAATTGTATTAAATGGGAGCTGAAATACAGCAAGAAAAATGAACCCATTTGGTTTTCTACTTTTCTTCATAGTTTAACCAATCCCCTTGGGAATTCTCCAAGTTTGACACAATTCAAATCTATAACTTGTTTATTGTAACGGCTTGGGTCGATACTGAATTTTTTTTCTTCTTCCTTTTCGTATAGCAGTGGTTGCATTGAAAGGGCTTTCCATCAAAATTTGACTAAGTCTAAAAATTTGGATTTTTCAAAACTTTTGATTTTGAAAATAATTTTTGGTGGTAATTGATCCTTATATATTAAATAGTCTAATTTGATTTTATGGGATTTTTCTACGAAGAATTAGTCACTTTGCTTCAAGCGTCAAGTTTAATATTTGTAGCCGAAAAATAATTTTGTACTAAAATTGAGGGAATCACTTTTTGATTTGTTTGGATTTTGATTGTGTAGTATTTTTCTTTGAATCCATATGGAGTAATTCCTTATTTACATTGTAAACTTGAGTAAATGTTTTCATTTAGTTACTTAAATGATTACATATGAAAATAAGGTTGCTATGTAGGAATTGCCTTAGAAACTGAATCAGTGTGGCACTCTAAAAATTTCAGTTCACTCGAGTGGTCTTTTGACACATCTAGTACTTTGCCTTGCAGTCTAGGATGCTGCAATCATTCATTCACCGCTTGAGCAGTCTGTTCAAAGTCAGCCGCATAAAAATCAACTTCTTGCTCCATTTCTTTCACTTTTCTTTCCTTTCTCTCTCTCACTCCTCCCTTTACGAAAACTCTAACCCTCAAACCCTAGATTTCATCTATTTTCACCAAGATTCCACCCTAGTTCTTGAGTTAAAAACGTGGAGCACGTCGAGATTGACATTTTGAGCCGATTAGATCAAGTTTTCATCACCGTCAAAGTTTGGGTCTTCAAAGTTTGGGTCTTCATCCTTTTGCTCTCATCTTTGAGGTAGGGGTTCTCTTAACTCTATATATCTATGATTTGGTGTGATTATGTAATATTTTGTAATTATGGGTTGATATGAGTTAGAAGCTTTTGATTTAAAAGTCAATAAAGTGTAAAATGAGGTTTTCACTTTAGTTTTTGAAATGTTTTGGATGTTTTGGCATAGTAAGAAATAATAGTTGGTGAGTTAGAGATTTTGTGAAAGAAATGAGAAAAATCCGCAATTTTCTTGAATCCCTAGATTTGTGAATTTTGTTTTAAAAGATGGCTTGAACTAATTGGTGTTTTATGTTGAAATTTAAGTTGATTTCTATGGAAATATTGGGATCATATACATTTCTAATCTATGATGATGTTATTGATTATTTAACGAAGTGGAGTTGGGTGGAAACTTGGAAATGTTGGAATTTCATAAAGTCTGAATTTCGTGTAAAATTATTGTTGATGATGAGGAAGATTTCGAGTTATGGAAATATAAATGTTTCATTACGTATTTAATTGTTGATTACTTATATAATTGAATTGAACCTTAGGCGAATTATAATATTTGTACGCATGCATTGCATTGCATTGCATCCTCATGGCCTTGGAACATGTGTCGGGTATTTTAAAGAGGTATTTGCGTGGATTTGAAAATGTAGTGTATATTCGCTGAGGTGCCCAATTGCCCTTCCGTGCTTAATGTCAATAAATGTGGGGGGATATTGTTGAATATGTTTCGAGGTGCCCAATTGCCCTTCTGTGCTTGGTGGCCGGAAAATGTGGAAAGGTTTTGAAAAGTAATGGGCGTCCAATTGCCCCTCCTTGCTTGGTGGCTGATAAATGTGGAAGTGTTGTTATAAAATACGATAAGTGCCCCAATTGCCCTTCCTACTTGGTGACCGGTGAATGTGGGAGTATTTTAAATACGTACTGTGGATTTTTGTCACGAAAAGGATTTTGCACGTGTAATAAAGGTCCAATTGTTAGAGTCAAACATGGGTTAAAATTGTACATAGAGCATTGGTTTTCAAGGAAGTAAAGAGTCTTGAGCATATGGCATCGCATTGCATTATCATAATCATAATGAACATTTATATAGTGTTAAAATTATTCCTACTGGGCATAAATGCTCACTCTCTTTTTATAGGTTGGATATTCAAAAATTTCAGGTGATGATGATGTACCTCCACCCCATTGAGGAGCAAGTGGAGATCTAGATGGAGCACTGAAGCTCATTTTAATGTTTATTTGTTTACAACTATGGAGCTTACTTGTCTGGGATAGGATTATATTTTTGTTATAATCAAGGCCTTACTCTTGAAAGATGTAAGCCCTTAGGGCACTTTTGATGTATTCTCTTTCCCTTTTGTTGAAATCTAATGTATGTAATTTTATGATTGCTTATGAGGAACGATGTATTTGTTTTGTAAGATTGTTATATTTAGCCTTATCTATTCACACTTATATTAAGAAATTGGGTAAGAATAATTGATTGTTAATTATAAAATAGGTTACAAATATCGGGGCGTGACGTTTATCCAATCGCACTATCGATTCAATTAGCCTTTACTATTATGTGTTACAAAGTTAGAACCAGAACTTATCTACCTAATGTAGTTATGTCTTGTAAAACAATTCAGTGTGTTTGGTTTGAGTTTTCTGGATTAAGTTTTTTGAAAACTGACTTTTTTGGTTTTCGTGTTTTCTTGTTTTTAGTGAATATTTTTTAAATTTTAAACATTTTTTTTATTACTTTTTTAGATGCACCTTACTTAGATGTATCTAAAAAGTAAAAAATTGTGAAAAAATATTTTAAAAAATTAATAAATACATAAAAATACAAAAAATGTACTGAATTCTTGTATTTTTTTTTGTATTTTTGGTATTTAGTGAATTTTTAAAAGATTTTTTTTTTTACAATTTTTTTACTTTTTAGGTGTATTTATGTTAGGTGTGTTTAAAAAGTAAAAAAAAAATGCTTAAAATATTAAAAAAAATTCAGTAAAAACAAAAAAACACGAAAAATAAGAAAGTAGAATTTTTTGAAAAAGTATTTTTTGAAAAGTGAAAACAAGCAGGAAATTATGAAAGTTATCCAACTGGATATTTCTACATAAAAATAATGATTGGGGCTTTTAAGTTAGTAAAAATGCTTATCCAACTAGATATTTCTACATAAAAATAATAATTGGGGCTTTTAAGTTAGTGGATATTTCTACATAAAAATAATGATTGGGGCTTTTAAGTTAGTAAAAATGCTTATCCAACTAGATATTTCTACATAAAAATAATAATTGGGGCTTTTAAGTTAGTGGAAATGATCAAGTAGTACTCCCCATGATTTCGATTCAGAGTATGCTCCTATCCACCGATTAAGTAAATAACTATCAGGAATGAGGTAATCTTTTACTTTTTTTAGGTGTCCCTTTTTCAGAGAAAAGAGAATAGGAATGAAAAAAAGAAAATAGAAAGAATAGAAAAAAAATTCTCATTAATTAGATTCTAATTATTAAATTAAATTGTAATTCTAATTAATATAGATCGAAGTGTATATCTAAGTGACTATATGTAATAAGTGCACGGAATGTAAACTAAATAAATGGACTTATTCATCTTTCGACATGAAAGATATGTGTGATAATCGATTTTTTGATTCTTACTCTTTTCTTCTTCTTTTGTTCTTGTCTTCTCATTTTATAAAGAGAAAGTATTTTTACAAATTACCGAAAGATTTGTTAGAATCCAATCCAGCAGGGATTCCTAGTCAAATTAGATTCTCGGGGAGATATAGAAAGATACAAAACTCCATATTTTCTATATTTGAATTAATTATATATACACACCTAAGAAGGGAAGATGAAATTCGTTTTGTTTGCCTATTTCACAAAAGAAAGAATTCACCCTTTTATAGAGGTTTCCAGATTACTAATCAGTAATATTAGTAATAAGAAATATTAGTAAAAAGAAGAAGAAGAAGAATTATCCGTAACTTTTGATTCTTTCTACAATTAGATCATATATGGCCAATAGTGGGCCAAGAAATATTAAACGGTGATGTGAGCAAGGGTTTTCAAGGAATACAAATAACCTCTGGGTTTTTCCAGATTTGGCGAGCATCTGGAATAACTAGTGAATTACAACTCTATTGTACCCCAATTGGTGCAAATTCAAATTTGGTTTAAGTTCACTGATTAAAGTCAAAAAAATAACTCATTTTTGTTGATAATGGGTTGTTATCAAATAGGTCTGTTTTATCTTTAAATTCTCAAGAATTAGTATCAGTAAGAAAGATAGTATGAATCTTATTTGTTTCTATGAAATTTTCTATTGACGTTTCATTTATGATTAAAGGTGAAAACAAATTTTGTATGATCAAAAGTATTATGTGAAATCTTCGATTTTTCTTCTTCCTCTATCCCTATCTCATAGGTACAGTGTTTGAATCAATAAAGAACCTTTTTCTTCTGTATGAATCAATATTCTTACATTCCAATTTCTTTTTTTCTTTTTTTTTCCTACTAAGAATTGTTGTAGATTCCAATTGATTCAGCAATTAGATCATTAGAGTTATCGTGTTATTAGTATAGGGTTTATCTTTTTAACCATAGGTATTCTTTCGGGAACCAGCACTTTATTTGTCTTGAATACACTCAATTCCCAATGTTAAAGTATTGTAGCCAAATATTCATCAAGTAGCTGCCACAACAGGGTTTTCTACTGATTTTTCATGATATTACCTCCGGATCTATTATTTTCATCTTGGAGAAATACCTTGCTTATATGCTTGCTTCTAAGCTCAAAAAATGTCATGAATAACATGAAGTGCTATAGCAAGATTTTGTTTTGGGGATTTTATCATTTATATAATTTGTCAACAGAGGAAATAGATCATCTGCTTCGAATGGTTTCAAGATGGGTATAAGATACTATCAACTATTTTTGATCGGCAAGATACTATTAACTATTGATATTCCTTTCTACTTAAGTTTATTAGAATTCTATTATTGTGTTTTAAAAGTTCCCTATTGCTTTAAAAATTCCTTGCAGGAAGTCACTTTGTGCAAATTATGTTGAAGGTTAGGTCCCAATGGGCACTAAATTGGGCGTATTTTTTTAATTAATGTTTAAATTTACTATTCGAGGGAAAATATAATGATGAATGGATTGTAGGTGCAAAATCTAGATGCAGAAATTGTTGATTCCAAGTTGGGCAAACAAGTAATTCTTCCTTATTCTTGTAATTAATTTTCTATGTAAAATTCATTGCTTGGTATAGTGCTCATACAAGTTAAATTTTCTTTTGCCACAATCCTGCAAATCCCTACAGATTACAAGAATCAAGCTGTCCCTCACTTGGATTCCCACAGAGGAAGTGATGAGCCTTGTGACTGCTCAAGGTCTTAAATTATTCTACTTTTCTTTCTAGCATGTGTTTACCATTAGAGGTTTCATTGCATGAGGTAATTTTTTTTACTTATTTATTTTTTGAGGTAAATCTCTGTTTGTTCATGACAGTGGTGAAGCATGGTGAATAGAATGAGGTGTGGAAAGACATTCTGAATGCAGAGGGTGATGAAATATATATGAAGGTAAATTTCCTTTTCTAGTGTAAATTGTAATTTTTTTGATTCTTAAATACTCACGTTAACAAGTAAAGTTTAGGATGAGTGTAGTTCAGAGGTCAGATAATAGAATCAGCATAAACCAATGTGGGAGCCGAATAATTTTGGCTCCGCTGGAGCGGACCAGTCCGGTCCAGAATATAACTTCTATTCGGCGCTTACCCCATCCAATCGAGGGGCCGAATAAAAGTGCCGGCACTTCCATCAGTAAAACGAGGGTCGTGTATAAGTATACGACAAGGACTAGGAGTGGGCCAGGCCCCAAGGCCCGAAGAGAATATTATAAATACAAGATCTTCAAGTTTAGAAAGGTATGTGAGAACTATTGTGTTTAACCTGCAATACAAGTCAATTTGAGTGTCAAGACTAAGTTGTCCGTTGGAGTGCTAATTCTGGCACCCCCGACCGGAGTGTTCATTTCCTTTTCAGGTGATTAGAAGAGGATCATAAACGTCCCCCAGGATCAGGAGAGTATTTCCAAACCACTTCTCCACAATTGGCGCCGTCTGTGGGAATACTCAAACACATCCATGGCGGGCGTAACAGAAGACCCTCCGATAGTCACTAATGAAACCACGCAGAGAGATAACCTCACTCTAACAAACATGCTTGGACCGGAAACCATCCCCGTAAGACGCGCTCTGAACTTCGCCTCATCCTCGACTCCGGAGCATGAAGCAATGCAAGCGATCATGGAACAGGCAAAGCAAAACGAACAAAGGTTGGAGAACATGATCGTAGAAAACGAACGTCTCCGTCAGGATTTGGCCTTGGAGGTGGCGAAATCCAAACAAGCTGTACACCAAAGCCCGGAACGACCTGTGAGAACCGATGGTCGACGACCTCGAGCCCGACAGCAAGACATCGATAGCAACTCCGACTCATTATCCCCAGAGCCTAAGAAGAAAGGACGATTCAAAACTTCCAGCTCTTCTGAAGAGAGTCCCCGTATAAGACATAAGCGAAGAAGAAACAGTTCGGATGAAGATCAACATGATCCTTTTGTACGACGGATCGTAAAGGTAGTGCTACCCAAGAAATTCAAAGCACCTTCATTCACCTTGTATGACGGAAAATCAGACCCCACCGAGCACATCCGCCATTACAAGCAAGCCATGACCTTGCATGCAGAAAACGAGGCTTTGATGTGCAGAATATTTCCAAGCAGTTTGGGACCATTAGCTATCAAGTGGTACTACAAACTGGAGCCGGCTTCGATTAAAAGCTTCCACCAACTCCAAAAATCCTTCAGGGCAAGGTTTATTACTAATGAGGTCCAGCCAAAGCAAGCCGATTCCCTCTGGGCAATGCAGATTCAACCGGGGAAAACCCTTCGTGCCTACTCGGCGCGGTATTGGGAATGCTTCAATCTGGTGGATGATGCTTGCAATGATTCCATGGCCATCACCGCCTTTAAGATGGGGTTGCATCCCGACAGTGCCCTCCGCAGCTCTTTGACCAGACGGCCCCCCAAAACAGTTTGGTCATTGATGAAGAAAGTTGAAGAATACTGTAAAGTGGAAGATGATGCCTTGAGGGTTAAAGCCAGCAATATGACCAACAAAGCGGCTCCAGCTGAAATTGCTCGATCATTAAAATTTGTAGCACCTTAGAGCCCTGAACCACAACATCGGGCGAAACGAGATAAGAGACGGGATTCACGCCGATCAAGCGACCAATGCTCCCACCGAGAAAATGAACAGCTGCAAGTTGACACCAGGCGCACGAGGCGCGCCGACAAAAAATATACAGAGTTGACTAAGCCAATCAGCACGGTTATGTCCAAGATCCAATATCTTCCGTTCTTCAAGTGGCCGTCGAAAATGGTAGGACCTCCCGACACAAGAAGACGAGATAGACGGTGTGAGTATCACAAAGACCATGGCCATGATACCAATAGTTGTTATGCACTAAAGGACCTCCTGGAGGAATTGATTCAAGATGGTCGGCTACAACAGTACGTCCGAAAAAGTAACCCAACCAAAGCAATAGCCTTGAGATAGGATTCACCTCCGCTCGGCGTAATCCGCATGATATACAGCCTGCCAATGTCATCAGCGGTGCATGCGATTCAGTCGAAGTATGACCCTCAGGACCAACTCACTCCGGCTAAACGGCCGCATGAAGCCGAGGGCATTATTTTTGATGATTTAGATTTGGCCGGAGTAACGCTGCCCCACATTGATCCCTTGGTAATCAAATTACGCATAAACCGGTTCACAGTTGAACGCGTACTCGTTGATCCAAGGAGCACATCGAAGATTATGTACTATAAGACATTTACCAAACTCAGCTTCTCCGAATCAGATCTCTCTCCGGCCCCTTATCCACTATTCGGCTTCAATGCCAATCCAGAGTACCTGTTGGGGAAAATCAGATTACCCGTTCGAGCAGGCTCCCGAACAGTGGATGTAGAATTCTTGGTCGTCAAGCTGCCATCGCTGTATAATCTCATCATGGGACGATCCTGGTTGCATACTATGCAGGCTGTACCAAGCGCCTATCATCAGTTGCTACGCTTCCCGACGGAGCGCGGTATTGAGCAAATCCGCGGCTCCCAGCAATCGGCACAAGCATGTCATCTCCTTGCTGCAAAAATGCCAAAGGAACTATAAGTGAATTCCATTAAGGTGCCAGATCAAGAGAGCCTCGACGATGTTGGGCGGCTCCCAAATGAAAAGGCTATGGAAGGATTAGACCGAATCGAAATCGATGGAAGCCCCGACAAGTTCTTTATGGTCGGCACCTCTCTGAATCAGGCTGACAGACAGCAGCTGATCTCTTTCCTGCTCAGCAACCTCGACGTCTTTGCTTGGACTCTGTATGAGATACCAGGCATAGATCCGTCAGTTTCGCAGCACCAGTTGAATGTTGATCCAAAGTGCAAGCCGATCATTCAGAAAAGCCGGCGATCAGCCGCAGAGCACACCACTGCCGTTGTTGAAGAGGTTCACAGATTGCTTGCTGCTGGGGCAATTAGAGAAGTGACCTACCCTACGTGGCTCTCTAATACAGTAGTGGTGAAGAAGAAAAATGGGACTTGGCAAGTGTGTCGATTTCACGGATCTAAACAAAGCCTGCCCCAAAGATTGTTTTCCCCTACCCAGAATTGACCAACTTGTAGATGCGACGACTCGCCATAAACGTATGAGCTTCCTTGATGCTTACAGAGGCTACCATCAGATCGTCATGCATCCAAAAGACTAGAACAAAACTGCATTCCTCACCCCAAGAGGAACCTACTACTACAAGGTCACGCCTTTTGGGCTGAAGAATGCAAGGGCAACCTACCAAAGATTGGTCACCGCCATGTTCAAGGAGCAACTCGGCCACACTATGGAAGTGTACATTGACAACATGTGGTCAAGTCCAAGGAAGAACAAAATCATATAGCCGATCTAGAGAAGACATTCGGCATTCTACACAAATACAAAATGAAGCTGAATGCTTCTAAATGTGCGTTTGGGATCGACTCTGACAAGTTCTTGGGTTACATCGTCAACCACCGAGGAATCGAGGCCAACCCGAGGTAAATCACAGCGATCTTGGAACTCGGCTCCCCCCGTTTGGTAAAAGAGGTTCAAAAGTTGATGGGGATGGCCGCCGTACTCAACAGGTTCATCAGTCGGTCCACAGATCGCTGCCGACACTTCTTTCATACATTACGGCAGGGCAAGGCTTTTAAATGGCCTGCCGAATGCGAAGCCGCTTTCAACGGGCTCAAGACCTACCTCCGCTCAATACCACTCTTGACAACACCCGCTGCTGGTGACCCGCTCATTTTATATCTGGTAGTTTCCGACAGGGCCGTCAGCGCCGTACTGATAAAGGAAGAGCTGGGGGAGCAGCAGCCAGTATACTATGTGAGCAAGGTAATGGTTGACGTTGAAACACGCTACCTTCCACTGGAAAAACTCATCCTAGCCCTAGTCATGGCAGCAAGAAAACTGATGCATTACTTCCAGGGACATAGCATCGGGGTGCTAACAGATTATCCCCTCCGATCAGTACTACGACGTGCAGAAGTATAAGGACGCATTTCAAAGTGGGCTCTTGAACTCGGCCAGTACGACATTCAGTTTCTACCTAGAACATCAATCAAGGGACAGGTGCTTGCTGACTTTGTTACCGAATTCACTGGGGTCTTGCCGATTTCAAGTCCGATGAGAGTCAACCGAAGCCGAACTGGAGAATTTATGTCAGGGACATTTGGCAGTTATACTGTGATGGATCATCCAATCAACGGGGTAGCGGAGCAAAAGTTGTGATCATGGCCCCGGACGGCGCAATAATTGAGCAAGCCGTCAAGCTCGGCTTCGAAGCGTCAAACAACGAAGCCGAATATGAAGCCTTTCTAGCCGGTTTACGGAATGCACATCTTCTGGGTGCTCGGTGTCTGCTTGTATTTTGTGACTCAAAACTGGTGATCAATCAGCAAAAGGGAGAGTACGCAGCAAGAAACGACCGTATGGCGGCTTACATGAAAACGACCAACTCTTTGCTTGCAAAATTTGACCATCATGAATTGAACCAGAATACACGTGATCAGAATACACATGCAGATGCCCTTGCTTGCCTAGCCTCCGCCATCAACTCAGAGATTAAACGAACCATAGAAATAGGATTCATCCCAGAGCCGAGCATCGGCCCTTCTGAGGAAGTCCAGGTCAATCTTATAGAATTTGGACCAAGTTGGATGCATCCCATTGCCTCATTCCTGTCATCCGAATAGCTCCCAGAGGACAAGAAAGAAGTGCACAAGCTGCGAAACAAAGCCCTGTGATACTACTTGGACCCGCAAGGAAGGCTTTATAAAAAATCCCTCTCTGGTCCATATCTGGAATGTGTGCACCCGGGCAAAGTCGAGGAGCTTCTGAATGAGTTACATGAAGGCAATTGTGGCGCCCATACTGGCAGGCGGTCCTTGGCCCATCGAGCTGTGACACAAGGGTACTATTGGCCGACAATGAGAGCAGATATCGAATGCTACATGAAAAAGTGTGAACAGTGCCAAAAGTTCTCTCCTTTGACCCACCTGCCTATTGAAGAGCTGAGCTCCATAACCAGTCCATGGTCGTTCGCCCAATTGGGACTTGACATCGTTGGACCACTGCCTCGTGCCCCGGGTAACAAGCAATTTCTGATTGTCGCGACAGATTATTTTACAAAATGGGTAGAAACGGAGGCACTAACCCACATCCGAGATACCAACGTAAAGCAATTCGTTTGGAGAAACATCATAACACGGTTCGGCATTCCTAGAGCACTTATCTCCAACAACGGCACCCAGTTCGATTGTGGCGTCTACCGAGAGTTGTGCAGCAAGTACAATATACGGCCTTACTTCTCTACGCTGGCTTACCCGCGGAGCAATGGTCAGGCCGAAGCCTCTAATAAATCAATCTTGGACGGCATCAAGAAAAGGTTGGAGAAAGCTAAAGGCAAATGGGTTGAAAAATTGCCGAGTGTGTTGTGGGCTCATCGAACTACGCCGAGGCGGTCTACTGGGAAAACCCCGTGTGCTCTTTGCTTTGGAAACCAGGCCATCATACTTCTAGAGATTGGCCTCCCAACCTTGAAATCAACAGTTTTCGATATGGGCCGAAACGACATGATCCTGGCCTTGGATTTGGTCCTAATTGAAGAACGAAGAGGCCGTGCCCTCGCATCCATGGCGCGGTATCAATAGCAGCTGGCTAAGTCGTATGATCAGCATGTTCAGTTGCACCGCTACACACCAGAAGAGTTGGTCCTGAAGAAGGTGCTGCCAGCCGCCAAGAAACCGGCTGATGGAAAATTGGGTCCTAATTGGGACGGCCCCTATCAGATTGATTCGATTGTAGGAGTAGGGGCATATCGACTCAAAAACATGTCAGGAAGGAGTCTGAGTCTGCCACGGCCTTGGAATTCAACGCATTTGCGCAAATTTTATCATTAGCCCGACTTGTGGGACATGATGCCACGTACATTTTTGTTTTTGTAATACAGAGATTATCGTTCATTCACCACAAAATATAGTTCAAAGGAGTTCCGAAAAAGCCTCCGGATTCGGAGCGCCCTTCGTGGATATCACGATTGGCCAATTAAAGTCTCCTGATTCGGAGCCCCATCGACGCATGACGTCGTTGGGCCAAAAAAGCCTCTGGATTCGAAGCGCCCTTCATGGATATCATGATTGGCCAATTAAAAGTCTCCGGATTCGGAGCCCCATCGGCGCATGACGTCGTTGGGCCGAAAAAGCCTCCAGATTCAGAGCGCTCTTCGTGGATATCATGATTGGCCAATTAAAAGTCTCCGGATTCGAAGCCCCATCGGCGCATGACGTCGTTGGGCCGAAAAAGCCTCCGGATTCGGAGCGCCGTTTGTGGATATCACGATTGGCCAATTGAAAGTCTCCAGATTCGGAGCCCCATCGGCGCATGACGTCGTTGGGCCGAAAAAGCCTCCGGATTTGGAGCGCCCTTCGTGGATATCACGAATGGCCAATTAAGTCTCCAGATTCGAAGCCCCATCGGCGCATAACATCGTTGGGCCGAAAAAGCCTCCGGATTCGGAGCGCCCTTCGTGGATATCACGATTGGCCAATTAAAAGTCTCCGGATTTGGAGCCCCATCGGCGCATGACGTCGTTGGGCCGAAAAAGCCTCCGGATTCGGAGCGCCCTTCCTAGATATCACGATTGGCCAATTGAAAGTCTCCAGATTTGGAGCCCCATCGGCGCATGACGTCATTGGGCCGAAAAAGCTTCCAGATTCAAAGCACCCTTCGTGGATATCCCGATTGGCCAATTAAGTCTCCGGATTCGGAGCCCCATCAGCGCATGACGTCGTTGGGCCGAAAAAGTCTCCGAATTCGGAGCTCCATTGGCGCATGATGCCTTTGGGCCGAAAAAAGCCTTCGTAAAGAAAGGCCCAAAAATGCAAATATTAAACAAGAACAATCAAGCCGCACAAGTGTAATACATATGCACGTTCGGCACAAAATAAGTAAGCATTTTATTAAATAACAAGTACGCTACAAAACAAGTACAAAGCATTTTATAAAAATAACAAGTGCGCTATAAATCGAGAACTAAGCATTTTATTAAATTCGGCCAATAAATACATAATTTCACATGGTTTTCTTCGGTTCGGCGGCTTCTTTGTCATCACTCTTCTCAATTTCGAATGCAGAAAAGGGAAGATCATTCTGTTGATACAACGGAAACACCGAATTGAACCCTACATCCTGGAGAGACTCAACTTTCCGAAGTGCCTCAATCCAACCGTGCTTAAATCCACGATTTTTACATCGGCAAACTTCTTCGGTGAGTTTCTCCTTGGTCTTTTGAATTTCGACCTTTCGGCCGTCGTGGAAGCCTTTGTCATAGGACATAGCCCTCACAGTCTCGACCGCGAACATGCTAGCTGTATTACGATTGGTGATTGCCTCACAAATCAGCCTCTGAGTAACCCTCTCTTCAACAACCGAGTTGGGGTGGCAGGTTGATTGAGGCCTGGCGGACTTGACTTTCCTTAGCTCGTGCTCGGCCTTCTCAACGCGAGCTTCTAACTTCCAAATGCGTTCATCCCTCTGTTCTATGTCACGACAACCGGCGCGGAGACACATGCCAATCTCATAAGCCGTGTATAGTCCCCTCACCGCCCCGTGAACGCCTTCGTGAAACACTTCGAAGTCCTGTCGACCTATCATCGACTGCTGAACTTTGGGCGGGAAAATTTGTCATGCAAACTCGACTGCCACATTTGGATCTTGAATGATCGAGTCCACCTCTATCATTGGTCTGTTGCCCACGAAGACCGCAAAACTCAATGGGCGAGGAGTCGCATCAGATCCCTAGCCAAGACCGGGTTGATGAGACTTACGCTGTGGTTGTTTGTCCCTCCTAGGCGACCTACTCTGACGACAAGGGGATTGGCGTCTCTCCTGATCCCTCAATGTCCTACTACCCATGCGCGAAGGTTAAGCTAGTTTAATAACCAGAATAAAAACACATAATGTTTATAAAAGAACATATCATGATTAGTAGAGGCCGATCTTTTGATCGGGCGAGTGGGGGTGCTCATTTCAAGACCTCCCCCTCTCATACCCAAGTTCCCGAGCCGAGGCAACTTTGGTGATGACGGACGCGTGGCCTTTGGCACGAGTCAGGGTTTCCTAAATTTCCTAAAAACAAAATATTTAAGTGGCGACTCTGTATCTGGCAAAGCAATCCAATTTTGGCATTATTTAATTTAAAATCAATTTTCCAAAAGATTTGCTAGATTGGACTCTTTGGTGATTATCAGTTTCACATTGCAATTGTGAGACTAGATTCAGAACCGTGGGAGTCCGAACTGTGAGGCCTTTCATTTCAAACCCTTTTTGAAAGGCGGGGCGCGAAAAAAAGGCGAGTCCACAGCATGGCTAAAGTACACCTGCAGATCTGAACCGTTCAAACTGTTTTGGCTTGATCTAAGCCATTCTGAGTCTGTTTTTGACGATCCAATAGTGCTTTCAACTATTTGGAGTATTTCAGACACATCCGTACAGTTAGATTTTTAAATCACAGTTTCTATAAAAAGAAAGACTATGATGGAGGAATCCACATCAACTTTAAGATCCATGATCAAGTTGACTCCTTCCAATTATGCAATTTGGAAGTCGCTGATGGAAGACATCCTATATTATAAGGACCTGTTTGACCCTATTTTTCTAAAAGAGGTTAAGCTGGAAAAAGTGAAGGATGATGACTGAATAAAAATGAACCGCAAGACTATCGGTTGTATCAGACAATGGATAGACCACGGCGTGTACCATCATGTCGCTCAGGGGATAGATGCCTATGCTCTATGGACAATGTTAGACGACATGTACCAGTCAAAGACTGCTCGGAACAAAGCCTTGGTGATAAGAAGGCTTGTAAATCTAAAGTTGAAGAATGGTGTGTCTGTCGCCGAGCACACCAGTGAATTCAAAAATCTGGTGAATCAGCTTGCAAGTCAAGATGCGCTTAGACGATGAAATGCAAGCCGTACTACTGCTCAGTTCTTTATTGGACAGCTGGGAGATGTTGGTGGTTTCTCTCAATAACTCTGCACCAGAAGGGAAGTTGACCTTGAGCATGGTCACAAATGCCATGTATAATGAAGAGACAAGAAGGAAAGACATGGGAGGTAATTAGTCTTATGCTCTTATCACAAGAGATAGAGGTAGAGACAGAGGTAGAAGAAGAGGCAGAGAAAGAAGCAAAAGTAAAGGTAGCTGGAACAACAGGAGTAAATCCAGAGACAACAAAGGTCGAGGTAACTCTAGCTTCACTTGCTTTCACTGTGGCCAGGTGGGTCGCATAAACAGAAACTGCCCAAGCCGGAAAGATAAAGGCCAAAGCAGTAAATCAAAGGGAGATGAGAACACGACAGCCACAACAACTGATGAAATACTTCTTGCAGTTGGTGAAGAGGAGAACTATCTTCACATGGCTGACCACGGCTACACAGAATGGGTGATAGACACAACTGCATCCTATCAAGCCACTTCCCACAGAGAACTTTTCAGCTTGTACAATGCTAGAGATTTTGGCACTGTTCGAATGGGGAATTCTAGCTATTCGAAGATTGTGAGTATTGGAGACATTAGCATTCAGACTAATGTCAGGCACAAGCTGGTTCTCAAAGATGTAAGGCATGTTCTAGATTTGTGCCCCAATCTTATCTCCAAAAGCACCTTGGACCGACAGAGCTATACAAGTACATTCGGAAATGGCCGTTGGAAGCTGACAGGAGGAGCTTGGACAATCGCTAGAGGAGAGATGTCTTCAACACTATACAAGACTCAAATGAAGTTCTGTTTGGAAAGTCTTAATGCAGCAAAAGACAAGGAGTCACCGGACTTATGGCACAGAAGACTGGTTCACATGAGTGAGAAGGGATTGCATCTGTTGGCAAAGCAATCCAGGATACCCCTATCCAAAGGGAGTGCCTTGAAGCCGTGTGATCATTGCCTTTATGGCAAGCAACATCGAGTATCATTCAGTTTAATGAGCAAGAGGAAAACAGAAGTGCTCAGTATGGTATACTCGGATGTTTGTGGCCCAATCGAAGTGGAGTCACTTGGCGGCCGCAAGTATTTTCTGACTTTCATTGATGATGCATCAAGGAAGTTGTGGGTGTATTTTCTGAAGACAAAGGATGAGGTATTTCAGTACTTTTAGGAGTTCCATGCAATGTTGAAAAAAGAGGCCGGGAAGAAATTAAAGTGTCTTCGCACAAACAATTGAGGCGAGTACACTTCCAATGCTTTTGCAGCATATTGTGCCAACAGAGGTGTCCAGTACGAAACAACAGTTCCCGGTACCGCACAACACAATGGTGTGGTAGAGAGGATGAATCGCACTATTATGGAAAGAGTCAAATACATGCTTAGAATGGCAAAGTTGCCAAAGTCATTTTGGGCTGAAACCTCCCATACAACCTGTTATCTCATCAATAGGTCGCCTTCAGTCCTGTTGAATTTTGCGATACCTGAGGAAATCTGGACTAGAAGAAAGGTATCATATTCTCACTTGAGAGTCTTCGGGTGTAAGGTGTTTGCACACATCTCCAAGGAAAACAAACAAAAGCTTGATGACAAGTCTATGCCATGCATATTTGTGGGCTATTCAGATGCAACATTTGGGTACAAGTTGTAGGACCTAGTGAACAAGAAGATGTTCAAGAGCAGAGATGTTATGCTTCATGAACACCAAACCATAGCAGATTTTGAGAAATTTGCAAAGTCTAGAGATGTCATCACTCCAGACTTGTTCTCATCTCCCGCGCCATCACAAAATGCTAGATGTGATGATGTGCAACAAAAAGTCCTAGAGTTACAGGATCCTATGCCAGAAATTGAGGATCAAGAGGAAAGAGATGAAGACCCGAATGAAGAGGGTGTTGAGTAGGGGGAGCAGCCTCCTTAACCAGAGGCAATTGGGCCTCAGTTGCGGAGATCTAGAAGAGCTGACGTGCCATCAACTAAATATCCCACTTCTCAGTATATTTTGATTACTGATGAGGGGGAGCCCGAGAGTTTTCGGAAGCAAAGAGTCATATAGAGAAAGACTGTTGGATGCAAGCTATGAAAGAGGAGATGAGTTCTTTGTAGAAGAACCACACATATGAGCTTGTTCTATTTCCAAGAGGCAGAAGAGCCTTGAAGAACAAATGGGTGTATAAGTTGAAGAAAGATGACAACGGTAAACTATTACAGCATAAAGCTCGTTTGGTGGTCAAAGGCTTTGAGCAGAAGAAATGAATTGACTTTGATGAGATTTTCTCCCCAGTTGTGAAGATGATTTCCATTCGAGTAGCTCTGGGATTAACAGCTCCCTTGAATTTGGAGGTAGAACAGATGGATGTCAAGACTACCTTTCTCCATAGTGATTTGGAGGAAGAGATCTATATGGAGCAACCAGAGGGATTTGAAGTTAAAGGAAAAATAGAATCTAGTTTGCAAATTGAAGAAGAGTCTCTACGGCCTGAAGTAGGTGCTGAGAAAATGGTACAAGAAGTTTGATTCATTTATGGTGGATTACGAGTACACAAGAACGGTAGCAGACCAGTGTGTATATGTTCGAAGGTTTTCGGATGGAAACTTCATCATCCTACTGTTGTATGTCGATGATATGTTGATCATCGGACAAGATACTGCTATGATCAACAAGTTGAAAAAGGACTTCTCGTAGTATTTTGACATGAAGAATTTAGGCCCAGCACAACAGATTTTGGGCATGAAGATTGTTCGTGATAGGACAGACAAGAAGATATGGTTGTCACAGGAGACATATGTTAAATGGGTGATTGAAAGGTTCAACATGAAAGATGCCAAGCTAGTCAGCACACCACTGGCCAACCATTTCAATGTGACAAAGCGTTCGTGTCCCACGACTAGCTCTGAACGGAAATAAATGGAGTCAATCCCCTATTCTTCTACTGTAGGAAGTTTGATGTATGCAATGGTGTGTACCCGGCCAGATATAGCTCACGTAATTGGCATTGTGAACAGATTCCTCACCAATCCAGGAAAGGAGCATTAAGAGGTGGTCAAATGGATTCTTCAGTACTTGAAGGGAGCTTCAAAGACGTGTTTATGTTTTGGAGGAGTTGAACCAATTTTGGAGGGTTTTACAGATGCCAATATGGCAGGTGATCTTGATGGTAGAAAGTCTACATCAGGATTTCTATTCACTTTTGCAGGGAGAGCTGTTTCATGGCAGTCCAAACTACAAAAGTGTGTTTCTTTATCTACAACAGAGGCATAGTACATTGCTGCCATAGATGCTGGAAAGGAAATGTTGTGGTTAAAGCGGCTTCTCCAAGAATTGGGTCTACAGCAAGAAGAATACAAGGTACATTGTGATAGTCAGAGTGCAATTAATCTGAGTAAGAATTCCATGTACCATTCACGTACAAAGCACATTGATGTTCGGTATCATTGGATACGAGAAGTGATGGAAAAATAGCTAATGAAACTAGTGAAGATTTACACGGACAATAATCCTTCTAACATGATGACCAAGGGTGTCACCAGAGACAAACTGGAAGTTTGCAAGAATGTGGGCGTGGAGTGGAAGAATTGTTAGCTCCAGCTAGCACCAGCCCACTATCTACATGGTGGATGTGGCACCATGTGCTAAAGGAAGATAGTGGGGGCAACACCAACTCACTAAAGGAAGAGGGTGAGGGCGGCACAACCAAGCCCACTCATTGTTGTCCCTTAACCTATTTATCCTCTCTTGTGTATAAATTGAGATGAGTGAGGAGGGGTTGATGAGTGCAGTAGTGAGATACACAGATAAAGCAAACACAGAGAGTGTAATCTGTGAGTGAGAGTGCTATAGAGAGAGTTGTGAGGTGTGAGTACTGTAATCTCCCTCTGGGATAATTCTATATTGGATATCTCTCCCGTGGACGTAGGCAATTGCCGAACCACGTAAATCTTTTGTGTTATTGTGTGTGATTGATTTCTGGTGCCTTATAGTCCTAACATGTTCAACCCATTGATGCTTGTGATTTGGACTCTCGTCTTTAGTTTGAAGTTTACAATCCCTAATTATTGATGCACTAGATTACAAACACTTTGAACATATCTCCAGTTTCATTGTATCTTCGTTTCAACAAAGTAACATTTAAGTCGAAAGCTAAACAACCAATTCTCTCATCTTATTTTTCCATTTTCATGTCTTGGTTGTGTTTCGGAAAGTCAAAGCAGAATGGAATTTTAAAAAAAAAAAAATTGTTGTCCAAATATGGCTGAAATTTCACCAAGAAAATGAAATGCGTAGACTAGATTCATTTTAGGTGTTGTGCTTTCCACACCAAATTTAAATCTATGATACACTTCATTTTTGGGGGTTAGTAGCTTTTTCGTTTGATCATAAACTAATTTGAAACTTGAATTCTTGATATTGACATCTCCATTACAATCCGACAGGCATAAGCATAAGCGTATCAGTGCTACTTCTTGGTGGCTCCTGGCTATATTGGGGATTTAGGCAAAGGAATATCATCAATCTCAGAGAGAAGTTCTTTCATCAAAATGGTGGCATCATGTTACAACAACAACTTTCCATGCGTAAAGGATCAATACAATTCGCTAAAATCTTTACTGCAAAGGACCTTAAGAAGGCAACAACTACCATGAACGTAGAATCCTGGGCGAAGGTAGCCAAGGAACAGTCTACATGGGAGTATTACCAGATACCACTGTAGTTGCCATCAAGAAGGCCAAAATAGCAGAACAGAGCCAGTTCCAGATTGAGCAATTCATTAACGAAGTCATAATTCTCTCCCAAGTCAACCATAGGAATGTTGTGAAACTCCTAGGGTGTTGTTTGGAGACCCAAGTTCCTTTACTAGTCTATGAATTTATTACCAATGGGACTCTCTATGACCATATACACACTGTAGGTGGCACATCCTCAATGACATGGGAGAATCGTTTAAGGATAGCAACAGAAATTGCAGCAGCCCTTTCATATTTGCACTCTGCTGCTAGCACTCCTATCATTCATAGAGATGTTAAGTCCACTAACATACTATTAGACAACAATTATGTTGCAAAAGTATCTGATTTTGGCTCTTCAAGGTTGATCCCCATGGACCAAACTCAGTTAACCACATTGGTTCGAGGGACACTTGGTTACTTGGACCCAGAGTACTTCCAAACAAGCCATTTGACTGAAAGGAGTGATGTTTACAGCTTTGGGGTTGTCCTTGTAGAATTGCTAACCAACAAGAAAGCAATTTCTTTTGACAGGCCTGAAGCAGATAGAAATTTAGCAATGTATTTTATTTCAGCAATGAAAGAAGATCGCTTGTTCGAGATTGTTGATGAACAGGTGATAAATGATGCAAAGGCTGACCAACTAAAAGAAGTTGCTATTTTAACAGACAGATGCTTAAGAGTGAAAGGTGATGAAAGGCCAACCATGAAGGAAGTGGTAATGGAGCTAGAGGGATTGAGAATGATGGAGAAAAACTTCGTGTTAAATGACAAGAAAAATTTAGAAGAGACTGAGTATTTGCTTGGAGATCAACTTTCAAATGCTTATGGTGGTGGCACTAGTATGAGCAATACAGCTTATGATAGCATAGCAGACCATGCCATGACAGCCATTTCATAGTCGACGATAAGGCGTTGCTTATGATGGTCTATGTTCATTAGATGTTTTGTAATATTTTTATTTCAAGCCAATTTGTCAAATAACCCTGTGAATTGTTTTGAATATTTGGTTATATACGTTGAGGTTCAATTTGTTTGAATTTAGACATTGAGCATCAAATGATTGTCTTGAAAGGTAGTTACCGATGCAAAACAGACAATGAAGGATAAAATTTTGCAGTTTGGAGCACATCTACACATACTCTATAAATGAAGCACCATTGGTACCACTTTACCTTTTCGTTTCATCATCACAAACAAATGATTTTATCATCATTTAAAAGCCCAGTTGATGCAGTGTGGTTAGATAGCAAGTTGATGGATCAATTTAACAGTTTCAATTAAATTCGACAATTTAGGAGGATTTCCAAAGTTATTGGATCAGCCCTGAAGGACCCATAATCTATCTGAAACAACCTAATTCCAAAACTTTTACATCATTTGCTTTTTTATCAATTTTAAATTACTTCAAGATCATTAAGCACTTAATCAACTGGGATTAAGTCAGATGAGACACAATCCTAAAACTTTATTGGGACGTTAAAATTCGAGTATTACCACAAACAACTACTTTTCACGTTACGGCCAATTCGTTGGTCAAGTGGTACCAATTGGCTTTCAATTTGTCAGGCCCTCAAATCCTCATATTATCTTGATGATCCTAAGACCATCTCCAACGGTTCATCAAACCGAGCATCAAATTTGAAATTAGGTGAAAAAGTTACTGTTTGATGCTCCAACGATTGCACCAAATCCATATCAAACTGAGATTTCAGCAAAAGTTTCACCAAATTGATGACAGACTCCGCATTTCACCAAAACAGTGTACATGACCGTTGCCAGGAGACGAACCGGTCGACCGGCCGGTTGACCAACCGGTCGCCCCACCAAAAGTTCAAACAGTTCCAAAAAAGGTTCAAACAGGTAAAAAAAAAAAAAAAAAATTTTTACCTAACCGGTCGACCACCAAAAAGGTTCAAAAAGTTCAAAAAAAAAAAAATTTGCCTTGACCGGTTGTCCCGACGCAAATTTGATGAAAAGGATTTGATACTGAACCGTTGGAGCACGAAGTATCAAATTAAGGAAATGGCCACTTTTTGACTTAGATTTTGTGAAACATCAGGTGAACCGTTGGAGATGCTCTAAAGTGGGTTCATCAAAGCAAGATTTATCTGACGTGTACTACAATTAACTTTCAAATCTACAATTGATTATATGTGAACGAAGTCTGAATTTGATGCTTACTACAGTTATCTTCAAATCTATAATTTAAGCCCTTTCCATGTATTCCACTTTTTTTTTTATCCAAATCAACCAAAAATAAATGAATATTTAAAGAATAGTAATTTAGTAGAATTTCCCAATATAAGTCCTATTTTTTTTCCTTTTGCAAATTTATTCTCACCATATTTTTGTCTAAATTCAGCAATTTCACATATAAACCAAAGTTGTCAATCATGTTGGTGCTAACTCATTGGTTTGAAGCAATAGGTAGATAAGATTTACTAAATAATTATACAAATAGAATAAATGAAATAGGGAACATTAACATAAAAAACTCAAACAATTCACGGGGGTAATTAGACTTACTCTTGCATGGAAGTTTTCTTCTCATTGCCTGGAGGTTTGTTTTTCTTCATATGTGGAGACTCATATAATCTTTGAGTGGATGTTTTTTTTATGAGTGTTGTTATTAGTACCTTATAAATTATTTTGGACCCTCAATTTTTAACTTATTTTTTTTTTCCCTATTACAATAATAACCTCAAATAAAATTATTACAAAGGACCTCATTAATTTTGGGACACCCTATCTCAAAATTAAACTTACACACCCACTATATCATGAATTAAGATTTATGAGAACACCCACCTCTATCACTACCCATCCATCTTCCCTAAATCCCACCTTGAAAATCTACCTACCCTCAAAACCTCGAAAACCCTTTGGTGACAATATTCAGGCGATAACGGTGGCAACCATTTGATTACCTACATTGAACGGTCAAAACATTGATATTTGTTAACACATTGAACGGTCAAAATTGTTCAAGCTTGCAGAAGTTTTATTTTTTCAAGTTCGGAAATACATGTCCGAACATTACTTATTTGTTTGTGAAGATGTTCCCGACCAAGTAAGTGATGTTCGGGAATGCAAGTTTGAATATGGAAATTTCTTAACACATCAAACGGTCAAAATTGTTAACGCTTGTAGAAGTTTTCATTTTTTCAAGTTCGGGAATATAGGTCCGAACATTACTTATTTATTCGTGAACACATTCCCAAACATAGATTACATGTTCGGGAATGCAGGTCTGAACATGAAAATTTGTTAACACTTTAAGCGATTAAAATTCTTAACACTTGTAGAAATTTTATTTTTTCAAGTTCGGCAGTTTCAATTTTGAAGAAGCAATCAGAATGAGAAGAAATGTGAGAGAGAGAGAGAGAGAGAGAGAGAGAGAGAGAACATACCAATTGTGATAATGATTAAACCGGCAGAGACAGTATTCTTCTTCTTCTTCGTGGGTTTTGAAAAATGATGAGACTCTTCTTCTTCTTAGTGGGTTTCGTTAGGATTTTTTAGAAGGGAAATTTTTTTGGGAGTGTGGAGTTGTGGAGCGTGTGTATTCAATCGGTGAAATATTTAAAGATAATTTTGTATTTTTTTTGGGGGGGGTAAGGAAGAAATTTTAAGCGTTTCCAAATTTATACGTGGGGATCCAAAGAAATGGAAGGTCTAAAATAATTCATGAGATGTTAATAATACCGCTCTTTTTTTATTCCTTCTGTGATCCATTTTATATTTCGTTATATTTTATTAGATGACATATTATTATATGTGTAATATATTAAGTTTTGTAATTTTCTATAATAATAATAAAGATAAAAATAAAAACCCAAAACACACACAAAATTAGAATTACGCTTGTTGAGAATTGACGATCATTGCTATTAAGGTCTATTTTGAGAAGTATGTTAAAAATTAAGATTGCGTTTAGTAGAGATTTATAAATATGATTTGAGAGTATGAGTTGTATTTTGAGTTTGTGAGTTATGGAATTATGATTTGAGTGTAGAAAATTTGTTTGGTTATGGTTTTTGAAGAGAGTGTTGAATTGAGATTTGAATTGAGTGTGGAATTGAGTTTTGAAAGTTTGATTTGACATGTAAAGTAAGAAAATTTGTTTAGTTATGAGTTTTCAAAACTCAATTCAAATTATTATAACTCATAACAAAACGCATTATTTTCACACTATTGAAAATTCTGATCAACACTCATAACCAAACTCTTTTTAAAATTCAATTAAAAAAATTTATTATTAACAGAAAATAACATTAATCAATTTTTTAATTGAAAATATTACAAAGGAAATAATTTTTTTTTTCAAAATAAATATTCAAAAAATTTAAATCATAAATATTTAAATAATTTAAATAATCTAAAAAATTTAATAAGTAAAAAATTAAAATAAATATTCAAAAAAATTAAATAATTTAAAATGCTAATATTTTAAATTTAAAAAAACTTATACACTCAAATCGTAACCAAACACATAAAATAAAACTCAATTAAAAAATTATTTTTAAAACTTATAATCAAACACATAACTCGAAACTCCATACTACTTTCACAACTCTACACTCAAATCGTAATCAAATACATAACAAAAAAATTAAAATATTTAAAAATATTTTTATTAAATAGAGTTTGAATTTATTTTTATAAAATATTTTAAAAATTAAAAAATTAAAATTGTAATATTTTGAAATTAAAATATTTAAAAATATTCAAAAAATTAAAAAATTAAAAAAATCGTAACATATTTAAATATTAAAATATTTAAAATCTTAACAAAATTAAAATATTTTTAAAATATTTAAATATTTAAAAAAATTAAAATATTGATTTGAATTAAGTTTTGAAAAGAATTTTGAATTATGTGTTTGGTTATGAATTTTTGAAATGTAATGATTATGTTTTGAATTGAGTTTTGAAAAATAGGTGTAGAATTATAATTTAAAAGTTCAAAACAAACAATACACTCAAATTAATGAGTGAAACTATAATTTGAAACCCTAATCAAAAGGAGCCAAGTTTTTAATTTTTTTAAAAGAACATAAAAAATAAAAAAATGATATGATTTAAAAAAATTAAAATACTAAAAATTAATGTTTAATTAAATTTCCAAAATAAGCCAAAGACTGTCAATTTGGACTAATCAACATCACCAGGTTCCAAAGTTAACTAGAATTTTAACTCCGCACGCCTAAGAGCATCTCCAACGGTTCAGCAAATATTTCATCAGATTTGAGTAAAAAATGGGCGATTTCCTTGATTTGATACTTCGGGCTCCAACGGTTTACATCAAACTCGTTTCACCAAATTTGCGCCGGGCAACCGGTAAAGGCCAAATTTTTTTTTTTTTTTAATCGGTTTGAACCTTTGTTTCTGGACTTTTTGAACTTCTGGGTGGTCGACCGGGTGGTCGACCACCTAGGCAAAAAAAAAATTTTTTTTTTTTTTTGACTGGTTTGAACCGTTTAGTGAACTGTCTGAACTTTTTTCCGGGGCGACCGGTTGGTCAACCGGTTGGTCACCCGGATGGTCGCCCGGTTCTCTCATCCCAACGGTCAGGAACAGTGTTTTGCTGAAATGCTTCGCGTGTTCTCGTTTTGATACCAGATTTGCTGAATTCCTGATTTGGTATCGATTTGATGAAACCGTTGGAGCTCAAAAAAGTGATTTTTTCATCAAATTTTAAATTTGATAACAGGTTTGATGAACCGTTGGAGATGGTCTAAATAATACTTTTCCACGAAATGACCGAGTCAGCTATTGTAACATCAATGAGAGAATCAACGCCAATTGATGTTGTCTGCCAAAAGTAACGTCAGTATGACTTTTTCAATTTAATAATGCTATATACAATCCCGTTTTGTAACTCGACACTCATCGAAAACGATGACGTTTTGAAATTTTTTTTTTTTTTTTCTCTTTTTCTTTCTCTTTCTCGTTTTTTCTAAAGATGAAAGATATCAAAGTGAAGAAGAAAAAGAAGAGGAAGAGAAGAGAAAGCTAGATAACTCAACATCTTCATCAACATCACCATCAATATTATCATCATCATTATCATCATCATCAACACATTATCATCATCAACAATTTTTATTTTTTATTTTTATTTTTTTTCAAATCCTGATCTACTTAAAAAAAAAAAAAAAAAAAAAGAACATCAACAACAACATTATAAGAAGCAAAATTCATAAGACAGCTGGGTTTGAATTTTTGTTTCATCATCAACATTTTTTTTTTCCAGATCCAGATCTACGTAGAAAAAAAAAATGAGAGAAAACAGAGAGATCGGTGATACACAGAGAGATCGATGATACCTACCGGCGTTGCCACCATTACCGTCGATCATTTCCTCTCCTTCTCTGTCGCCTCTCATCTCCTCTCTTTTCTCTCTCTCTCTCTCCTCTTCTCCTGTCTGTGATCGAAAGAAAAAGAAAGAAAAAGAAAAAAAAAAAAAAAAAAAAAAACACTACCCAAAACAACGTCGTTTTGGGCAGTTCGGGCCATTCGAGCCTCATCAGTTTCGAGCTACGAATCATTTTTGATGCCATATACCGAATAATGTATATATTAGTGTATTAATAGATAGTGTGACATTATTTGTATAATTTTTTATATTTATAACTTGTATAATAAATGTGGTAAATAATAATATCATAACACTAGTTGGTATACTAGTGTGTATACTAATTAATATATATAGCACCACCATTTTTAATTTGACCTTTTAATCACATTCGAGTGTTATTGGACTACACATAAAGGAAAGTATTAGATTTAGTCTTAGACCATTTGTTTTCAAAGATAAAATACGCTAATTGAATGTTGTTGGTAGAAAACTTGTTTTGAGGTCCAAAATGGAAGGTGGTGGCCTCCCCTCCTTGTCTCTCTATGCCATGCCTTGTTAACATTACAAAATAGCATGTTTTTGTGACTTGCCTTAGCTTAGTTTGAGCATGTTTTGGGCTTTATTTTAACATGTTTAAACTCTATTTTTAGCTGATTTGGCCATTCATTGCTTGCATCTTACACTTGTAGTGTAATCTTGCTTACTAGCTTAACATGCCTAATGAGTTAGCCCATCTTTCTACTCTTTTGTAGCATGTTTTTGGTGTTATTTTGACATGCTTTTAACTTTGATTTTGATTGGTGGAGTCACCTCTTACTTGGTTTTTGAACTTGTAGTGCAATCTTGCTCACTAGCCTAGCATACTCAGTGTTTTGCCCTATTGTTCTAGCTTGTTTTGGCTTAACTTCAACATGCTTTTTACTACTATTTTAGCATGCTTTAACTCTGTTTTGAGTTGTCTTGGCCCTTTGAGACTTGTCTTGTATAGCTATAGTGTAAATGGCCTTGACTAGTTTTGAGTTTCGAAGTTTTTACCATGCTAAGCTTGAGGTATTTGCAAGTTTTGGCATCATTTGGCATGTTATTTCAGAGCATACAACTCCATCACACTCTCACATATATCACTCCTTCATTGTATTTAAGAGTTGTGCCTGTGCCTTGTTTATGGGTCAATGCATGAGCATGCATTTCTTGCTTTTCACGCTATCATTTCAACTCATTTTGGCCACTGTTTTGGCATGCTTGAGGTCTATCTAGGGCTGGTTTGGTCCTTTGTGATTGATTTTGCATAGTCCTAGTGTAAAGCTCTTCATTAGTTTTAATGCTTAAGCCTTCTAGCATGTTGTACATGAAGTGTTTGTATGTTAGAGTCTTGTTTTTCATGCCACTTTAGCACTGAAAAATCTGCCATCTCCCTCATTTCTTCGCTTTTGATTTGTTTCGGGGATTGGTTAGTCTTGAGTTTGAGTTTAATGCATGGGATTGAGGCTAGTGCTTAAATGACTTTAACCCTCTTTTGAGGGTTCCTCCTAGTCAAAGGCATGGTTTCTCCTATGCCTTAAACCATTCTCTTGGTTGACCTTCCTCTCATTAGAGGACTTTCACAATTGGACAAATTGGTTAATGAATGGCTTGGTAACTTAAAATGAGTAATTAAAATGAACCAAGTAAAATATGCTAAGATAAGCATGTTGGGTGTTGCATTGCATGGTGTTCAACCGAATGTTATGTTGAACACAAGGAAAATTGGTTCATTTCATACTTAAAGTGATGAAAATGAACCAATTCCTTTTGTCTCCATTACCTTTGATCTTCCATGATAACGTAACGGCCCTAAAGTCTTGTTTGCATTGCATTTATTGAATTTATGCAAGCTGGATCTTTGGCCATCATGCATTGAGATGCTTGATTGATGGTTTTTGATCCAATGATGCCTCTCCCTGGATGTTTTGAGATGATATGGAGGGGCATAGTACATACATGTTCTTGGGAGACCCTCCATTTCCTCTGTTTTGTACTCTATTGTAGTTTTGTGTCACAGCACACCAGTGGCCGGCACCCTCTCATTGTTGGCCGGCACCCTTTCATCCTTGGGCAGCAGTGCACATCCTTGGCCGGCAAGGGGGTCAGCAGTAGCTCATGGCCGGCAGGCCACTGGTGCACTCCCCAACATTGTTTTGGTCAGTTTCACCAGCAAGCTCTGGAAGACACCCTGCAAACAGAGCCTCTAAAGAGTAAACTGGAGAGCCTTTCGGGGCGGAAACCGAGCATGCATCTTCAACCTCTTGGAACAGAGCTAAGGCAGTGTAATTTGTAATTAGCTTTACTTGTTAGTTAGCTTGAATTTGTAATTTAATTAATTAGTTACTAATTGATTAAGTGTTGTAATAATTAGTAAGTAGCTTACTAGTTATTCGATTTGGTTTGTAATAATTAGTCTAATTAGCTTAATTAGATTAGTTAGCTTAGCTTAGATTAGTTTAGGTAATTCATTCGGACCCTCCGTCAAGAGGGCACATTATTGTAATAAGCAAGCGTGCGTGCGTGTGTACCAGTCTTCTAACCCCCATTTTTTTCTCCTTTTTACTTACCACTTTCGATGGTTAGTTTAGGGCATATTTCAATTAGCATACCTTATGTTTGCATGTTTGCATTCATTCATTTGTCTTGCATCACCGGGCTTGGCGCATATTCAAACTGCATTGTATTTCAATACATTTACTTGAATACGTGTTTAATAGCATGTTATCAAGTGTTGCATTTATATGCCATCTTAGCTAGCCGAGCCTATTTTAATTACATTTTGCATGTATTGCATTAGGTATTTTAACATAGTTAGGATCATGTATTGTTTCTAACTAGTTTTCTGTTTTGACTTGGAGTATACTGTAAGTATTTTCGCTTTACCATCCTTGCATGTGTGTAAGTGACTGTCATGATAGCATGCTTGCCATGAGGCTATGTGCTTAATTACTATAACTACATAAACGCCTGTGGATGAAGGCTTCATTACTTGAATTGGAAAAATGCATCAAAATGTGAGTTTTAAGTCCACTTGAACTGGCAAATCATCATGTGTTTAAGCCCACCTTGTTTGGTGGCAAATCCGCGTTTTAGCCTACTTGAGGGTAGCAAATTCAAACCATTTTCACAAACAAACATGAGATGTTTTGTTCCAAATCGAGTGATTTAGTCTATACTTGTATGCTGTGCGCATCACATAGTAAGTTAGCTAATAATCAAACAACAACAGATGTGTTTTCAAAAACAATATATCATGTTAGTAGAGGCCGATCTTTGATCAGGCGAGCGGGGGTGCTCATTTCAAGACATTCCTCTCTTGTACCCAAGTTCCCGAGCCGAGGCAACTTTGGTGATGACAGACACGTGGCCTTAGGCACAAGTCAAGGTTTCCTAAATTTTTCAAAATAAAATATTTAGATGGCGACTCTGAAATCTGGTAAAGCAGTCCATATTTGGCGCTTTTTGATTAAAATCGATTTTCCAAAACGATTTGCCGGATTTGGATTCTTTGGTGATTTATCAGTTTTACATTGCACTTTGTGAGACTAGATACAGAACCGTGACAGGAGTCCGAACTGTAGTAACTAGAACCTAATTCGCACCCTCTCCGAAAGAGGAGCGCGCGGAGCGAGTTCGGGCGGTCTACAGAAGGATAGTGGACTTAACTCATGAATTGAGTAGAATAATGAACTGGAATTGAATTGAAAGATAATGGTCTTGACTCATGAATTGAGAAGTATAAATGAGCTAGAAATAAATTAAAGGAAAATGGAATAAAGTTTGGCTTTAGTATCATATGGATATACAAGTTTGTGGATGTTTTAGTACCGGCATTGTTTATGCACTTGGTACTTATACCTTTGCTAAACCTCATATATTGTGTTAGATTATTTCTACTGGACTGTGGCTCACCCTATATGGGAATACCATTTTCAGGTGCAGGTGATATGCTTCCACCAAGGCAATAGCGTGGAGGGACTTATGGGAAGCAAGAGCTTCTTTATTGTGTATTGTTATATGTTTAGCCAAGGGCTTTATTTGTAATGAGCTGTGCTCACTTTTGTATAACCAAGCAATGACTTGGGAAGATGTATGCCTACAGGGCATTTGACTATATGTTAAACTTTATAAACAAACTCTGGTGAATGAAAGTATTTTATTTCTATTATATCTTTCGCATAACAGTTGGATTTATTGTATTATTTTGAGAGCGTTACATTGGCTACGGTTGTGATAGTTGATTCTGATAGCTCAATACTCATATTGGTTGTATATGTATAATTTAAATAAAATATAATAATAATACCAATCATAATAAACTTGGCTCCGATCCGCTGCATTTTGGACGGATGCGTGATAATAAGCGGACAGTTGCAGATTGATTTTTTTTCAATCCGTCTAATTTTGGATGGATGGCGGATTTGAGGTTTCTTTGGCCGCAACCGATCCGCCAAACCGCAAACACCCTTAGTAATTTGTAAGGCTTTGTATTTTTAATTTGTATAGATATTCTGTTTGGGTTTTCAATTGAAAAATAATTTAAATATTCTATTGAAAAAGAGTTTTCAACTTGAATATATATTTTGAATTGAAAAAAATAAATGTATTATTTATCTATATTTTTTTATTTTTAAATCTAACTCGAAAAATAATAAATGAAAAAGGTGATATATGCTGGTTGGTTTTTGTTTTAAAAAATAGATATAAATGTAACAGTACATAGTCATACAATTTCTACTACTGCTCTGTTCATGGTTTTGGTAGTTTGAATTGTTTTTATATTTTAAGAACCACAGATTGTAATACTTTATGTGAATGAGGCATGTTGTGATTATAATATGTGGATGATGCATGTAGTGATTGTAATATTTTAAAATTTTAAACTTTCTTTTTTTGGATGAAGCATGTAGTGATTGTAATATTTTTTTAAGTCATTGACTATAATACTCTTTTTTTTTTAGGAAGTGCACAAGTTAAATTATGTTTTTTTTTTTTTTTTTTGAACATAAGTTAAATTATGTTAAAAATTTATAAAATTTTAAACCGCTAAACCAATTCTCTTCCATCCACCAATCTATCAATCCGCTCAATCCATATCCGCAGGATTGGTGGACGAATACAGATTAATTTTTTTCAATCCGTCAATTTGACAAGCGGATGACGGATTGGAAGTTCCGTGGCCGCAACCGACCCACATCCACCCCTAAATCGTACTCTTTTCATTATATCGTATTTATCTCTAAAACAATAAACGATAAATATGTTTTTAAAAATAAACTATCTATTTTTCTATAAGTAAACACAATAAGATGAAAATATTACGATTATTCAATAAATCTAATTTCTTTTCATTAATGATATACACAGAGTCAATCCCATATGATGGGACTTAAGACTTGATTTAGCTTGATTTAATTTAGTTTGGTAAGGTAATGATACATACGGAAAACTTCATAAAACAAATGGTTTGATTATCAAAATAAAATCCGTAGTAGACTTCATAGACCTTATCATAATAGTAAAGTTCAGATTTTTATCCTACTCATCAAAAACTAAATCGGAAAATTTGATCCAATAGAAGCCCTTAAATCTTGCAAAATCCCACTTTTCCCTTAAAATGGATTGTGTTTCAAGTAAATTAGACCAATCTCTGCTCTTATTAAAAAAATCAAAATTTTCGTGTTACAATAAACAGTTATGGCCTCTCTCTCTTGACTAAGGAAATACAATTATTGATAATATTATTAAACCCTTAATCATGCAGAGTCACTTTTTTTTCTATTTTTTTAACCATGGATGATGGGTTAGTCAATTGGAATATTTACAATGAATCCAAACCAAGGATCAAAAAGATAATTTGTTATTGACCAGAAATACGAACAATTATGGCTTCATTTGGCTACATAAATTGAGTTGGATTAAAACTAAATTAGTTATTAAAAAATAAAATAAGTTAAAAAATTAATATAATAAAATATTATATTTAAATTATAATTATTTTATTTTTTCTTACAAAAATTTAAAAAAATCAATCCAAATAAATTTTTTAATACCAAATTTAAAAATTCGAACTAGTCAATTCAAAAAAAAAAAAAAAAAAAAAAAAAAAAAAACATTTCAAACGACAATTATATCTGTTGTTGTAGGGCTGATGCCATTTCTTATGGATGACCCACTAATTATTAAGGAAAAAGACTAAAGACCCTATTTTTTGATTGGTCCAAATTATTATTATTATTATTTTTATTTTTAAATCTTGGCCTCACAGGCTCCACGGTCCAAATTATTATTATTATTATTATTTTTTATTTTGGACAAATTACAAACACTCCCTCGAGGTTTGTTAAAATACAAATTTTCTCTTAAAGTTTGAGAAATTACAAATTATCCAGTCAAATTTTCATAACAAATTAAGAAAAATTATGAGGGAATCTGTATAAAAATAAAAATCTCAGGGGGCACTTTGTTATAGAAAATAAATCTCAAGGGATGAGATGTAATTTTTCAAATCTAAAAAAAAAATTTATATTTTTACCAAACTTCAAACGAGTATTTGTAATTTGTCCTATTTTTAAGTCGGGGAAATTACTGGGAGGTCCCATGTGAAACATGTGGTTACCATTTAATCCCAAAACTTTTTGAGTACCCCAAAAAGTCCTTTCCTTTATCTCTCTGGTTTTTGCCTCTCTTGTTACGTGTTCATCATCAACAATGGGTTCATCAACATCAACAAAAAAAAATCTTCAGATCTGGAAATTTTCTGCAGATTTTTCATCATCATCAACAATGCGTTCTTCAGATCAATTTCGCATCCCAAAATTCGATGCTCTGTTTCTTCTTCTTCATCATCGACACCATCATCGTCAGTGTCGACGAAATTCGATCTTCGAACCTATTGGATGACTCTGATAGAAGAAATCAACCAGAAGCTAGATGAGGCCGTGCCTGTGAAGTATCCATAGCAGATCTACGAAGCTTGCTGTAGCTGTTGTAAGAATCTGCCATGAATATGGTTTTGTCAATTTCTCTCTCTTTCTCTCTCTATTTACAGATTTTTTTTGGGAATAGTTTTTGATCTATGGTTGTTGTTGTTGATGATAAAATAGATCTATAATATCATTGAAATAGATCTGTAATAACTTAGATTTGTACAGCTATCACACAGATTTGTAATGAGAAAATTTTCGAATTCTGAACAAGTAATTTTCGAGTTTTAGTTACAGGTGGTGAAAACTGTAAAATTTTGCAGTTTGAATTTTTTTTTTTGGTGCTGGAATGAATCATGGTTTAAAACTGTAAAATTTTGCAGTTTTATAACATGCAAAAATTTTTTTTTTTTTACAGTTTCATAACATGTTTTAAACATTCCGACGACTTTCCGGTGATGTTGAACATTCCGACGAGTCTCCGGCGACCGTTTGACGGAAGTCCGACGATAGTAAGATGTGAACAGTGTCTATAAATTAAAAAAAAAAAAAAGGATTTTTTGGTAACAATTAAAAATGTGTTGGACTAATTAGTGCAAGTATTTTGTTTTGGGATTAGCTGGATCTTGAACTTAGTACATGGGACTTATCAGTAAGTTCCCCTTTTAAGTCTTGGTCCACGTAGAGGTGGGGTGCGGAGGTTCCAGCACTGCTGAATTGTTAATTCATGGCTGATAGTACAGACATGAGGGGCACTATTGACGCAGTGTACTATCACACCATTGACACCAAGTCCAAACAATTTGAAAGATAAAGGGCTTGTTTGGTTTGAGTTTCGGAGATGAATTTTAAAAAAAAAATTTCAAAAATTTTTTGGTTTGAGTTTTTTTTTAAAAAAATTTCAAAATCACTTTCTCTCTTCTACACATCAATCAATCACTTTTTCTCTTTCCTCTCTTATCTCTCCTTCTCAATTACTTTTTCTCTCACACACATCTACTCAATTCTTCTAAAATATCAAATCATTCCAAACTCACACAAAAAATTTCTCTCTCAAAATATACAACCAAACAAACTAAAAAAATTTCTAAAACAACTCTCCTAAATTTTTTTTTAAAAACAATTCTCTAAAAAACAAACCAAACAATCCCAAAATGTCTCCAATTCATCCCCCCAAAATAGAGTCCGGATCCTCTCCAGCCAAAGTTTTCAACCGGTCCTCCGGTCAATAGCCTGGATCTTGCCACGTCACCCCACTCAGAAAGAACGGCCCAGATCAACGAAAAAAAAAAATTCAAATTTCTCGGAGGGCAGAGCTCCTCATTTTCAATCTGTAAACAAAAAAAAAAAGAGAGGGAGAGGGAGAGGGAGAGGGAGAGGAGACACCGTCCATCTGCCATCGTTGTTGGACCACCAGCCACCATTCCTCACCGGCGACCACCGTCCATCTGCCATTCCTCACCGGCGACCACCAGGTTGAGAAACTAAAGTAGATTTGAAAGAAAAAAAATTAGGACATTTATTTGGGGCTTTACTTTGATTTGGGGCTTGCAATGCATATGCATATATAATGTATGCGTATACATATATAATGTATATATATACATAAAATGAGGAGCTGATAATGTATATAAATAAAAAAGCCGTCCATTTTGGATCTGTAAACACAGTTATGGATTTTCAAATTTCAGATGCTCATAATGTATATAATATATATATATATATACCACTGTCCATCTGCCATTGTTTTTTTTTTTTTTCTTTACATGCTCATAATGGTTCATTAAAATATATATATATATATATATATATATTTGATTATGTGCTGTGTGCATCTTTCAGGAAATTTTATTTTGCTTTCTCGTCGGAGCCGGAGCGTTGATGTTCACCGCCGTCGAGGTCCGCCGCCGTCGATATTTGTTACCTTTGCCGTTGTCAATTTCACAAGAAAGATGTTGCTGGTGAAAGAACTCAATGGGAGGGAAAAGAGAAAAAGACGAGGGAAATTACGGAGCTCTGTTTTGTGGGAAATTTGAAATTTTTTTTTTTGTTTTTTTTCGTTGATCTGGGCCGTTCTTTCTGAATGGGGTGACGTGGCAAGATCCAGGCCATTGACAGGAGGACCGGTTGAAACCTTTAGCTGGAGAGGATCCGGACTCCCCAAAATATGGTAACTAGTCTATTTTTATGAAGTGTTGACATTTCTTATGGATGACCCACTAATTGTCAATTCATGGCTGATAACATGAGGGCAGATTTTGTACTATTGACGCAGTGTACTATCACACCATTGACACCAAGTCCAAATAATTTGAAAGATAAAAATGTCTCCAATTCATCCACCCAAAATATGGTGACTAGTCTATTTTTATGAACTGTCTCCAATTCATTTTCCTAAAAAATTGGAAACTAGTCTATTTTTATGAACGGTTAAGCTTTCTTTTCCTCTGTGATTTAATTAGAGGATATTGATAATTCGAATAATTTAATATGTAAAACTCGTAAAATATTATATATCTGTAAAAAATTACATTGATCGAATATCGATAGCGATCTTATCGGATTAGATTTTTGTCAACTATTTATTTTTTTATTGTCTATTTTTTTTTATATACAAAATTGATTTGATCACATGACTATTAATATCCGATCAACGTAATTTTTTACAGACATATAGTACTCGATGAGATCCGATCAACGTAATTTTTTACAGACTTATAGTACTCGATGAGTTCTATACATTAACGATTTAAATTATCAAAATGGGACCCTTGGTGGGCCTCCACAAGTCCAACAGTACCCTCTACTACGATCAAGAACAGAAGGGAAGCCAACCACTTTTATGAATGTATATTATAAGGATTTGATTTATTTTTGTTTTAAAAATATAATTAATGAAATATATTAGCAAGAATTACAAATTATTATTTTCAATAAATTTATTTTTACCTTTTTATTTTTTTTTTTTATTTTCTTTCTCTATTCTCACAAATTACTATCAATCGCAATACACTATTACCACCAGCGGCTCATCGAAAAGTTGCTATAAAATTTGTCATCACCAAAAACGATGCTAGCAACCTGCGGTGGATAGATAGTTGAAAAAGTAGACAAATAGATAAACACATAAATAGATAGATAGATGTATAGACAAATAAACAAATATGTGAAAGTAATATAATAGTCTTTCAAATTATTATTATTATTATTATTATTATTATTATGTTTGAAAAAGAATAGATATTGAAACAACTCTCCCGAAAATTTCAAATATAAACTTTTAGCCCAAGTGCCCAAAGTAACCTTGAATTCACGAGGGAAAAAAAAAAAATTTTGAAATATTATTAAATGAGTTGCCTCCGATTGTATTTTACATCTCTATTTAGCCTCCGTTTGGAAAGTAGATTAACTTTTTAATTTTTTAGTTTTTTTGACTATTTTAACCCTGACTTGGGAAGGGCTTTTTGACTTTTTAGTTTTTTTAGTTTTTTCTGTGAAAGAATAGTGTAATGATTATTGGTTAGATGTGATGTTTTATTTGTTGTGGCTAAAATAGCCTATTTTGTCTCTTGTGGTTAAAATAACCAAAAAAGCTCTTGCCAAACAGAGCCTTAGGATGGATTAATTTTAATCATTGTACAACACAAAATAGGCAACAAATTAAAAAAAATAATATTGAAAATAGTAAATTTAAGTTAAGCTTAAATTTGAATACTAGGGATGGTTTGGGATGTCCTAAATAAGTATACTTTTTAACTTTTTATAAAAAGATGTGTAGAAAAGTAGAGAGGAGATGTTGATTGATGTGACTCAAAAAAGATAAAAAGATAGACTAAAATAGGTTATGTCAAACAAGGCTTAATTAATCTATGAGAGTACTGAAACAAGGAAATCAAAATTCTTAAGCAAAGTTATAATTAAAACAAAAAAATTCTTAAAAAAAAATAAATTTGAAACCTGACACAAAATCAATGAGTTGTGTTTAACTAGTCGCATCTGAAGAAACTACCAAATTTAGGAGTGGTTTGGGATGTTATAAATAAGTGTATTTTTTGACTTTTTATAAAAAGATGTGTAGAAAAATAGAGAGGAGATATTAATTAATGTGACTCAGAAAAGATAAAAAAATAAAAAAATAAACTAAAATAGATTATGCCAAACAATGCCTAAGATATTTTTGAGTTTGCTTTTCCAAATTGCAAAACCTCAATAGTTTGAAATCAATAATCTTAGCTTGACCTCTTCTTTTTCTTTTCTTTTTTATTAATCTTTTTTTAGATTTTTACCATTCCAGTCAGTGGTACTAGTAACTCTTTAATTACTTGTCCTACATTGTTATTTTTATTTATTAAAATAATCGAGTCAGTCAATGAGGACATTAGTTTTTTAAATGGTAAATTACATTTATATCACTTGAAATTTGAGCTTAATACATATAATTTATTGACATTTAAGAAATTATACTAACTCATTTATCATTGTAATTATTTAGACGAAATAAAAATATTGAACTTATACATTTTCTCTTTTCTTTCTTTGCTTTACTTCCTCTGATTTTTTCTTTTTTTTTCCTTTGCTTTACTTTTTTTTCTCAATATAATTTTCTCAATTTTTAAGAGTTGTTGCCTTTTATCTAAACAGAAATATTTGTAAAATAAGACTATTAACAACAGAAATAAAAATATAATTTTTAAAATATTAAGAGATGAAATGTAATTAGACCAAATCTAAAGAGGTGCTAGTGTATTTTACCCATTTTTAAAAGTAGAAACTCTTCAATTAAATTGTACTAGAAACTCTTTAATTACTTGTCCTACATTATTATGTATATATTTAATGAAATGGTTGACGAAGTCAAAGAGGCTATGTGTTCTTTTGATAAAGTCATGAGTCATGAAGTGAGTACATGCATCATGTGAGTTTTGAAGAAGGAAGGCACAAAAAGTGGTAGTAGAAGCACATACCTGCTCCTTTTGACAAAACTTTTTGATCTCAAAATTATTAGTGTGTTTGATTTTAATTTTTTGAATTTAATTTTTTAAAAATTGAATTTTTTATTTTTTATATTTTTATATTTTTAGTGAATATTTTTAAAATTTTAAGTAATTTTTTTTTTAGATACACCTTACTTATATGTATTTAAAAAGTAAAATATTTGTAAAAAAATATTTTAAAAAATTAATAAATACATAAAAATACGAAAAGTATATTGAATTTTTGTATTTTTTTAATATTTTTGGTATTTAGTAAATTTTTTAAAGATTTTTTTACTAAAATTATACTTTTTAAATGTATTTATATTAGGTGTGTTTAAAAATTTAAAAATTTTCTTAAAATATTAAAAAAAATTAGTAAAAACAAAAAAAAAATACAAAAAATAAAAAAATAAAATTTTCTAAAAAGTATTTTCAAAAAACTAGAAACAAACCTAATGACATTTCCTCTTTATATAAAAGATAGATTTTGTAAAGTGTGGGAAATATGTGTCTATCACAAAAGCCAGCTAGAGCTAGAAAAAGACACTTGAGACCCTTTCTATACAACTTTTCTTGGTGGTTAGGTTGGACCCTCTCTAGTCTTTTTCTTGACCTCTATCTATTTTTAGTTTGGATTAGTGTAATGGGATTTTAATTCATTGTGCATTCAATGTTTTGTCAAATTTTCATGGACTATGGGTCCATCCATGGCTTTGGCCCCCCAAAAAATTTATTTAGGGTTGCATGTTTGGTGCAACCTTTTTTTTTTTTTTTTTTTGGTACAATTTTTTAAGGAATTCGGGTTATAAATTTAATTTTAAAAATTTCATCTTAATCTTTTCAGACTATAAGAATAATAATTATTATATTATCCCTACTTATCTGTCTATTTGTCTATTATTTCACCTATTTATCTAGTGTCGACTATATATCTCCCTATATGTTCACTTACTTATCTAGTATCATATATTTGTCCATGTGTTTCCTATATGTCTACATATTCTACTTATATGTTCATATCACCACTAGAACCAACCGCCGATCGCAGTTACCTATAGCAACTTTACCGGTGACTAGCAGTTCAGCAGCAATGGGTAAAAAAAATAAAAAAATAATCCTTTCAAACAATAATTTATTTTTTAAAAAATATTTTAAAGTTTCAAAAAAACATTAAACTAGTAGAATTTTTTTAAATACTTTTGCAAATTTAGTCTTACAATGCTTTTGTTCAAATTCATCAACTTCACATTTAAACCAACTTCAATCCAATGTATTGAGATGGAAAATGGAGCTGTGTTGTATTAAGAGTTGTGCTACGTAGCTCGAAAGAGAGGGTGCCCGAATCCCCCGAATTCAAAACGACGTCGTTTCGTCGTTTTGAATTTTTTTTTTTTAATCAGAAAAGAAGAAAAAGAAGAAAGAAGAAGAGAAGAAGAAGAAAGAGTAGCAGAGAGAGACAGAGAGATTATCAACCGCCCATCATCATCATCATCAACCACCCAACACATCATCATCGTCATCACATCATCACAGATCCTCCGATCGGGCTACGACGATCGGATCGGAGGCGGACGCGGAGATAGAGGCAGGGGCGGGGGCTGCGACGATCGGAGATGGAGACGACGGCGGGCGGAGGCAGAGGCAGAGGCAGAGGTGGAGGCGAGGCTGCGATGAGCTGCGACGATCGGGCGGAGGCGACCATCTCCTCTTCCCCTCTCTTCTCTTTCTCTTTTATCTGTTTCAAATTGGGAAAGGCCAAAACAAAAAAAAATCGGGCTGTTCGGGGGGATAAAATTCAGGGGGAAAATCATCTTCCTTGTATTAATGTCCAGAAAATGATTTTTGGGTAAGTAAGCACCATGAGGATTAGGTTCAAAGCGTAATGATCTACCCCATGGCATGTCTTGTATGTGTGGCTATCAAAATAACACTTAGGCGTCGTTTTGGAACAGATTATATTAGTAATTTTTTGATTTTTTAAGAAAAGATATGCAGAAAAGTAAAAAGAGTGATGTGACAATTTATAATGACTTTTTGACTAAACTGAAAGTTTGCCAAACGAGGTCTTAGAACCATGCTTTTTCTTCTTCTTTTTTTCTTTTTTTTTTTTTTTGCAATGAATTTGTTTATTCAAATTTTTTTAGAAGTCATTAAAAAAGATTTTCAATTGTGATAATATATTTAATTTCATTTCATACTTTATTTTTTAAAATTTTTTTTTCTGGCATAAAACATTAGAATTCACATAAAAATGCACATAAAACTTACTCACTTATATTTAGAAAATGTAGAAATATAATTAAAAAAAATTTTGAAATTCTATGTAACATATTTCATACTATGACTCGGCTCTCTTTAATTATTTGTTTTAAATAAAAAGCGACGTAGTGAGGTCAAAGGTCCCACAATGAAGTCTTCCATGCTGGTGACAGAAGGCAAATGTTACGAAATAGTCCTATACCAACAGTGGGCTTTATCACATCCCATCTTGTGAGGGATGCATGCGGAGATAATAGTGATCGTTGTGAGGATTACCCTTTTCTTTAATTATTAACTAGCGTAAAATTTGTACTATACACGAATAAGTAATAAAATGTGAAAAATAATATCAAATATATTAAAAATTAATTATATATTATGATGTTAATTTTGATAGATATTTAAATAACATATTTGAGTGATTTCACTATGTCTATGGATATGCAGGACTAATTAATTTTTTTGAAATAAACTCAATCGAATAAATTCAATTGAAAAGGAAGGATAAGAGTGAAATTCTATAAATATAAGATAAAGATAAAAAAAAAATTAAGTTTAAATTTGAAGATGAATATAAAAAGAGAAAATTAGATAAATTTTCGAAGAAAAATAAACTCAACTGAAAATTAAGAGTGAAAGTGAATTTCATAAATATAAGATAAAGATAAAAAAATCAAATTTAAATTCGAAGATCAAGTATAAAAATATAAAAATAGTCTTATACCAACAATGGGCTTTATCACATCCCATCTTGTGAGGGATGCATGTGGAGATAATAGTGATCATTGTGAGGATTACCATTTTCTTTAATTATTAATTAATATTAAAATATAAATGAGAGAGTCGCAAAAATAAATATCTTTAAGGGTGGGTTTGGGAAGTGGGTTGGCTTTTTGACTTTTTAGCTTTTTTGGTTATTTTAGCCTGGGCTTAAAAGCTTGGTTTGGGAAGGGCTTTTTGGCTTTTTGGCTTTTTTGAGTTTTTTTGTGAGAGGGGAGTGTAATGATTATGGGTTGGATGTGATGTTTTGTTTTTTTGGGACTAAAATAGCCTGTTTTGTCTTTTGTGGCTATTTTAGCCCCAACCCACTTGACAAACGGGGCCTAATAAAAGTGAAGAAAATAGAACAAAACTAATTTATAAAGTATTTTTTTAGTACGTATAATTATATTGAATTTTATTTATGGATAGTTTAAATTAAATATAAGTCATTTAAATATTAAATTTTAAAAGTAATTATATATAAAGGTATATTGATGTGATATTTAAGAGAGAAAATGTGTCACATAGAAGAGAGAAATTTAAAGGTAAAAACTACTTTTAATAATATATATTGGGCAAATTATATTCAGTGTGATTGATTTTAGTTTTCTGAATTCAAACTTTTAAAAATTGAGTTTTTTGTTTTTCGTATTTTTTTGTTCAAAATTTTAAGCAATTTTTTTTACTTTTTTAGATGCACCTCACTTAGATGTATCTAAATAGTAAAATATTTGTGAAAAAATATTTTAAAAAATGAATAAATACACAAAAATACGAAAAATGTACTGAATTTTTGTATTTTTTTTAGTATTTTTGGTATTTAGTGAATCTTTTAAAGATATTTTTCACAAATATTATACTTTTAAGTATATTTATGTTAGGTGTATCTAAAAATTTTAAAAAATTCTTAAAATATTAAAAAATTCAGTGAAAATAAACAAAAAAGAAAAAATGAAAAAGTAGAATTTTTTGAAAAGTGAATTCTGAAACTGAAACCAAGCAGAGTGATTAGTATTCCCTGTATTTTGATTATTATGTTATTTTGATCCTTGTAATTCAATTGATTCGATTTTGACCTTAAATTTATAATTTTGTCTCAATTCAGTCAATTGAATACAACTGTTAGTATTTTTTAATAAAAAAATACACACATAAGTGACATGTGTCATGATTTTAAAAATAAAATTATAAGTTTGATTAACTCAATGAGTTAACCTCAACTAATTCAGTAATAATTTTTAATCAAAAACATTAACGGTATGGGTAATTCTTAAGTATGCCTTGCATACCATATGCAAGGCATATATGGGAGATGTTTAAGTGTGCAACCCCCTTAAGGTTGCACACTATATGCAACCTAATTATTAGCCCTTAGATTACAAAGAATTGATTAAGATCACTGAATTGTTTAATGGTAAAAGATTGGAAACCGGGGCAATCCGTTAGTTTGGGTTATACAACGGTTGCCCCGCTTTCCAATCTTTTACCATTAAACAATTCAATGGTTTTGGTCAATTCTTTGTAATCTAAGGGCTAATAATTAGGTTGCATATGGTGTGCAACCTTAAGGGGGTTGCACACTTAAACAGCTCCCTAGAATCCCATGTTTTTTAGGGCGAATTACGTTAACGGTTTCTGTAATTTGAGATTTGTGTCATTTTGATTCCTGACCTTTTAATTATGATATATTTAACCTTGAATTTTCATTCTCATTCTAAATAAGAACAATTAAAAACACTGTTACTCCATTTCATGGACAAAGTTCTCAATTTGATAAATATAAATTAATTTGACAAAAATAAATGTCAAAAAAATATTTTTAAATTTTTAAAAATTATTTACACCTACCAAAGATAAAATTATATAAAAATAATAAATCTTTTACATTTTTATTTTTTTATCAAATTAATTTTTAATATGTATTTGGATGATGATCACGTAATGGGTGGTTGTTTTGTTGATATTTTTGGATGATTATAATGTAATAGATGACTATATTTGTTGTTAACAGATATTTTTTTATGGTTATTATGTAATCGATATGTTTAATAGATGAAATCTTTTTAGTTTTAGATTTTTTGATTTAATGGATTGGTCTAATAATGATATCAAAATTATCGCCATGTTTGATTTTTGAAAAAATTGAAACTAATTTAATGAAAATAAATATTTCTACCCTCCCCAAAGATAAAATTATATAAAAATGTTGTGTTTTAAATTTTTTTCACCAAATTTAATTTTTAATTTCTTAGAAATTTTTTCTAAAATAGATTCTAAAAATTAAATCAAACAGAACTTTATAACCAAAAAAATTTCAGCATTATTCATTAAATGAAATGGTCATTACATTTCAAATAACCTACAAGTCAACATAAAATAAGTTGTATGATAACTTTGCTCTTGAATTGGACCATTTACAAAGAAAACATATTTGATTGTCTTTATTTAGAACAAAATTTAAAATTTAGAGTCAAATGTATCACAATTAAAAAGTTAAGGATTAAAGTGCCACACGTCCCAAGCTATGGAGATTGTTAATGTAATTAGTTCTTTTTTTATTATATTTTTACATTTTCTAAATATAAGTGAGTAAGCTTTACGTGTATTTATATGTGAATTCTAATGTTTATGCCAAAAAAAATAAAATAAATAACAAATAAAGTAAGAAATAAAATTAAATATATTATCACAATTGAAAATATTTTTTTTATGAGTTCTAAAAATTTTTGAACAAACAAATTCATTTCACAAAATAAATAAATAAAAAAGAAAGAAAAGAAAAAGAAAGCAAGGGTTCTAAGTGTCATTTTGATAGCCACGTATACGAGACATGCCGTGTGGGTTGGGATAGATCATAATGCTTTGAACCTAATCTTCTAAGGAATTGTTTGAGATGATCTAAATAAGTGTATTTTTTATCTTTTTATAAAAAGATATGCAAAAAAATAGAGAGATAATGTGATAAAAAAAAATAAAAAGATAAAAAGATAAATTATTTTGGATTTATACTAAAGTAACATGTTTCATATTATGACTTGGATCTCTTTAATTGTTTATTTTAAATAAAAAGCGACGTAGTGAGGTCAAAGGCCCCGAAATGAAGTCTTCCATGCTGCTGACAGAAGGCTAATGTTACAAAAGAGTCCTATTCCATCAGTGGGCTCCATCAAGTAATGGGGAAACTGGATATCAGTGTAGTTTCCAAAAACAAATTTCAAATCAATGAAAAGTTATATAAACATTCATAATAAAAATTATAAATTTTTTAATTAATATGTAATTTATTTTTTCTTACTTCATTGCAGTGTAATTGTCCCCTAGTATTTACACCCATAATGTTTGTTAGATGAAATACTAATGAATAATGACACTCAACTATTGTGACGATAATGACCAATGGAAGGATAAGGACAAACACAATGAAATCTTTTTTTTCCAGTGCTATGGACAGGGCAAATGCTAGGTTCTGTTTGATAACGTTTACGTTTTCAGTTTATATTTATAAAAATTTTATGAATTGATTTTTGTTTATCTTTTATTTATTTTTAGAAAAACATAAACTACAAACGCGTTTGGTAATTAACAAAATGTTTAAAAAAAATTTAAAATATAAAAAAGAGTGATAAATGGCAAGTGGCGGCAGAAGACCGTGGTGGAAAGTGGTGACGGTGAGTGGTGGGTAGCGAGCGGTGGCGGGTGGGTGGTGGTGGTGGTGGATGGGTGGGTGACGGTGAGTGGTGGTGGGTGGTAGCGAGTAAGTGATTATGGTGGTAGCGACGAGTGGTGGGTGGTGGTGGCAGGTGGGTGGGGAATGACGGGTGGTGGCGGATGGGTGGTAGTGGTGGGTGGATAGGTGATGGTGACGGGTGATGGGTGGTAGCGAGTGGGTGGTGGTGGTGGCGGCTGGCGGGTGGTGGTGACAGGTGGTCGCGGATGGCGGATGGCGGGTGGTAGTGGGTGGTGGTGGCGGGTGGTGATGGTGGGTGGGTGGGTGATGATGGCGAGTAGTGGGTGGTAGCGAGTGGGTGGTGGTGGTAACGGGTGGTGTGTGGTGGTGGCAAGTGGGTGGCGGGTGGTGGTGGGTACTGGCAGATGGGTGGTGGTGGCGAGTAGGTGGCAGGTAGTGGGTGGGTGACGGTAGCGGGTGGTAGATGGTGGTGGTGGTGGTGGTGGTGGGTGGGTGGGTGGGTGACAGTGGCGGGTGGTGGTGGTGAGTGGTAGGTGGTGGTGACGGGTGGGTGGCAGGTGGTTGGTGGTGGTGGGTGGCTGGTGGCGAATGGTGGTGGCAGGTGGGTGGTGAGTGGTGGTGGCGGGTGGTGGATGGTAGTAGCGGGTTGTGGGTGGTGGCGGGTGGATGGCAGGTGGAGGGTGGTGGTGGTGATGACGGCGAGGGGTGAGTGGTGGTGGTGAGTGGGTGGCAGGTAGGTGGTAGGTGGTGGTGGCTGGTGGGTGGTAGATGGGTGGTGGTGGCGGGTGGTGGTGACAGGTGGGTGGTAAGTGGTGGTGGCAACTGGTGGTGGGGGTGGGGGGGTGGTAGCGGAAGATGGTGGTGGAAAATGGTAGCGGGTCGTGGCTAGTGTTGGGTGGTAAAAAAAAAAAAAACTCAAAACTCAAAACGGAAACACATTTTTTGAGTTTACATTTTTTGGCCAAATTTATAAACTGAGACCACTGATTTATAAATAAAAAATTTACCAAACAAGTTTTTATTTGAGTTTTTAAAATTTTTGTAAATATAAATAGAAAACTGAAAACGTAAATGTTACCAAACGGCACCTTTGCAATTATATAATTTTAAGAAATTATGCTGATTTTTTTTTTTGGTAAAGTTAAATAGAATAAAATTATTATTAATAGCATGAAAGTACAAAAATCATATTTCATTTATTTATTTATTTATTTTTTCAAATCTCTATCTAAATCTATAAACCAAACACAGTGTAGGAGAGTTTAGTATAATTAAATTAAATGTATAAAATTTATTATATTTTTTTTCAAATCTTGAAAAAGATATATGCAATTTACCCAAATAAAAAGGAAAAATTTAAAAACTCCAAGAAGAATGTCATCTAGGTGAGATGGAAAATACGTTGAGGATCAAAGAGAGTAGCCATATTGTGAAGGATGGAATTAGGAAGTCGCTTGTGAAAATTATATGATGCTTTTAATTTTTGTGGTGAGAGCGACCCAGTCTTTGGGATTTTTTTTTTTTTTTTTTTAAATATAGTTATGTTATCACTATTCAATAATTATTTATTATTATTTTTATTATATATATGTGATAAGGTAGTTAATTCATCATTTTCATACAAAATTTTTATTCGATATCATTATCACATGGCACTGATGACCTGAGTGACCCTCAATTTTCTCTCCACTGAAATGGGAAGACGTATGTAGTATTCTGGCAAGCCTATCGTGTCGTATCGTGTGGTGAACCAAAAAACTTGTTGGATTTAAATTTGGGAGAATTTCAACACAATGAACAGATAGAAAAAATTACAAAATATATAGGGTGGAAGTGATTTTGCGATAAGGTATAACTGAAAGACTGTAGAGGTGCAAGTGTAACTAATACCTCTTCATATTTATATAAAATAAAATAAAAAATTCTGTCTCACTAAGATGTAATTCCCTTTTAAATTTATCTCCAAATCGTGTGGAACTTTCCACCAAAACATGCCACTTCATTGAAAAGGACAATCGAATGATTTGAAACAATAAATTGAAAGTTGTGGTTTCAAGAGCTGTTTAATTTTTCGGTTTTGATTTGTGGCACTAAATTGAGAGTACTAATGTCCCGAATTTTTATATAAAGCAAAAAACAAAAAAATAAAAAAACAAAACAGTTACCCAAAATGAAAATTAGGGACATTAGGAGTACCTTTTTTTAGTGCCACAAAACATTTTCCTTAATTTTTATCTTAACGATACCTTTTTCGTCCCAAAGTAGTTTTATTTCTTATTACTGCTCTTAAATCTTTATAATCGCTTAATTTAGGAATTTAGTTAAAAGTTATTTTTTTTGACTTTTAACCTATTTTAGGTCACATTACCTTTTTATTTTTTATATATTTAAAAAAAAATCAAAAAAAATGAAAAAAAAAATCAAAAAACTAACTTTTAACCAACATCTCAAAACAAACCAATCACCTTGCTTGTTTTCACTTTTCAAAAAATACTTTTCAAAAAATTATACTTTCTTATTTTTCGTATTTTTTTGTTTTTACTGAATTTTTTTAATATTTTAAGCAATTTTTTTTACTTTTTAGATATACCTAACATAAATACACTTAAAAAGTAAAAAAAAATTGTAAATTTTAAAAAAAAAAACTCACTAAATACCAAAAATACAAAAAAATACAAGAATTTAGTTTATTTTTTGTATTTTTATGTATTTATTAATTTTTTAAAATATTTTTTCACAAATTTTTTATTTTTTAGATATATCTATGTAAGGTGCATCTAAAAAAGTAAAAAAAAAATGTTTAAAATTTAAAAAATATTTACTAAAAATAAAAAACACGAAAACCAAAAAAAATTAATTTTTAAAAAACTTAATCCCGAAAACTCAAACCAAACATACTGAATATGACTCACTTTTCCAAATCTACCGTGGGGCCCAGCTCACATGTAATAAAAAAAAAAATAGAACAATGGTTTAAAAAAAAATGGTATAGTGATTTTAAAAAGTATTATTAAAATATATTTTTAATATTTTGTAAGTTTTTATAATATGTGACAATTTGTAATTGGTTAAAATTTACATACTTGCAACTCCACAAACATTCATGAATTTTATTACAAAAATTTTATTTACTTTTTTACCATGTACTCTTTTAAAATTGCACACTATAATTTCACCTGTATTTTTTTTGACACAATAAGATGAAAAATATTTTTGTACATTACATATTTTGCAATATATTTTTAAATAACTATATATATACACTAGTATATAAAGTGAAGGTTGGAGTTGATATTAATGTCTCATTTTTTGTATTTTTAGAAAATATCTCAGTAGCAGTTATATGAGTAGTATACTCAAAATTTAGCCTCCGTTTGGGAAGTGGGTTGGCTTTTTGACTTTTTGGCTTTTTTGACTATTTGAGCCTGGGTTCAAAAGCTTGGTTTGAGAAGGACTTTTTGGCTTTTTGACTTTTTTTGTGAGAGAATAGTGTAATGATTATGAGTTAGATGTGATGTTTTGTCTGTTGTGGCTCAAATAGCCTATTCTATCTTTTGTGGCTCAAAGAGTCAAAAGAGCCCAAATGAGCCCTTCCCAAAGTGTGTGTGTGTGTGTGTGTGTGTTTTTTTTTTTTCCCGAATATCTTAATTGTTTGTCTTTTCATATTTGTAAAATATTTTTATTTTAGATTTTGAATTCAATCATTCGTCATAATCTTATTTTTTTTAAAAGAAAAAAGGATCATATAGGGGTCCCCAAATGGTCTATAGACAAAAAACCCGATATTACCCAACTTGGCCCACCCGACCCATGGTCCGTCCCAGCTCGCTTGAATACCCATCCCTTCCCAATCTATAAAAGATGATTTAAGATTTTGGACGACGATTTGTAACCCGAGCTTGCCATAAACTCGGCTCGTAAGAGCCTGTATGCGTAAGTCTAATGTTTAGTTTGATTTTTTTTTTTTTCTCATGTCTAATGTTTATATATATATATATATTTTTCCGTTTGTAGGTATTATATGTTACTATAAAAAGATTAAAAAAAAAAAAAATCAAAGTACTTGAATTATGTTGGAAAGTAAACAAGAAAAGTAACTAATGAAAATATTAAAAATATGTGAATGAAAAATCTGTAGAACTTAATAATATAAGTGTGATTTGGCTTGTAAGATTTGGGGTTATGGGTGAGATGTGATTTTAGTTTTTTAAATAGGCCCAAACTGTATCAATCTGTTGATTAGTCAAAATCCAAAAATTTTGTTAAAATATGAGATTTAAACACAATAATTGCAAGATGATAAACCCAGCCGTCCCATTGATGACCCTACACGCATTGCGTGTACCAATTACTTCTAGTATATATTTATGAACATACACACAAGTAATTCAATTAAAATATATGAAGCATTATTTCAAAATATATATATTATTTTGTGCATTACACAAGTCACCGGCTAATATTAATATTATAATGTTTAACTAATAATTTTTAGTCTTAAAAAGTGAGAAATTTTTTTATTTTTTTAAAAAATATGTTGATAATATTATTAAAATAACAATCGTGCTACGTCGCTCGAAAATAGGGCCCCCGAATCCCCCGAAAACGAAAAACGACGTCGTTTTTCGTTCAATCAAACCAGAAGCAGAAGAAGACGCAGGGAAGGGAGAGGGGGAGGGGAGGGGGAGGGGGAGGGGAGGAAGAGAAGGGGAGGGGAGGGGGAGGGGGAGGGGAGGAAGAGAAGGGGAGGGGGCTGGAGGCGGAGGCGGGGCGGAGGAGGAGCTGCCGGAGGCGGGGCGGAGGCGAGGCGACGCTGCGAGGAGACGCCGCGAGGCGACGCCGGGTGACGCCGGAGACGAGCTTCGAGCTGGACGCCGGAGACGAGCTTCGAGCTGGCGACGAGCTTCTTCCCCTCTCTTCTCTTCCTCCGCTTCCCCGATCTCTGTCTCTCTCTTTCTCCCTCTCTTCTTCTCTCTCTCTCTCTCTCTCTCTCTCTTTTCTGAAAATCGGGGGATTCGGGGGGGCGAATCCCAAGCATTATTCTTAAAATAAATTACAATTTGTTATGATGTTAGTTATAGAATGTTGTGTTTACATTAGGGTATGTATGGTGTGAATTTTTTTTAAGGTACACACCATAACTTATATTTTAAAAAAATGCTCTTCATTTTTTTCTTAAATCATAATTTCATATTTTTTAAAAATCATTGTTCGCATTTTTGTTTTATTTATTACATGTGAGCTGAGCCTCACAATCGATTGGAGACCACTTTTCCTTATTTGCAGTAAGAACGGGAAATGGAGAGATAAGAAACAAAAACCACGTTGTTAAGATAAAAATAGATTGGCCTATGAAAAGACAACGTTGCTGTTGTTTGAAATCCTTTGGCTATCGTGGCTTGATCTCATCCATTCAATTCCTTTCCAATGAAAGTGGCCATTTTCGTGGAAAGTTCTACGCATCTGGAGACAAAATTTCTTCATGGAGAATAAGAATCCATTAGGATCGTGTAATTTAATTTATGTAATATTTTTAGGCCAAGTTTGGGATGTTTAGAAAAAGTTAATAAGTTAAAAAGTTACTATTCTATTTAAGTCACATCACCTCTCTAACACATCACTTCAAACCCAACTCAAACCCAACTCATATTTCATAAAAAGTCAAAAAGTACACTTATTTAGGCCAAGTTTGGGAAGTTTAGAATAAGTGCACTTTTTGACTTTTTTTGTATTATGTGTAGAAAAAGTAGAGAGAAGATGTTGATTGATGTGACTCAAAAAAGATAAAAAGATGAAATAAGTGCACTTATATTGGGTACCCAATTCCCAAACTTGGCCAGTAAATGACAAAGTACAATGCAACCAAGATATTTGACTTAAAAGTTACGTAACACTTTTTATAGTATGAGATTTCAAGTTCAACTCTTATAGAGAAGAGTTTAATATTTTCTGTGGTGGTTATTTATTTCTTTCCCATTATCTCCCCCATTATGGGGTTGTGGTGATAATTTATTTGGTTGTTAGGCTTGGGCTTGATGGGCTAGTATATTGGTTGTGTTAGGTTTTATTGACTTTCTAATTATTGTAGACTAATAGTTTATTTGATAATTTAAATATTCTCATATTTGTAATTACTTTCCTATTGTTTGATAATAATAAAAAAAAGAAGAGAAATTGCAATGCATAGTACTTGTGGGGAAATTAAGATTATGGTACAAGAGTGTGTATCATATATACTTTATAACTATAGAAGAAAAATGTATAATTTTAAACTTTCTGAGTCATAACTAAAAAAACAAAAAAAAAAATTCATAATCAAACACAAAAAAAATCATAACTAAAATTTCAAAATAATATCATAACTACAAAAGAAATTTGATCATAATTAAAGAAGAAAATAATGTAACTAATAATTAAAGAAAAAAATAGCATAATTAAGGGTGTATATGGTATGGAGGTGTATATAATAGAATTCTCTAGTAATTGTGTCATTCTTTATTTTTGAATTACATAATAAATATGTATCAATATGTTTTAGATTAATGATTTATTCACATATTTTTTTCGGACTCTTACCGGTAAGAGTCTCATTCGCGGGGATTTGAGGGAAAAAAATTGTGTGAATGTAGCCGTTTTTTTTTCTAGCTCATTAGTTTGGAGCAATACGTAAATAAGATTTACTGAATAATTACACAAATAGAATAAATGAAATAGGGAGCATTGACATACAAAATTCAGGCAATTCATGAGTTAGAATTAGTCATGCTGAGAATTGGCAATCGACTATCGCTATCAAGAGTCTTCAAGTTGGACTAATAAACATTCATTCATGCATGCACCACCGGATTCCAAATTCAATTATAGTAGAATTTACCTCCGCACACATCAATAATACTGTTCCTCCAAATGACTGAGTCAACTATTGTAATATCAATGAGAGGATCAACGCCAAATTGGATGTTTTTTACCAAAGTTTTATTTTTTAGACCAATTTTTCAAATTTAGTGACGTGTAAAAAAGATAATTGGTTGATAATCAAATAATATATATAAAAAAGAGTTGTCTTTAATAGACTTCTATATCATTGATTTTGAAAAATGAGTCTAATTTTTGAGTTAGAATAACAGCACAAATAAAAGTCAATATATCTTGTGAAGGAAGTAAATATAAACGAACGGGAACAAATCAAGAAGACATAAGAAAATTCTATTAGCATATACTACAAAAAAAATCTCAATATATATTATTTATCCGGCTCAAATATAAATTTCATAACAAAAATCAAATGTTTAGATATAAATTTCTAAATAAAAAGTAGTTGTTCAAATATAAACTTTTGAACATAATGTATAAGTGAGCAATTTATTTTTATTTATATATTTAAACAACACAAATAGTGTATACTACAACTTTTTGTAATGTGCGAATAGAATTACGTTGTTTGTGAAAAATATTTGGAATGATTTTTTGATGTTTTACGAAAAAATTTATAAAAAAATATAGAGAAAAAGAAATTTTGAATTTTTTTGTATAGTTATTTAACTTTTAATTTTTTATTTATTTTTGCTTATTGTAAGTTACCAAAACAGTCCTAAGGACAAATACAAGAGAGGGTACTAAACAAACTAAGTAGTCTTGCAAAAAGAAGCAGCAAATCCATCTATACTATTATATATGTGAGCACATGATTTGGTGTCTAATAGTTCATTTATACTATTATATATGTGAGCAGATGATTTGGTGTCTAATAGTGTAGTGGTTTCTCTTTCTGCCACGTGACAAATTTTTTCTATCCTAAAATGAAACAATATTATTCAAAGGCGTGAGCAATAATTGAACCCAAGACCTTAGGTTTTATTAAGAACACTCTTACCATTTAAATAACATACACATTATAATATTAATTTATTTAATATTTATTTTTATGCTTACTTCTCTGAATTGCATACGCATGCCACCCCCTAGTATATATATAACTGTTTCAAAAGCCAGCTCTCTACAATCAACAAAAGCAAAAGTGAGGAGGGGACTGCTCCAAGCCAAGAAAATTGTTTTAAAGGTTTTTTTTTTTCTTCATTTTTTCCTTCTGTGAGGTAGGCATCTGTACTATTCAATTGATCCAATTCTAGTGTTTGCATCCCATTTGCGTGACATCTTCGTGGGTTTGATTTGGTTTTGGTTGTATTGCATGATATCTCTCTAGCACTATCATTTTTTGGTTTATGAAAACTCTCTATTCCATCGCAAGAGCATGATTTGCCTTTTGAAGTTGTGTGCTTTGATTAGCGTTTGGTATCATGAACAAGCTATTTTTGGTTAAGTTTTGAGAATATATATATATATATATTTATAAAAAAAAAAAACTAGTTTGGTAAAAGAAAAAAAAAATTAAGAACTCATTATTTTCATATAATTTTCTCTTTTTTGGATGAAAATAATTTTAAAAAATTTAAAAATAAATTGTTTTGTGTTTATTTCTGTGAAAACTAGTATGTAATTTTTTTGAAAAAAAATTCACAAACAAATTATGAAAAATCAACCAAACAGAGACTGTGAGTATCAATTTTACCTTTAAATATTTTATATTGCGTCAATTTAATCCAATTAATAAGATCTCTTTAGAAATTTAATTGAAATTGATCGACATACAAACTTTTTAAAAAGTCATTGAGAAATTGATGTCTAATTTAAATGCATATTATTATTATTTTTTTCTTCTAATTTATCAGCGAATGTTTATCAACTAAACTAAATCAACACAATATAAAATATTATAGGAAAAAAATTAATACAATAGGAAGTACAACACTAAATTGATATAACCAGCAAAGTTAATTTTTTTTATTACGGTGAATACCATCATACAGTTGTTAGACTAGTTGCAAATCACTTCAATAAGTTATGTTGTTTATTTTGCACTGATTTACTTTAATCGACTCGGAATACTTTTTCTTCGTGATTGCCTAGAAATGTTTCACAATTGACAATTATATATGAATTTTGAATACAGAAAAGCTTTTTTCCAGGAGGCAAGCTAGCCATGGCTTTCTCGCAAGGAATGCAATTGCAACTACAACCCATCATCATGATTCTAGTACTAGTACAAGTAGTAGTGGTGGTGATATTTTCATTATCAGCAGCAACAAAAGCAGCACCACCAACAGAAGCAGATTTGAAAAATCATGGCTGCATGAACACTTGCGGGAATTTAAGCATCCCATACCCATTCGGCGTGAAAGAGAATTGTTATCTCAGCAAAGATTTCTTCATTAATTGTAACGATTCCCAGCCATATTTACGGCATGGCAATCTCCATGTTACAAATATATCGCTCGACGAGGGTCAGTTAGGCATCATGATTCTTATATCTCGTAATTGTTATGACCGGTTAGGTACACCATTACAGAGCAACATTAATGTACAGCTCAACGCGACCAACTTCTCCATATCTAGTACCAAGAACAAGTTCACTTCTGTTGGTTGTGACACATACGCGTATCTCGACATGTATGAAAACAACAGTTTCGTTTTTGCAACTGGGTGTACGTCACGTTGTATGAACATCTCCTACGTTCCTGGTGATGGATCTTGCTCTGGAATTGGTTGCTGCCAGACCTCCATCCCAAAACGAGTCAGCTATGTTGAAATTTATGCGTATAGCTTCAACAATCATACAGATGTATCGGACTTCAATCCCTGCGGCTATGCCTTTGTTGTTGAAGAAGCTGCGTTTAATTTCTCCAAAACTTACCTTCAAAATTTTACAGAAGACATGGTGCCGTTGGTGCTTGATTGGGGAATATGGGATAATGAGACATGCGATGAAGCTAAGAGAAATTTGACTAGTTATGCATGTGGAGATCATAGTGATTGTTATAAGGCAGAAATTGGTCATGGGTATCTCTGCAAGTGTTCCAAGGGTTACAAAGGGAACGCGTACCTCTCAGATGGTTGCAAAGGTTAGTAGTATCCATTTAGCTAGCTTCATATTCATCATCTTCGGATTCAATTGCTTTTGTGATGCTTTAATTTCATTATTGAGCCCTCCCTCCTCTGTTTTGATTGTTTTGCAGACATAGATGAGTGTGCACATCCAAATCTCAACCAGTGTGTAGAGGAAAGCAAATGCTTAAACACGCCTGGGGATTATACGTGCTCTTGCCCCAAGAGCTATCACGGTGATGGCAAAACAGATGGAACACGTTGCACTGCTGATCGAGTTCTTGTGCTTCAGATTGTGATTGGTAATGCCATATATGTCAAAAGTAAAATAAATAAAGTACAACACCTAATTCACATAATTAATGAATTTGGAAGAATTTACTTGCAACCTACATCCCCAATTGGATCCACATCCTTTTATACTCCAGTAACTTGAAAGAATATTTAAAATTATTAATAGGGTAATGCCATATAAATTAATAAATTTTACAAATTTATCTTACTCACACTCATATGATACATAACATATTATGTCAATGGGTATGTTTCAGATTTTAGAGTTTTATTATTGCATGTTACATTAGTAGTAATAAATTTTTTTTGTAAAATTTGTAAGTGTATATGACATTTTTTTATATTAATATCTCAAGTCATATAATTTTCTTGCTATGCTTAGTTTCAAATCAATATATTGGCAAGATGTTTATAGTCTTTGTTACTTAAAAATGACTTATTTGAAATACAGGGATTGCCATGGGTGCTTTGACTGTTTTGGTGAGTAGCTCCTGGTTGTATTGGATTTTCAACAAACGAAAGCACATGAAGCTTAAAGAAAAGTTCTTCAAGCAAAATGGTGGATTAATGTTGAAACAACAACTCTCTAGACTAGAGAGACCGACTCGGGAAGCGATCAAAATCTTTACTTTAGAAGAGCTCAAGCGGGCTACCAACAACTATGATGACAATAGAATTGTTGGTAGAGGAGGTTTTGGAACAGTTTATAAGGGAATTCTAGTAGATAACACAACAGTGGCCATCAAAAAATCACAAATTATGAATCAAAGTCAAATAGAGCAATTCATCAATGAGGTGGTCGTGCTATCACAGATCAATCATAGGAATGTGGTCAAACTCTTAGGTTGTTGTTTGGAAACTCAAGTCCCTTTACTCGTCTATGAATTCATCACCAATGGCACTCTCTTTGAGCATATACATAACCACATCAAGGCATCTAATATGTCATGGGAAAATCGGTTGCGAATAGCTACTGAAACGGCTGGAGTATTGTCATATTTGCACTCTGCAGCATCAGTTCCTATTATTCATAGAGATGTTAAGTCTACGAATATACTCTTAGACGATAACTACACTGCAAAAGTATCAGACTTTGGAGCATCAAGGTTGGTTCCACTAGACCAAGATCAATTAGCAACGGTGGTGCAAGGAACTCTTGGATACTTAGACCCTGAATACATGCTCACAAATCAATTAACAGAAAAAAGTGATGTTTATAGCTTCGGAGTAGTGCTTGTGGAGCTAATCACTGGAAAGAAGGTGTTGTCATTTGACAAGCCAGAGAAGGAGAGGAGTCTAGCTAGGTATTTTCTTTCTTGTATGAAAAATAATCGATTGTTCCAAGTTATTGATGAACAAATAGAAATTGAAGGAATTGTTGAGGAGCTCACAGAAGTAGCTAATATTGCAAAGAGGTGCTTAATAGTAAAAGGAGAGGAAAGGCCTACTATGAAGGAAGTAGCAATGGAATTGGAGGGGTTGATCAACAAAAAGATGAAGAAGCATCCATGGGTTAAAATTGATTTGAATGGTGAAGAGAGTGCGCACTTGCTTGGTGGGAAGCTAAGTGGGTTTGAATTAGATTGTACTACTAGTAGTAGTAACACAACAACAATTGGGTACGATAGTGTGAGGGAACATATGATGTTGCCAATGGACGGTGGGAGGTGATTTTTTTGTACTGTTGAGTCCACAATGATAACAAATTAGGTGATGGTTTGTTATTACTGTCTTTTCTGTTTTGTAAAATTATGTGCCTACATTAGATCGTTTCGGTTTAATTTACATTTTCATATGTAATTTTTCATTATTGTAATCTATTTTTCAAATACATCAATATATATAGGAATAATTTCATAAATAAATAACAAGTGATGACAGTAATTATAAATTGATGGAGTGCAACTAATAATTGATTTGGTGGTTGGGTTTGTCTCTTGTACGCTACGTGGATTGGGCTAGTTTGGTCTGAGTCCTATTTTCGTGATTTGATTTGTTGATCTTTTAATCTCAGTGTGTGGACCATTCATGAAAAATTAAATTGATTAGATAATTATAGTAATATGAATTTATCATATATGTCTTCACTGAAATAGATGACAAGTATAATTTTGAAACAAATTATTTGATTATCAATCTGACTTTTTTATGAATGATTTATACACCAATAAAATTAATAGATCAAATCATTAAAGTGAGGGTCCGCGGTTGACCTACGGCCCAAACTGAACAGAGGATTAGGGAGAATGGTAAATTACATAATTGATCTTTATAGTTTGAACAAAATTTCACTTTAATTTTCATAATTTTAATTTTAACAATTTAAATATCATATTTTCTTCCATTTTAATATGATTCCGCTGTCACTTGTCATTGTTGTTTTGCATAGAAAACTAACATTTTCATTGACAGATGCATGTTAACAATTCCCTCTCATAAAATAAAATTTTCTTTTTTTTTTTCCATTTGAATATTAACAGATAATGATAGTTTTTTTTTTTTTTTTTTGACCAGCAATAGATAATGATAGATGGAGTACATTGGAATCAAAATGAAAGTATATGGACAAAACTGATAAAATTATAATTACAAAAACTAAAGTGAAATTTATATAAAATTATAGCACTACAAGAAATTACACTTTTGGCAATCAAATTTGGCTACTAAAATTAATTTAGTCGCCAAAAGTCAGCCCTTTGGCGACTAAAATTTGAATTGGTTAGCAATGTTTCATATTTTAGCTACTAAATTTTTTTAGTAGCCATATATTACTTATTGGCGACTAAAACATAATTAGTAGCTAAAAAATGACCCAATCAGCAACTGAAAAACAGTTAGTCGCTAAAAATAGCCCAATAGGCGACTAAAATACAATTAGTAGCTAAAAAGTTACTCAATAGGCGACTTAAAATCACTTAGTAGCTAAACAATGACCCAATCAGCAACTATACAACAGTTAGTCGCTAAAAATAGCCCAATAGGCAACTAAAATACAATTAGTAGGCGACTAAAAATGACTTAGTCACTAAAAAATTACCCTATAGGCGACTAAAAAAATTTTGGTCCCTAAATGTATAATCTTTAGCTACTAAAAATAATTTAGTCAGTATTAATTTACTTTTACCGACTAAATTTTAGTCGGCGATTATAATTAAAAAATTTAAAAATTGGCCTTCAGATTTCAGAGGGAAATTTCATTGGCGACTACAAAAATTGGTCGGGAAAGAAAGGTTTAAAAAATACACTTCCATACGTTTGTGTCTCTCACTTTGTGACTCTCTCTCTCTCTCTCTCACTCTCTCACGCCTTTGCCCTCCTCCAGCTCTCTCTCTCGCCTTTGTCTCCATCGGCGTCGGGTACAAGAGCATCACCGCCATCGCACACGAGCATCACCACCACCACGCCTCTGCCCTCCTCCATCTCTCTCTCTTTCTCTCTCTCTCTCTCTCTCTCTCTCTCTGATAGCAGCTCTGTTCTTGACACTGGCGAGCTCGGACGCCCCTTTCATCGTCGCCCACAAGAAGGCCACTCTGAGTTCCGGTGTCGAACGTGTCTTCGCTATAACTATAGCTCAATTTGTGAGTGTTTTTCCCCAATTTTTAGAGTTTTAAATTTAGGGATTTTGCCTCAATCGCAAGAATGCTCTCTGTCGTTGTTGTCGATTTGCAGTACGGCGCAGCAACGGCGGCTTCTAAGAACTCATGGGTATGTCAATTTCAAGATTTTTCAAGATTTTGTTTAGGTGGTGTTTAGATTTTCCCTTTAATTTTACTAGCTTGTAAGCATATTTGATGATTGTGCTATGATCTAGGATAATTTCTGTGTTTTTAAGATATGGAATTTCAGACTTAATGGTTTTGTTTACCCTCTTCTACTTTCATCTATTGAAAGCACTTAATTCTTGGAAAATTAATTGTTTTTCTCTTCAATTCATTTAATTCAAGTAATGTGTGAAACAATCTTTAGATCATATTATGCAGGACCATTCAATTTTGAAACGGGAGAGACAAAGGGAAGCCTTCCCAAACTACATCTCAATCCATACAGCTGGTCCAAGGTTATAAATTTGTTTTGAATGTCAAATAGCATTTATATTACCCATATTTCTTAAATAAGCTCCTAAATTGATGATCTTTGTCTGCCAGGTTTCCAACATCATATATTTGGACTCTCCAGCTAGTGTTGGATTTTCTTACTCGGGAAATAAATCCGATTACATTACTGGAGACCTGAAAACTGCTTATGATTCACACAAATTTCTCCTCAAGGTAATCATTTGAAATGGAATAACAAGAAAATGAAAACACGTATAATTTTTTTTGTTTAAATATGTTCGCTTTAAGAGTTGAAAATGTCATCAATTTGGGAGTTCCTAGTTGTAGAATGTTGCCTCAATTGGTGCAAAGTTTAGTCTTGAATATGAAACGGACACTATGAGAACTGCTTTTGGTTAAGGTAGATTATGTGGGAAAAATAAGACCTATCATTAGGGCTGACTTTAATCAATATAATAGACTACTGCAAATGAAGATAAGCTAATGAAGATAGACTAATGCAAATGAAGATAGACTACTGCAAATCAATACAATAGACTACTGTATACATATCTTGGCATCTCATCTTCATTAATGAATACAATGCCTATTAGAAATTTAATGCTTACTTATGAGTTTTTAGAAATTAATAAAAACTCAAATCTCCTAAACTACCAAAATGTTGTTTATGCAATTGATTTCTTGTATAGTTACTAGAGTTTGGTATTGAGTTTTCTTAACATTGAATTTCTATTTAACACATTTACTTGATTAATATTAACCACAATAGCAACATGTTAAAAAAACACAGTGTAATTTCATGTTTCGATTAAAGTAGCATGCTGTTTTGAACAATGGTATTTTGAATATTAACTCAATCATTACATCATGTCGAAATCTAATAATATTACATAGTTCTTTGAAATATATATATTTTGTGCGTTCAAGCATACATAATGTTGAAATCTGATAATATTACATAGTTATTTGAAACATATAGATTTTGTGCCTTCAATCATACATAATGTCGAAATGAAATTAATATTACACAGTGATTTGACATATATAGCTTTTGTGCCTTCAATCATACATATGGTACGTAAATAGGACTGGCAGGTTGGGAGTTAGAGTTGAAAATGTCATAAACTTAGTCGAAAAAAGGGGTTCAGGTGGCGAAAATGCAAAACAGCCCCCGAACCACTGTTTTTACGTAACGAGAAGCTTCCCGGTGACAAATGTTACATGTAGGGACGGACGGTACGTAAATAAGACACCTACGTTGGGAGTTAGAGTTGAAAATGTCATAAACTTAGTCGAAAAAAGAGGTTCGGGGGGCGAAAATGCAAAACAGCCCCCGAACCACTGTTTTTACGTAACGGGAAGCTTCCCGGTGACAAATGTGACATGTGGGGATGGACGGTACATAAATAAGACACCTACGTTGGGAGTTAGAGTTGAAAATGTCATAAACTTAGTCGAAAAAGGGGGTTCGGGGGGTGAAAATGCAAAATAGCCCCCGAACCACTGTTTTTACGTAACGGGAAGCTTCCCGGAGACAAATGTGACATGTAGGGACGGACGGTACGTAAATAGGACACCTACGTTGGGAGTTAGAGTTGAAAATGTCATAAACTTAGTCGCAAAAAGGGGTTCGGGGGGCAAAAATGCAAAACAGCTCCCGAATCACTGTTTTTATGTAACGGGAAGCTTCCCGGTGACAAATGTGACATGTAGGGACGGACAGTACATAAATAGGACACCTACGTTGGGAGTTAGAGTTGAAAATGTCATAACAATAGTGGAAAAAAACGTTTGGGGGTCAACAATGTGTTTATGTGGTAGAACATGAAATGCCCATGTCGTGGGTAACTATTTTGGTAATACTATAGTTTGTTTAACTCTTTCCTTATTAGTTAAACGTGGCACAGTATTTTTGGTAAATTGTTTTGTGCTTTTGTTGACTGTGGCCCTGAGCATTGCCATAAACACAACTTTTGGCATTAATTCATAGAATTGATACTCGTCTACCAGTCCATGTTTGGGTGTCTTTCATTAATTAATAGCTATTACTATCCTTGGCTTTTAATGTTTGAAATTAATACAGTTGCTATATAGGCACCAAACTATTGAATTTTATTTTATTTTATTTTATTTTATTTATTTATTTATTTGTTTTGCAGATGGTTTTGGACATACAAATGTGGATATATAATTTTTTGACAATTACGGGAGGGCATTGTTTTTATACCTCTATCCGTATATATAGTGGTTCGAACAAATTACTTTTTTGGTGTGGTAAATATCCGATTAAATTTGGCATGGTAGAAATTAGCATAGCACGTGATACAAAATAGTTTTGGGGCAGTACAGATTAAATTTTTGTTGTGGTACATATGTTCTTTTTGTTAATTAATTTGGTTATTCCTGTATTATGTATGGATTTAAATTATTGACGTTGGATTAGACTTGGACTGTATGAAATTTGTATTATATATAGAATTGGACGTTCAAGATTACTTTTTTGGATGCTTGGAATTGAAATGTGTGCACGTTGTTGAATGCTTTAATGGTTGATAATATATTTTAGTATTAATGGATTATATTGTTTATACAGGGTACAGGTTGTAATATAAATGAATACAGGTTGTTTACAAATTTTTAAAAAAAAAAAAAAAACAAAACAAAACAAAAAATTATTTGGCCACCAAATGTTTTGGTAGCCAAATAGGTAATCAAAAGCTTTGGTTACTAATAATTTAGTAGCAAAAACATAACCCAAAATGTTTTTGCCATAGCTAAAAAATTTGAGAATGAGAGAGAAACTATTGGCCACTAAATTTTTTAGTCACGGAAAAAAGGGTATCATTTGGCGACTAAAACTTTTGGTGGCAAAAAATAAAGAAATGAATTTTAATAGGTTTTTGGCTACGAACAATTTTAGTCGGCAAAAGTCACCACGACTAAAGTAGAACTTTTAGTGACTAAAAATTTAGTTGTGGAAAGGTTACGTTTGCCGACTAACGAAGGATTCGCAGCTAAATGTTCATTTTCGGTGACCAATATTTTCGTAACAAAAACGAACACCTTCCCCGACTGCATGAGCGTAGTAGGCAAAAGTCACATTTGGCGACAAACGGTTTTAGTGGCGAAAAGATACCATTTGCCTACTAAAAGAAATTTAGTAGGGAAATGTTTCATTTTTTGGCGACCAAATGAAGTTTAGTCGCCAATACTATCGCCGACAGGGTATGGGCGACGAACTTGGCGACAGAATTATTTGGTCAGTAAATCGTTTCAGCGACCAAATATATGCCTTTTGCCGACCAATAATTTAGTAGCCAAAAGTGGCATTTCTTGTAGTATAGGAATCAATTGTGTAATTTATCTCAAATAATAATAATTATAAAAAAAATAAAAAATAAAAAAGAGAAGAGGAAAGGATCTTCTAGTTAAGTGTCTAGTAGATGAGTAAGAAATATATCGCACTCAAAGGAAACTGGACTGTGTGGTGAAGGGCATAACTATAATATATATCTATATAATAAGGGAAGAAGGTTTTTGAAAATGTATAAAATGTATGTGAGATATATTTTAATCCAATAGCTGAGATTAATTCCAAGTTGATATCAACGGTGCAGATTAATGGATCTCCCGCCCAAAACTTCTCTCCCTAAAAGCATCGTTGTTGCCTTCCCACCTATCCACGTTTGCCTCCCCCCTTCCCCCCCTCTCTCTCTCTCTCTCCCTCTCCCTCTGTTCTTTCACAGATACATCTTTCTCTTCCTCCTATCTCTTTCATACACTACTCTCTCTTCTCTTGCGATGACCACCGACCAGCTCTCCTCTCCCTCGCCGGAAACCCAAACCCGATCCCTCTATTCCTGCCTTCCTCCCTTGATCTCCCGCTCCCTCATCCCCTTCCCCATTTTGGGCCTTTATTTTGCGATAGACCCATACCTTTTTCGATTCGGTGAGAGAAGAGAAAGATGAGGGCATAGTAGATGTTGTGTGTGTGTGTGTGTGTCTTTGCCCAAGAATCTGTGATGTTATGTGATGTTGTGTGTGAGTGTGTGTCTTTGACAGTATGTGATGGCTTCTCCCTCCCTGTTCTTCTTCTTCCCTACCCTCCCTCCTCGCTTGCTCTCGAAACTGCACAAAAATCCCAAATCATCCAATTCAAGTTTGTCTCGAGTTGATCACTTCGCTCACTCTTCTCAAAGTAAAGGTAAACATTTCATTTTATTATGTTTGATTGCTATACATATAAACATGTCATTTTGTGTTGAAGAATAAGATTTTTTGGAACAGTGATCTACGAAAAAAAAAACAACCAGAAGTTTACATTGCATATATAATTCTGCTTGGAGTTCAATTATTTTTTCTTTGTTCTTTGTGCATCATAAGAATACTTTTTGTTGGGTTTTCATGTGTTTATTGATGTGTTGCATTTATGTTAATGTGTTTGTTCTGGAATTGAATTTGTGAACTTTCTTCTCCCTCTGCATTGTAAATGTATGATGAAATGCTTGAATGAAATTTTATTTTAACAGTAAGTTACATCAATCCCCCCCTTGCCTTGGATTTATGGAAAGCCCACCTCTTTTCAAAGTATTAGTAAATATGACAACCAAATAACAGAAAATAAAAAATAAAAAAATTAAATGTCACTCTTCTGTATATATACATATATACGTGTCTTCAATTTGTGTTGATTTGATTGCATGAAACTTCTCTCGAATCGATAGCCTCACTTTACTTTTTAATTTCTCTCTCTGTGTGTGTGTGTGTGTGTGTGTTGGTTGATCCTTCAATACTTTTGCCCCATTGGGAGTCTGAACTTGACTTTGTTTTGAAATGGTGTATTGTGGAAATTGACATTTTTATAACTAATCTGCTTCATAAGTACTGAAGAATTGTAGTATGTACATCTTTTAGGGAGCATTGCCACCTATACTAAAAACCCATACTAGCCGACATAAATTTTTTTTCTTCTCCCTATTATTTTAAAAGTACACTCCCGCCCAAGCTTCATCACGTTAATATTCAAAGTACACTCACCGCACACGAAGGATTATTAAGAAAACACTTGATTTTCCTTATATTTTGTTTCATTTCTATAATACAATCATTAATGCCTTTTTTTTTTAATTGTCATTTAGAGTTTTGAATCTACTGCAAGAAATTCAAGCACATTCAAGCTTTTAATGTTCATTCCTGGACAATTGTTTTATTACTTTTTTATTTTTATTTTAATTGATTCCACTCCCCCATTTTGGGTTTGTTTTGCTATCCAGTGTACAATTAAAGCAAGGAACTGTAACATCCTTACTTGAAGAAAATGGAACTATTAAAGGGGTTCAATACAAAACCAAGACTGGTCAAGAACTTAAAGCTTATGCTCCTCTTACAATTGTTTGCAATGGTTGCTTCTCAAATTTACGCGGTTCCCTTTGCAAGCCTCAGGTAAAATTAAATATTTACCTCTCTATCTGGATTGATGGATCATACTATTTTATTTTATTTTTGTTTGTGTTTAAGGTTTCAAGGTCGTTTCTTTGTTTCCAGAGTGGTATACTTCAACTGCAAAATTGAGTTGATTTTAGGTTTTTATATCTAGATTGATGGATCATACTATTTTCTTTTATTTTTGTTTGTGTTTAATTTCCTTATATTGGGATTGAAGAGTTTCTTTGTGCATTGATGCTTTGATTATTGGAATTGTTGGGCTTCAAGGTCATTTCTTTGTTTTCGGAGTGGTATACTTCAACTGCAAAATTGAGAAAGGATAATCACTAATTGTTATTTGTTATTTGTGTTCAAATGTGGTGAGGTAGAAATTAACTTATATTCTCATAGAAAACTGCAAAGAAAACTCTTCAACTTATATTCTCATAGGCATTTTCATTTCAATAGAAATTAACTTCAAATTCTTGATGCTTGCACTTCCAATAGTCTACATGGAAATTCAGTATTAACTCCTTCAGTGTTAAAAAGAAAATCCTTATTAAAGTCATTAAGAAGTCTTGACTGATAATGCTGTTGAGATTTCATATACACATAAGCTAGAATGTTCTATCCATTAAAGCTTTATTTCAATTTATTTGGAAGTTGCAATATGAATCTGTTACATATTGATCTTATTAATGTTATTTAAGTTATGAGAGGCATCATATTTGTATATATGAACTTTTAGTTAGTGTAGGTTGGCCAAGGTTTATCAGTCAAATATCATGTGTAGTTTAATGCATTTCAAAATTTAAGCTTCAGGGGCAAGAACTTTGTTTTGAGAATGACCTCTGTGATCATGCAATTTATTTATTTTTACTGTCGATCACAATTACGAGTTACTGTCCTCCAAGATAATCCGCTGGCGTTCCAGGCGAGATAGCTGGCCTTCACGAAGCTTGGTTGAAATATGGGAGATTGTCTTGGAGGACTTTATTCCAACCCTCAATAAAACTCGCTAAAGATGGTTTTGTTGTTGCTCCATATCTCGGATTATCCATTTCTCACAATGCAAAACTCATCTTGGCTGACCCCGGGTTACAACAAGTGTTTGCGCCAAATGGGAAATTGTTACAAGCCGGTGATATATGCTATAATGTGCAGCTTGGCCATAGCTTGGGGGCAGTGGCGGAACAAGGACCACAAGCATTCTATAACGGAATGATTGGTGAAAAGTTAGTCAAAGATGTGAGAGATGCTGGTGGTATTTTGACAATGGAAGACTTGAGGAACTACGAAGTGGATGTAATGGATGCACTTTTTGTGAATGCAATGGGCTACAACATCTTAGGAATGCCACCTCCGTCAAGCGGAACGCATGGGCTTTCTCTGGTGGATATTTTTCCCTTTCATCATTACTAAAATAGTTTCACCAAGTGATATTGCATATTTGTCCTCATTAGTTGAACTAACTGAGCTAGATTTGCAAGTGTTTTCCGATTTTTAGATGTCTTTTATTTTTCCCTTTGTTCCTCTATACGCATGGAAAGCTCTTTTGCACCACCTTTTTAGCTGGATTTTTTTGGTTTATTTTCGTCTTTAGTGGACTTAGAAAATTATGTCATTTTTTTATAAAAAAATTTAGGTCTGTCTAGACTAGATGATTTCAAATTTATGTCAAATTTTATCCCAAAAAAAAAAAAAACCTATAAAAGTTGGCTTATTTTTATCTTTTTAAAACTTTTTTCAATTTTTTTAATTTTAATTTTTATGATTATTAAGTCTAGATGAACTTAAAAAGTAACATATCACTCAAAATTGAAAAGAGTTCATTAAAGGCAAAAATAAGACTAAAAAATAACACAACTTATAAGTTACAGCAAAAAAGAACTAGCCTAGCTAAATTGTTTAGCATTTGCTGGTAGCAAGTCTGTTTCATGTTAGTATGAACTCCATAATTAGACGGCCTGTTCAATGTGTTAACAGATTCTAAACATATTGGATAGCTATGGAAATTCCAATGCGGTGAAAGGATCTCTTGGTCTACATCGCCTGATCGAAGCTTTAAAACACATGTCTGCTATCCGGATGGACCTAGGTGACCCCAGTTTTGTAAATATCAGTAATACCATATCCAAAATGCTTTCTCCTTCTTATGCGAAGAAACTTCAGCAAAAGATATTTGACAACATGACTTTTCCTTCAGAATACTATATGTACAGGTTAAATAAATTTCCCTTTCTATTAACTTAATTTGAATAAGTACTTACCAATTTTCTTATTTTTATTAACACAATTATTAATATAGTCATGAATCCACAACTTTTAGTCCGTAATTTCCAGATGGAGTCAGCTTCAAGATCACGGAACCAGCCATTTCTGCATTGTAGATGCAGATCGAAATGCTGTATCAATGACCACAACAATAAATTATGGTTTTGGAGCAGGGTTTCTCTCACCATCTACTGGTATTGTTCTTAATAATGAGATCGGTGACTTCTCGACGCCTACTAAAATATTGCCTGACCAACTCCCCCCTGCTCTAGCTAATTTTATCAGACCAAACGAACGGCCCTTATCCTCTATGACCTCGATCATTGTTCTAAAGGTATGGAAATATTTATACTTCTTTTTCTTTTTGTTTTTTCTCACAATATTCTTAAAATGTCCTTTTAGAAGGACTGTAAATGCATCATGAGAAGTGTATCACCTTAGTCTAATTAGGTCATTCTTGGCAAGGAACAAAATTTCATTTCTTTTCCATCTGAACAGTCAAAACATTTCCGTTTCCTGGGAGAGAGGATGACTTATTGAGAGAGTTCATGAAAAGGCAAAGAATTGGACATTAGTTAAGAATTGTAGGCAAGTAATCTTATTGACACTTTTTTTTTTCCTTTTTCCTTTTTTAAATGTTGTGACTGAGGAGGATGAACTAGACACTTACTACTATTTTTGGTCTCAAAGGTACTGACTGAGCACACACGCAGTTAATGAAATGTTTGATTCTTTAATGAGAAATAGGTGTTGATTTTTTTATTTATAAAATGGGTTTTTCTATATTATGAGTTTTTCTATTGTTTGCTAAATACTCATAAATATATACGGATCTATAAATACTTCTGAGTTTGCTAAATATTCTTTAAATATTGATATGGATTTTCCTATATTTATTGGGCTTTTTGTGTTTTTCTACTTTTTTCCCCCTTTATTTGGGAGTGGGGATTGGTAAGCTGTGATAAAAATATATATATATATATGTAGTTTTAGCATTGCCTATTACTTTTTTAAGACCCTATAAACAATTGTTCCCTTACTGTATGCTGTTGATTTGTTATTTTATCTATTGAATTTTATTATATCAGTTTAGTCTTATAGTTTATTTAATTTCAATCTAAATTTTGTTGGCTGCTGCCCATGAGCTAACCAAATAGATCCAAAGGGGCTGGTTTGATATTTTGCTTATGGTCATGTATTGCTTAACAAATATTGAAAATTTATTTGACGTTGGAAGCAAAATGAATTTGAATGGGTGTAGGTGAACATTGAAGAAGATGATGGAGGGTTACATACACAAAATTGATGGGACTAAAGTGATATAATAAATGGCTTTGGGTTTTTGGAAGAAAACAAATGGGGTTTTTTTTAAGCTGTATTGATTTGTAAATGATGGGAGAATTAAGTTAGAGTTTGTTGTTGAATTACCAAGCGAAGAGTTTTCTTTTTGAATTTTATTTTATTAAATTCTTTCTTAAGAACATGTCTTTCTTAAAATTTCCCTATAACCTTATGTGATCAATTAAAGGAAGTTTAAAAAAGAAAGAGTTGAAAAAAATAAAATCCAAAGAAAATGTTGATTGATTTTTATAAATTAATATTTTTATCAATCATTAATTTGTATCTGTGTTGATAATGTGTTTTGTTTGTTTGTAGTGTTTCCATTGGGTAACCAATTATTATTTTGCAACAATGTTTGTGTTTGGTTTGAATTGGTGGTCTATAAAAAAACACTTCATTTGTGTGACAATGCGTGTATTTGTTTTGAATTGGGTAGTCTATTTTAATTATCATATTGGCTTTTTTTTTTCTGTATTTTACAGGTGGATGAAGACTACAAGCGAATGGTAATATTGACTCTCTTTTTATAGGTCTACATTTTTTCAGGCTTAAGTTTTCTTATCTCTAATAATTTTGTATTTATTATTGTGTAAACTAAACTTGCACTTCTTTGATTGATGAGTGTTGAAAGAAGGGCAATCTCGAGTGAGCAACAATCTCGAGGGTAGAATTTATACTATTTTTGGTTTTATCGTTGACAAACTTTGAAAATGATTGACGTTGTATAAAGTTAAAGATTATGGCAGATTAACATTGTGTAAACTTATATAAATTTGGTTTGGTTTGAGAGGTAAATATTTGGAGGTGTTTGTTATTTAGATTTTGATCAATAATACTATTTTCGTATTGGCATGGTGTGCTCCAAAGGAAGACCACCATTTTGTTGTTTCTTTTATTTGAAATTGTGTTTATAATAAAGGAGATCCCTTTGCTCAAATGTATGTTATCTATTCATTTTTTGTATGTCATGAGAAAACAGATTAGGTATATTTGATTCTCAGTGTTCCTAGCTTAAGAGAGAATGACATAAAAATTATTCAAACAAAATATTATTTACACCGTACCTTTAGGTACGGGCATATACTAGTTTTTAATTATATCTTATGTGTTGTTTAGTTATGTCTTTTTTTTCTTTTTATTTTAATTATAACTCAAAAAATACGAAATTATACAATTTGTTTTTACGGTAAACACTGACGTTCCAAATTTGAAGATTGTTGAAAGGTAACCTAGAAAGTAGTTTAATCTTTTTCTAACCTGGAAATCTAAGAAAAACAATAATAAATTCATCATAATTGTATAGTCTCACATAACCTCTCGAAAATCCTAACCTTTTGAACAACAAAGGATTAGGAAACTGTTTTTGAGGAAGGAGACACAGAAAAGAGAGGAAATGAGTCTTGCAAATTCGTGACAAAATCAAGCCAATCAACCATTCTTACACTCTCTCGATCATATTATCATACACATGGTGTGCCTTTTTTTACCTCTATGCATCACTCAAGATAGTTCTTAACAAGGCAATCCAAGAAAAATGTTTTAATGGATTTTTTGAGGTAGGCATCTATACTTTTCGATTGATGTGATTATGATTATGATTATTGGATTGCCTTATTAGTTTATTTTATTTTATTTTATTTATTTATTTATTTATTTTTCTTAATGTTAGTGATTTTGAAGCATTTTTATCCCCTTAACAATTGCTATTTTTCCTATTTCATCCTTAGATTTTGGTTTTGGTATATTTAATCCTTAAAGTTTTAATTTTTTCGTGATTCAATGACTATACAAATTGATAATTGCGAAGCCTAATTTGATGGGGAAAAAATTATTATTTTAGAATTTGAACAAATTATACCACAACCAATTTAATAGGTATTTGATTATATGATTTAAAATGTTAAAATTAAAACTTCAAGATTTAATTTACCAAAACCCGTGAAACTTTTAAAAAAAAAAAAATTATGTAATTTGCACTTTATTTTTTCATATAATTTATTTTTGCATTAAAAATTTGTTAGAATGGAGAGGCTTATTGTGGACATGGGCGGTGAATAATAATCCACACGGATCCTGGACCCTCCTCTTGGGGGTTGTGTTCACTACACAAAAATCAACAATTGACTCAAGTTTTTTGCCCTCATATGGACGTCAATCATGATGACTAGAAAGGGATCTTTTGGAAAAGGTTGAACACGCTAGGTTGACGTTTTGGAGCAATTTGGATTGTAAAGGGTCTTTCTTTAATGCAACGCTGACTTGGGGTCTTCTCTCTCCATAAGTAACCAGAAAAGGGTCTTTCTTTAATGCAACGCTGACTTGGGGTCTTCTCTCTCCATAAGTAACCAGAAAAGTAAAACCAACCCCCCCCCCCCCCCCCCCCCCCAAAAAAAAGTAAAATCATTCGCAAATTTTTTTTTATAAAGGTGTTCAGATTACGAATTGATTTTTTTTTAATTTGTTTAGTTTTAGACAAATGATGAATTTGAGATTTTTTTAGCCACAACCGAATTGCCAAACTGCAAACATCCCTAATAATTTATAAGATTTTATGTTTTCAAATTTTTAAATATTTTGTTTGTATTTTCAATTGAAAAAAAAAAATAGATATTCTGTTGTGTTTTCAATTTGAAAATCTTTTTATCAAATTACAAATGTTGATATTTGATATTTTTATGTGAAAAAATATAATGTTTAATTTTGTCATTTTAAAAAAATCAAATTAAAGAGTTTTTGAATTAAAAAAAAAATAATGAAATAGTTTTGATAATATATGGTTTTCTTATATGTATTTATTATTAGTATCTGATAATTTACTTGATAATTTTTTGGTTATGTTGAGTTGAATTGTTATCCACAAAAACAAAAAAAAAAATATTGACAAATTGTTATATTATGTTCAAAATTTGTAAAAGTTTAAATCGTCAAACCCATTCGCATCCATCTGCCAATCCGTCAATCTGCTCAATTCTAAGCCGCCAATCTAGCGGACGGATGCAAATTAATTTTTCTAATCTGTCAATCCGACAGACGAATGACAGATTAAAAATTCTCTGATCATAACCAAACTGCAAGCACTCCTAATTTCTCACGTCTTTTCTCCTATTGCAACTTCCCTTTTCTTTTCCACATCTTTTCTCCCATACAACTTTCCTTTTGGTTCACAACTTCCCTCCTATCACGGTTCTAATACTCTCTTTTGAGGTAGGCATCTATACTCTTTCATTGATAAGATTATGGTTATTGGATTGCCTTATAAGTTTTTGATTTTTGATTTTTTTTTTTTTGTTTTGTTTTTGTTTGTTTGTTTTTCTGTTTTGATTTGATTTTATTTGATTTTATTAATGTTGGAGTGATTTTGAAGCATCCACAATTGCTATTTTTCCTATATTATCCTTAGAATATGGTTTTTGGTATATTTAGTTCTTAAAGTTTAAATTTCTGTTAATGTGATTCAATGACCATACAAATCAATAATTGTGAAGTCTCTTTTGATGGAGAAAAAAAAAGATTGTTATTTTAGAATTTGAACAACTTACCGTATCACAAAATATTCATTTTTTTTATTTAATTTTAACAAATTATACCCCACAATCAATTTAATAGGTATTTGATTATATGATTTAAAATATAAAATTTAAATTATTAAAATTGAAACTTTACAAAACATGTGAATCTTTGGGAAAAAAAAAATTATGTAATTTGTACTTTATTTTTTCATATAATCTATTTTTGCATTAAAAGTGGGTTAGAATGGAGAGGATTATAATGGACATGGGAGGTGAATAATAAATATGGAAGGTCCCACAAGGCAACGATCCACATATCCTGGACCCTCCTCATGAGGGTTGTGTTAGACACTACGCAATCAACAATTGACTCAAGTTTTTTGCCCTCATCAGATGGACGTCAATCATAAATGACTGGAAACTTCACAGAATATCTCACCTTTTATTATTATTATTATTTATTTTTAATTTTTTAGAGAATCTTTCAATTATTTCATTTTTTAAAATTTTGATTGTATAGGGTCTTTCTTTAATGCAACGCAGACTTGGTGTCTTCTCTCTCCAAAAGTAACCAGAAAAGTCCCTCCAGTAAAATCATTCACAAATTTTCCACAGGGTCATTAGGTGATATTTTGGTTCGTCTAAATCGATTGAACGGAGCTGATTCGTCATATTTTGAATGAATACGTAATAATGAATGGATGATTACAAATTAATTTTTTCTAATTCGTCTAATTTTAAATGGATAGTGGATTTGAAATTTCTTTGTCCACAACTGAATTGCTAAACTGCGAACACCCCTAATAATTTATAAAATTTTATATTTTTAATTTGTTTAAATATTATGTTTGTGTTTTCAATTAAAAAAGAATTTAGATATTCTGTTGTGTTTTTAATTTAAAGTCCTTTTATCAAATAACAACTGTTGATATTTGATATTTTTGTATAAAAATTGACATGGGTAAGCCCACAAAGGTTATAGCCCACCTAGGGCCCAATACATATCCCAAATACTAAAGCCCAGCATTGCTTAAGCCCTACCTAGCAATAAGAATCAATGATATAAAGACACATGGCAAGAAAAGGGCAAGCTACATCAGCAGACAAAGATCTGTAAAGTTATTGCCACGGCACATCGCCATTAATGAGACCCCTTACAGCATTTATTGCGATAACCCCTCTCCGTCGGGACAGAACGTCTTCACGATGAACAAGATAAGCTAGAGCATAGACTTTCGGCCAAGGGGACAGGTCGGAAGGGACAACGAAATGATTACCAAAGGATATAGGCAGACGTCGAAGACAAGAAGAAGGTTAAGCTTTCTATCTCTAATCCATCTCTGTATTCCACTTCTCTTTCTAACTTGCTCGTCGGAGGGTTTGCTGGGGGACTTCTCGTTCCCCGTTGAACTCTTGTGCAGGTTCTCTGGTGGGCTTGATCACTCGGATACCGGTTGGAGAAGCGTGGATCAATCCGACCCGTTCCGTCTAGAACTCGTTATATCATCAGGCTTCTCACCCCAATGTTCCCGATCATCAAGCCGATCCTCCCAATCCAAATAACCCACCACAGTATTTCACCGAGTTCACCAACAGCATTAACCGCTTGGCCGAGCAAAACCAAGCCCTGATTAATGCTCTACTCCAAAGAAACCTTCCTATGCCGCCTCTACCACCTCCAGATATCCCACCCAACCAAGAACGAGCCCGAGCCATACTATCCTGCAGCCTAATCCACCCAACTTGGAAGGTTTGAAACCACCTCCTCCAGGTATAAACCTGCCACCTCGGGGCCCACAGCCATCGATCCCGGCACTAACCCCTGAAGGAGAGGCCAGCAGCGTCTAGCCCCCGCTGCCCTCCGGTGGTGACAACATCCCTCTCTGGGACGTGGAACTCCGAGCCATGAAGCTCCAACTCCAAGGGGTCATGCAGAACATACAACATAAACCATCTACCACAGCCAACTCCCCATTTGTTGCCTCCATCAGGGACAAACCTCTGCCTCCTAAGTTCAAAATGCCCACGATCGACTCTTTTGACAGTACAACGGACCTAGTCGATCACTTGGAGACCTATAGAACTCTCATGATCCTCCATGTATTTCCCGATGAAATCATGTGTCGGGCCTTCACCGTGACACTGAAGAGGTCGGCTCGACTCTGGTTTAGTCAATTGCCAGCAGACTCTGTCTCCACCTTCTAGTACCTCAGTGACTCCTTTCTCAACCATTTTATTGGAGCCCAGCGCCAGCGGCGTCCGGCAACCCAGCTCCTCAACATCCGTCAGACTGAGGGGGAGTCGCTGTGTAGCTTTGTCACTCGCTTCAACACCGACGCCCTGCAGGTGGCGAAAAACGATGACAAGGTCATCCTCACGGCGTTCATGGCCGGCCTACGATCATTCGATTTCCTTTTCTCCCTCTCAAAAAACCCCCCGACCTCCATGGCAACCCTCCTCTCTAAAGCCTAAAAGTACATGAACGCTGAAGATTCCCTAGCCGCTCGCTAGGACCCTACAGCCAAAAATCCTACCCCTAGGGAGAAAAGAAAGGATTCAGAAACCAAAAACACCCAGCACAATAACCAAACATTGCATTATACCAACCGACCCCCCCGAGCCGACCGGTCGGCACCAACCCGACTGCCCGGCCGGTTCGACCGGTACACACCCCTCAATTCCCCCATGGAACAAGTCCTCAATCAGATTCAGCGGGACTACCCTCTTAAATGGCCCCAACCATCCAATCGGAGAGACTAGTCCAAATATTGCCGTTTTCACCAAGACCACGGCCATAATACCGAGGAGTATGTTAACCTCAAAGATCAAGTCGAGGGCTTGATTCGCCAAGGACGTCTCAGTTGATTCACGGAAACTCGCCCTCAACAGAGACAACGGACTGAACCCATCAGCAACAACCGCCGGCGCACCCCTTCCCGACAACCAGCACAACCTAACCACAGTTACGATCGCCCTCCACAGTAACCTCGGGCACAAGGTCACCCTGCCGCACCTATCAGAGAAATCAGAGTTATTTCCGGCGGGCTTGCTTGCGGAGGACCATCCCGCTCGGCTCAGCGGGCAGAACTCAGAAAAATAAGGCAGGGCTCAGACAAAGAATTGGACAGACCCTCCAAACAGCCCAGGCAGTGGACCGAGCCTATCACCTTTACGGATGTCGACTGCACAGGCATCAGTTACCCCCATGACGACCCTCTCGTCATTTCGGCCCTCCTCTCCAACTACAAGGTCAGATGGGTTCTCATCGACAATGGTAGTTCTTTAGACATCATCTTTCTCAACTGCTTCCACCAGTTCAAGATCGGGGAAGAAAGTCTGTCTACTTTCCAAACCCCTTTGGTCGGTTTCACTGGCGACCGGGTGACCTTCGTCGGCTCCATCGATCTTCCCATCATAATCTGCAAGTACCCGCGACAAACCACAAAGTTGCTCACCTTCCTTGTTGTCAACTGCCCCTCTGCCTACAACATCATCCTTGGTCGCACTGCCCTAAATGCTTTCCAAGCTATCACATTCACTTTCCACCTTGCCATCAAGTTCCCCACCAATCTTGAGGTCGGCATAATGAGGGGAGAGCAGACCGTGGCCAGAGAATGTTATGTCGCCTCACTTAAGGAAGTTAAGCTCAAGGAGGCTATGATCATTAAAGGACTTGACGTCAGAGATGAGGACAAGCTGGTCAGAGGGGAACCAATGGAGGAGCTCGTTGAGGTTCCCATCGACCCCACCAACCCAGCGAAAACTGCCAAAATCGATAGCCAACTATCCTCCCAAGCAAAGGCCGACCTTACTACCCTCCTGATCGAACACAATGATGTATTTGCCTAGACCCACTCAGACATGCCGGGTATTGACCCATCCTTCATAACTCATCGCCTCAGCATTGAGCCCCACTTCCGACCCTTCCGCCAGAAGCAACGCATCTTTCATCCGGAGTGCAATACTCTCATTGCTGCAGAGGTAGATAAGCTCCTTGAGGCACAATTCATCAAGAACGTGGACTACCTTAGATGGTTGTCCAACGTGGTCCTGGTTCGTAAGAACAATGGTAAATGGCGGCTTTGTGTCGACTACTCCGACCTCAACTAAGCTTGCCCTAAAGACAGCTACCCTCTTCCTTGCATAGATCTGCTAGTTGACGCCATGGCCGATCATCAAATGCTCAGCTTCACGGATGCCTTCTCTGGGTACAACCAAATTCTGATGCACCCGTCTAACCGGGAACACACCTCCTTCATCACCGACCGAGGTACCTACTATTATCGTGTGATGCTATTTGGGTTGAAAAACGCTGGGGCCACCTACCAACGGTTGGTCAATGCTGTCTTTCATCACCAGATAGGCCGGAACATGGAAGTATATGTTGATGACATGCTAGTCAAGAGTAAGCTCTCCACAGATCATCTGGCTGACCTACGAGAGACCTTCACCACCCTACGAAAGTACCAAATGAAGCTCAATCCGGAGAAATGCACCTTCGGCGTAGGATTTGGGAAGTTTTTGGGTTTCATGGTCAGTCAGCGGGGCATTGAAGCTAACCCTGAAAAGATCAAGGCCTTTGTTGAGATGCAGTCTCCCAGAACGGTTAAGGAGGTTCAGAGGCTCACTGGCCGAGTTGCCGTCCTCAACCACTTCATTTCCCGCGCAACGGATAAGTGCCTCCCCTTCTTCAAAGTTCTTCGGCAAACTTTTGAGTGGACTGTCGAATCCGAAGAGGCCTTTCAACAGTTGAAGCAGTGCATGGCCAACCCCCCCTCATTTCTCAGGCAATCACGGACGAACCCCTCTTCCTTTATTTAGCCGTATCAAACACCGCAGTCAGTGCAGCTCTTATCAGGGAAGACGGCTCTGTTCAACGGCCAGTCTACTACACCAGTCGGGCTCTTAGGGGAGCGGAACAGAATTACCCATTGTTAGAAAAAATGTCCTTGGCCTTGGTCACCGCCTCCAGATGACTCCGTCCTTACTTCCAAGCCCATTCCATAGTTGTTCTCACTGACCAACCATTGAAGAAGATAATGCAACAACCAGAGCTTTTTGGTAGACTTATGAAGTGGTTGGTCGAACTCAGCCAGTTTGACATCCCCTACCCGCCTCGGACAGCGATTAAGTGATAGGCTGTCGCCGATTTCATCCTGGAATTCACTAATCCCACTCTAACCACAGCTCCTCCGCCTCCACCAACCCATACCGAGCCAGAAGACCCCCACTCTTGGACCCTCAACGTCGACGGATCATCCCGCAAAGAAGGCAGTGGGGCTGGTCTTATCCTCACCGCCCTGAGGGTGGTTATTTCAAATGTGCTCTCCGTTTTTTATTCGATGCAAGCAATAATGAGGCCGAATATGAGACATTAATAGCAGGTCTCCGCCTAGTCAGAGACATTGGCGTCACCCATATCCAAGTGTTCAGCGATTCCCAGCTCATTGTCGGCCAAATCACGGGGGAATTCGATGCCAAGGAAGACACAATGCAGGCTTACAGGGATATTGCACTCCCCCTTGCTCGCCTCTTCAATACTTTCCACATCAAGCACATTCCCCGGGCGGAAAACTCCAAGGCAGATGAGATGGCTCAATTAGCTTCTGTAGACCAGTCAGACCTTAGCCACGGTGTCCGCCTCGACTACTTGAGCCACCCTGCCATTTCCCCTAACCAACAGGAAGTCCACTTCCTCCAAAATGAACCTATCCCATGGGCGTCCGACATCCTTCTATTTTTGACAACGGGGGAACTACCAGATGACAAACAGTAGGCCGCCAAAGTCAGGGCTCGGTCGTACAATTACATTCTTGTCAGTGGTCTTCTGTACAAAAGGGGCTTTTCACGCCCATACCTGAGATGCCTCAATCCTGCTCAGGCGACCTACGTGATGAGAGAAGTCCATGAGGGTGTATGTGGCAATCATTTGGGTGGCAGGTCCCTAACCCACAAAATACTTCGCACTGGTTATTTCTGGCCTACTCTTAATCGAGATGCAACAGACTTCGTGCTCAAATGTGATAAGTGCCAACGTTTTGCCAACATCCCCCATGCTCCTCCTAGAGAATTGATCACATTCTGCAATCCTTACCCATTCGCCAAATGGGGGATCGACTTGGTTGGCCCGTTGCCCACTGTTTGGGGCCAAACCAAATTCGCCATTGTCGCCATCAATTACTTCACTAAATGGGTGGAAGTAGAATCCCTTGCCACAATTACCGAGCGGAACACAACCAGATTCATCTGGCAGTCGATCGTTTGCAGATTTGGCATCCCTCAAGCCATCGTCTCCGACAACGGTAAACAATTTGACAATGCCAAGTTCAGGAAATTTTGTGCAGAGCTTCAAATCCAGCCATGTTTCTCCTCCCCAGGCCATCCCCAAGCCAATGGCCAATTTGAGGTCACCAACCGTTCTCTTCTGAAGATCATCAAAAGTAAGCTGGAAGCTGCTAAGGGACTCTGGGCTGAGGAATTACCGAATGTACTTTGGGCCTACCGCACTATCGCCCGAACTCCCACTAGGGAGATCCCCTTTCGCTTAACATACGGCGTCGAGACAGTCATCCCAGTGGAAATCGGTCTGCCTACCCCAAGGGTTCTACATCCAAATCCAGAACTAACTGAAGAGCTGCGTCGAGTAGACCTAGACCTAATTGAAGAGCTCCGAGAAACCACTGCAGTCAGATGGGCCTCATACCAACAGAAAATGAGAGCTCACTACAACCGCAAAGTCCGACCGAGGGAGTTCGCCGTGGGGGACCTTGTTTTACGAGAAACAACCCTTGCCACCAAAAATCGACTGAAGGGAAACTGGCAGCCAAGTGTGAAGGACCTTACGTTGTTAAAGCCAGACCTCGTCCGAGTACATACCGCTTCAGGACATGGCAGGTCGAGACCTCCCCCATCCGTGGAACGCCGAACAGTTGAAGCGTTACTTTCAATAATTTCTCATTCTTGTATTGATCAGTTATTGTATTTTCTTTTCAGCAATCTACACACTTGAATGTTCTTGTTTTTCTCTCACATGATGTAAATTTCTGATCAAATGGGCTACACTTTAATGACCACAAACTTATATCTCAGTTATCTGTGTGGTATTCCAATAACGCTTTGATTGCAGCCTCAGCCAAACTGAGCACGAAAAGCCTCAGCCAGACTGAGCATGAAGAGCTCGGCCATACCGAGTTACTTAAAGCCTCAGCCAGACTGAGCATGAAGCGCTCGGCCAGATCGAGTTACTTAAAGCTTCAACCAGACTGAGCATGAAGCGCTCAGCCAGAACTGAGTTACTTAAAGCCTCAGCCAGACTGAGCATGAAGAACTCGGCCAGACCGAGTTACTTAAAGCCTTAGCCAGACTGAGCATGAAGCGCTCAGCCAGAACTGAGTTACTTCAAGCCCCAGCCAGATTGAACCATCATTGCAACTTCATGATCATAGCATAGTGGCCATACTTAGTCAAACTCCAGTTCAACGTTTTCCAGGTCAGACTTGCTTCCTGCTGGGTCCTGATTCACAACTCCACGTTTTTAAACTTCACTCTGTGTTGAGGTTTTCTTACACTTTGCACTTCCCTCTATATTGAGGTTTTATTACATCTTAAGCTTCACTCTGCGTTGAGGTTTTCTCAAATTTTAAACTTTGATCTGTGTTGAGTTTTTCTCACATTTTACACCTCACAATGATTTATCCACAAGCCCTGTGCAAGTCACCATTCTCATTCATTGCAGAATTACACACATACAAAAAACAGTATGCCAAACACAATTCATAATTTTATTCATTCACAAACTTGTACATAAGTTCATTACAGCAATTCAAAAAAAAAAAAAAAAAAAAAAAAAAACAACCAAGACAATAACCAAAACTCTAAGTACAAATTTTCTCCACCCCACTCACTCCTTTTCACTTGAGGCGAGATCTTCTTCTTCAACGCCCTCGTCTAGGGGGGTCTGGGTCACGTCGTCTTCGTCAATCTTGACACTGCTAAAGTCTAAGTCTGGGAACAGCTCTTCAGCTTTACGCTTGAACATATTCCACCCGCTGTCCCAGAACTCAGCCATCTCATGTTTGTAGAAGTTCGACCGTTGGAAGCTCTGGATCACTTCTTCTTTGCTCCTTCCCCCAGCGGTCGCCCCCGACGTGCCAGCCCCCCCCAGACCCTTCTCTCGCCAGGTGGCTGGCGATCGCAGCATCGATAGCCATCTGAAAGTCAGCAGACCCCTTGAATTGCTCTACTGCTGCGATGCACAGATCGGGGTATGCTGCCCTCTCAGAGGCTGACTTGGTTTTCTCCACCTCCAACTCCTTCTCCAGCGCTGCCTTTTCTGCCGCAGCCTTGGCGCGTTCGTCTGCAAGATCTCGCTCCAACCCAACGATCTTCAGGTCTGCTTCTTCCTTCTCTTTGACCCACTGGGCGCATAGATCTTCATTGCTAATCATGGCCTCTTCAAAACGCTCGTTGGCAATAGTGCAGGCATTTTGAGCATCTTCCAGCTTCTTCTACTCGCCAGCCAGCTGGAACTCGAGCGACACCACCTTGCGGCGTTCGTCCTCCAGCTCCAACTTGGCCGCGCATAGCTCAGTATAGGCACGATCGGCGACATTGCCCTGTACCATCGCCAAAACCTCCATCTTCTTCACCTTCTGAGCCTCCTCCAACCCCCTAGTACACGCACTTCGCGCAACCTTCCTCCAGCCTGCGCTCTCCTTCTTGAAACTTTCAAGTTGGGCCTTCGCCTCCTCCAACTTTGCCTTCAGAGGTTTCATTTCACCTTTTGTAGCCACTGCCTTTCTCAGCAGAGTCCCTGCTAAGGTGGTCGCCTCCATTTGGGCAGAGCACAGCCCCCTTAGCAGCTCAGCCTCATTGAACCTGGCTGCAGAGCGCACGACTGCTTCGTTCACTACCCCCAAAAGTAGATCTGCAGCTGCCCTGGTTGGGTCTTCTTCTCCCTCCAGTCGCCCAAACACTGCGGGAGCATGGTAGATGACATACTTCACCTTGATCCCCTCTCTTTGGGGCGCAGGACCCCCCTTGGGCTACTGCTCCATCACTTCCTCAAGGTCAACTGACCCACTTTCCAATTGCATCTTGGGGCCCAGGGCACTCGTGTGCTCTTCTCCCTTTTGGGCCCCTTGACTCTTGTCTCCCTGTGCCTCTAGGACAACCACCCTTTCTGGAGTAGCCCCCACTCCCCTCTCCTCTGCCTTCTCTGCCATGGGGGTAACCTCCCCACCAACCCTTATCTTCTTCGACCCAGCCGCATCTGAAGCCCCCTCAGGGGCAACCCTCATATTCTTCTTCTTTTTCAAAGCCTCTCCCTCCTTGTTCGCCCTTTCCTTCATCGGATCAGCTGGAGGCGGTCATGGCTCAAAACTGCCCAAGTCCTTTTCCCTCAGCGGCTTGGGGCGCAGTCGGATTCTCTTCCTCACGACCAGTTTTGGTGGCTGGCCTAACTGGGCTTCTTTGAATTGATTGGCCTTGGCGAAGATGGTCCGATCCTCTGCCTCTTGTGCCTTTCTTCTCGTCTTTAGCTCTGTCGGTGCCAGATCCTCACCGGTCGGCTGAGGGCCCAACCTTGCGGCAAACAAGGCTGACGGTTGAACGAGATCGTCCCATTTGGCGCCCTCCTTCTCCCTCCATGCCTTCACTTTCTTCACCCTCTCCTCCGCTACTGCCCCCAACTTTGGCTCTATAGACTTGGTGAGCACTCTTCATACCGTGCGCACTCCAACTTCCCCATTTACGGACACGTAGAACCACCACGGCCTCCACCCCTTGATTGATGACGGTAACCCCTCCACCAGACCCCTCTCTGCTACTGCCTGCAAAGTGACCCAAGTTTCTTGCTGGCCCGAGGCCTTGTAGCAGGCAAAAAACTCGTTCACCGTTATAGCCTCCCCCTCAGTAGCCCTCGGCCACGCACTTGCACAGGCCAGTACAATCTGCCACGCATTGGGCATTAGTTGACCCGGCACCACCTCCAATCAGTTTAGGACATCCACTACTACCTGCGGAAGCGGCAACCTCAACCCTTCCTTAAATGCCTCCTCGTAGAGGGCAAACTCCCTCGACCGGACGTCGGATGGCCTCTCTATTGGCGTTGGCAGCATTAACTCTATTTTGGCGGGAACCTAGTATTTTTCGCGCATACCCTCCAACTCCTCCGCAGTAACAGTCGACTTGTCGGCCTTCGTATGCCAGTGATCTTGTTCCGCCTGGCTGATTGGCTTCGGAGCCGCTATCATGGTGGACGAACGAGGTCGTCCCGCCGGCTCCCCCCCTTCCCACTCGCCTCTCCGTCCTGTATTGCTCCGCCAAATCCACCGCATCGTCGTCCCCTAACAGGTCAGCCCTGGCAGTTGCAGCTTCCTCTTGGGCCATTTTTGTGGTATGTCTGCGAATGGCTTCGGATGCGGGCGCAAGAAAATTTACGAAATGCCGCAAGGGTGTATCACTAGCAACGAAGGAGTTTACACTTAGAATATTTTGGTTGGTTGCAAAGAGGTACATAAAACGGATAATACCAAAAGCCCAAGGTTTGCCCATACTCCAAGGGTCACAATTAATTTTCGCCAGTTTGAAAATTTTCAACAATCCGCCAAAATTGTCTTTTCAATACCCTATAGTGACCTATCGTTTCACTTATTGCCCAACGCCTAACCTTCTCCACTGTGAGATTCTGCCACGTGTACGACCACGATCCACTGCCCCTTTCCACTTCCCTATCTATTCCACTTCACTTCAACACGTGCCCTGCCGCCTCTCGAGCCCCGCGCCACACCACCCACCCTTCACGGTCGGCCCTCCTTATGGTCGGTCTCTCCACTCGGCCACCCTTCGCGGTCGGCCCTTCTCATGGTCGGTCCCTCCGCTAGGTCACCTTTCGCGGTCGGCCCTTCTCATGGTCGGTCTCGCCACTTGGCCACCCTTCGTGGTCGGCCCTCCTCCTGGTCGATCACCCCTGTCGGTCGGCCTTCACCCTACCGGTCTCTCACAGCCCTCATTCTCTTCATTATTCCCTTCGTTGGACTAAAGCTGCACTTGGGAATGGGGGACTACTGACATGGGTAAGCCCACAAAGGTTATAGCCCACCATCTAGGGCCCAATACATATCCCAAATACTAAAGCCCAGCATTGCTAAAGCCCCACCTAGCAATAAGAACCAATGACATAAAGACACATGGCAAGAGAAGGACAAGCCACATCAGCAGACAAAGATCTGCAAAGTTATTGCCATGGTACATCGCCATTAATGAGGCCCCTTACAGCATTTATTGCGATAACCCCTCTCCGTCGGGACAGAACGTCTTCATGATGAACAAGGTAAGCTAGAGCATAGACTTTCGGCAAAGGGGACAGGTCGGAAGGGACAACAAAATGATTACTAAAGGATATAAGCAGACGTCGAAGACATGAAGAAGGTTAAGCTTTCTATCTCTAATCCATCTCTGTATTCCACTTCTCTTTCTAACTTGATCATCGGAGGGTTCGCTGGGGGACTCCCTGTTCCCCGTTAAACTCTTGTGCAGGTTCTCTGGTGGGCTTGATCACTCGGATACCGGTTGGAGAAGCGTGGATCAATCTGACCCGTTTCGTCTAGAACTCACTATATCATCAAATATATAAGCTTTAATTTTGTTATTTTTAAAAAAAATCAAATTAAATAGATTTTGAATAAAAAAAATAATGAAATAATTTTGATAATGCATGATTTTCTTATATGTATTTATTATTAGTATTTAACAATTTACTTGATAATTTTTTGGTTATCTTGAGTTGGATTGTTATAAATAAATAAATAAAATGTTGACAAGTTGTTATATTATTTTCAAAATTTGTAAAAGTTTAAACCGCCAAACCGATTCGCATTCATCCGCTAATCTATCAATCCGCTCAATCCGCATCCGCCAATCCAGCACACATGCGAATTGATTTTTTTCAATCCGTCAATCCAAATGATGAATGACAGATTAAAAATTCTCCAACCACAACCGAACCGTGAGCATCCCTAATTTCCCACATCTTCTCTCCTATTGCAACTTCCCTTTTCTTTCCGCATCTTTTCTTCCCTACAACTTTCCTTTTGGTTCACAACTGCCCTCCTCGTGAGATTACCTCACTCAAAAAAGTTTCCTAACAAGGTTCTAATACTCTCTTTTGAGGTTGGAAATCAGAAGTTACTAATTTGTACAATCATCTCCAATTACATGACATGAAGATAAATCCACAAATTTAGGGACTAAATGGATAAAATTGATAGTTTAGAGATCAAATAATAAAAAATAAAAAAATGGTGATAGTTCAGAAGATAAAAAGTGAAATTCACCTAAAATGATTTGTTGATAATTTTTGGGAAACTGATTATCTTATTTTCAGTGACTTCTCTAGATTCTAGTAATGGTGGAAAGTATAGTAAGATGAGGAAGAAAGGCAAGACAAGGAGAAAGGAGGGTAACATGAATGTATCAGTTTCTTCACAGAACATTCATAATGGGATTAGGCTGATTAGGGAAGATGCAGAATCAGTGATAGGAATTGGTAAGATGTTGGATTTGGATTTTAGTGATGGTAAAAGGGAAGCTTTGGGTAGGATTGGTCAAACGTAGGAAAATGAGACGAGGTCGTTTGAAAAGGGAGGGGCTGATGAGTAGTTCTGAGTGCACTATTGCACTAGGGGTGTTTGCCTATTTGTTTCAATGAAATTGAATAGGGAAACTAGAGACAAGGAGATAAATTAGAAGGTTACTTGCAGCAAGGGAAGTTGATTTTGCATTATTACAGGAGACAAAACGGGTAGAGGATAATCAGAATTTAGTAAATTTGGTGTGTGGAGATGGAGTTTGTAAGGACTTTACTGCTCACAACTTGCCAATCAAAAAAAAAAAAAATCATGTTCTGTTATGAGGATACCACATGGCTGTATGCCCAATCGATAGCATTTTGTGACTTTTCATATTATTCTTTTTTTTTTTTTTGGACCATGCAAGTACATAGCCCCAATGAATTTGTTTACATATTTGTTCCAATGAATTTCTATGCTCTGGAACACGGAAAAGCGGTTGCCAAGAAGCTGGAAACAAACCAGCCTTGGCCTCACAAGCAATGCTAGTAAAACTCATCATGATAGTAGTAGTTCGGGTAATGATTTTGTCATCAGCAGTTGCAGCACCACCAACAATTGCAGATCTGAAAAATCTTGGCTGCACGGACCTTTGCGGAAATGTAAGCATCCCATACCACTACAACAAAATACACTTTTGGCGACTAAATTTGGCGACTAAAAAAATTTTAGTCGCCAAAACATGTCGAATTGGCGACTAAAATTTTTTTTAGTCGGCAAATGTACAATATTTAGCTACTAATTTTTTTTAGTCGGGAAATATTGATTATTGGCGACTAAAAAAAAATTTAGTCGCTAAAAAAGCCACAATTAGCGACTAAAAAATGTTTTAGTTGCTGTATAGATAGTTTTGGCTACTAAAATTTTTTAGTCGTTGAATGAAAAATAAAAAATTTACTTTCAGACTTTTGGCGACCAAAAGTTGGTCGCCAAAAATTGATTTTCAGCGACTAAAAAGTATTTTAGTCGCCAAAGAATTAAAATATTTGGAGGGAAAATTTCAATTTTTGGCGGGATTTATGAAATTAATTACCGACTAAAATGTTTAGTCGCTAAATTATTACTTTTAGTGACTAAAATAATATTTGGTCGTTGTTGGTTAACGTTTTGGCTACTAAAATAAAATTTAGTCGGCATTTGTCCTTAATTAATTACCCTACACAGCCCTCTGCTATTTCACTCTCTCATCATCGATCTTCTCTCTCTCTCTCTCTCTCTCTCTCTCTCTCTCTCTCTCTCTCTCTCTCTCTCTCCATCGCAGGCGACCCTCCTACCGGCCACCACTATCGCACACGAGCACCCACCTCCTCACCGGCAACAATACGACCACCTCCTCACCGGCGACGGTACAACCCATCTCTCCAAGAGCAGCGTTTTTTCTCTCTATTTCTCGCTCGCAGCAACCATTGGAGCACACCTTGGTATTTCCCCTTCTTCTCCTTCCTCTCGCCCTCTCTCAACCATTGGAGCACACCCTGTTAAATCCAATTCATTCTTCTATTGTCCTACATAATGATTCTTAATCGTACTCCCATTCAATTCTAATTTTCTTTTAATCAATTAGTTTGTGTGTGATGATGTTACTATTGTTGTTGTTGGTAGTTTATTTGTTACTGTTGTTTGGTCTATGCTTTTTATTGTTGTTGTTTTCCACCCTCTTGCTCACCATGTGTTTGACAAAATGTTAAAACGAAATTAGAACAGGCTCAAATTTTAGTGATCAAAATTAATGAATGTTGATAAGTGTGTGGATTTTAAATGAAGGGATTTGATATTCAGCTTTATAGATTTGTAAGAAGATTGATTAGTGGACATAGATTGATAATTCTAAAGTGAAGGATGCATAGAGAGAGGAAAAATGCATTTTGCTAGTATTTTTGTATGCGGAGAATAATCATTTATGGAAGGATTTCAAATAACCATGTTCAGTTAGTTATTTCAAATCCATTAATCTAAAATTCTCAAATTTATAGTTTAGATCCATACCTAGAATATTACGTTGAATTAATACCAAATCCATTCATTTTATATTAAGAATTTTGTGAGGATTGTTTTTCCAGTTGAGAAACCTAAAATAAAACTGAATCCTTGAAAATATCTCAAAATCATAGTTTTCAGATATTGAATGGACAGCCTTTTCAAGTGTAAGAGAGAAAACTTCATGAAACCCTTGCCTTAACATATATATTTTTAACCCTTGTTAACCCTTGCCTTAAACTTCAGCCTTAAAATCTCTCTCAGATCAGTATGGATCATCATGCCTTAACATATATATTGTTTTCCGAAGTTAATCATGAAACTATTGACTGAATACTTTCAGAAGAATTGGTAACATGGTACTTAATCTGAAATTAATCCACTTTTAAGGGGTTGAAGAGGAGTAAGTTGTTCTCAACATATCATATGTTGTATTACATTTACTGTCCTAACTCCCTCTAAGGGAAGCATCCCCACTGTCCACAAATTCACAATATATATATAGAGAGAGAGAGAGATGGTCACACCACTCACCAGTCACTACAGAGTGTCGTTACACACTACACTACATAGCTTACTATCTGTAAACACCACACGTACACATATTAAGAAGAACAACCACAACCACAATCAATGCAAACAACACAAAATCATAAAAACTGAGAAAATAATCACCTAACGTGATTGTCACAGCTAGATCTTAAGATTTAACCAACCAGGCACCCATACACCATGAAGAATAACAATTGTGTAAGCCAAAACCGAGCTTAGATCTAAGATTATAAAGAAAATGAAAGGAAAATGTGAACCCATTGTGTTTTGAAGGAGATATATGGTTTAACGAAGAAAATATTAGTCAAATTGGATAATATGATATATGAAATCGTATCGGCGGTATCAGCCAGTACTTGTGTGATTTTGTTTCTTTCTGATACAACCACTTCAACTCCTCAACTCTTTATTCGAAACAATGTTTCACATAGACATTGGCAACGGCATAAGGATCCAAGATTGGATTGTCTTGGATTCCGGGGGATTTTTCCATCCAATACAATACGTGAGATTTATTAGCATAAGTTGATTTTGTGATCTGAGTGTGTTTAAATTAGCACATAGCATAAGTAGTTACAAGCACATTGTGGATCTTCTTAAGAAACCTATAGTTGATGAAGCATAAGAAAGTTTTTTTGTCTGTTGCAGCACCTTTGGTTGAGGCTGACTAGGAAACTAATGAAAAAAATTATCTTCTATGGAGATTAGAGAAAGGGGTTGTAGAAGGCTCAACGGAGATCCCAAAAGGTACATCTTCCTCACCCTATTTAGACATTTAAAACACAAAATTCAAAAAGAATCAGAACCAAAGGTCGCGCTATACACAAAGAGGTTATTATATCATTCTTATCTATTTATTATCAAAATCTGCGTGATCTTATTTCCTCCTAAGTTGGCATGTACTGTTTGCTCGATATTTATGGGGATGTAGTTATTGAGATGAGAACCACGTAGAAATTCATTTTATGAAACTGAATTTGTCTTTGTACTCGTACAAAATTAGAAGCATGAGTAGAAAGCGGAAGAATTTTTTTTTGAAATTTTGTTGACATAGTGTGGAATCTATCCATTTGTGTGCAATAACTTGGTTTTCCATTTTAATTCTTTTATTTTTGTTTATTTGGTGAATGACAAAATTTATTGAAAAAGATGAAAAGAATCAAACAGAGTACAAAACAGAAATCAATGGAGGAGAACCTCTACACCAAGCCAGCCAACACAACAAACTACCATCTCCTAGATAGAGCAGAAACAGAGCATACTACTATCAACAGAAAAGCATAACAAACAGCCCAAATTGGATTAATAGTTTTCCTATTTTTTTAATATCTTGATGTACATGTGATTTATCAATAGAAAAGAAAAAAAAAGAAAAAAAACTTCATGTCCATGTTCTTAGCCAAAAAAATCTTCATAGGTGGAGGTTGCAAGAGTTAAGAGTTTTGGACAGATTTGTTGATTAGTAGTAACATCAGTTATATTTGTTTTACTTCGAACAGATGCATCAGACTTCAAAGCTTTAATATCGTAGGTTATATGCCCAAATTATCATAGAGGAAAGGAAAAGATATAAGGGCTATTATTACATTGTGATCACAATTGAACATGGTCACCAAGTGTTTGAATATGTTTGAATCTGCTTTCACAATTTAGTGTCATGGTAATTTGTAGATTTCAAATAGGAGATTGGTCAGGACTTGGTGCGCACATCAAAAATCAGTGACTTGCTTGACATTTTCCAGCGATGATTCATTTCTTATTTCTGGTTCAGAAGATGGCATGATCATTATTTGGCCTATGATCGAGTAAAAAAAGTGAATCTTCGTTTCTTCAACAATTTAATGTTTGTATTTGAATGTCGTTTAGTTTTATTTTTCAGGAAAAATAAATAACTGACTTTGTAATCACATTGTTTGGTGGAAGTTTGGTAGACGAGACAGATTGTTGGACTGTGGCTTTAAAACTAAATTTTTCGTTGGAGCTTTCAACCTCTATAACGGGCCTATTAACTGCATCAAGTGGCTCAAGTTCAATTTTTTTATCAAGCTCCCTCGATGGCACATACAAGGTTACTTAATTATGTTAAATGTTTCATAATAATATCTTCCTAGCATGAGTATTTTTGTTTCTCGAAATGACTTATTTTCGTATTGTAGGTATGGGACCCTTGTTACTGGAAGACTTTTACAAACTCGAGCTTTTCCACTACCAATTACTGCAATAGTTGTTGATCCAACAGAGATGAAGTTATTTTCTGGTGGTATAGATTACTAGTGGATATTTCTTTTTTGTATACGGAGGACATCATTTTTGTATGATTATCTGTTTATATGGAATTATTATTTTGGGTTGGATTATATTTGGTTTGTATAGAATTTGATGTTACAAGACCAAATTTTTGGATGGTTAAAAGTGAAATAGAAATAGACATATGTATTGTTTTGTTTATATACAGGGTGCAGGTTGCACGAAATAAATACAGGTTGTGCAAAAATTAATAATAATAATAAAAAAAATAACACTAAATAAAGTTTTTGGTGACTAAATGTTTAGTAGCAAAAAAAACAAAATAAAACTTGTTGGCTACTAAAAATTTAGTAGCCAAAAACAAACCAAAGATTTTTTGGCTACTAAAAATTTAGTAGTAAAAAATATATGAGACTTTAGGCAACTAAATAGTTTAGTAGCTAAAAAAAAATATAAAAATTAATTTTTTTTTGCGACTATATATTTAGTAGCTAATAATAAATGATACTTTAGGCGACTAAAAGTTTTAGTCGCTGAAAATGAAAATTAATTTTATTTGAAAACTTTTGACGACTAAATATTTAGTCGCCAATTTATGACTTTTGGCTACTAAAAAATATTTAGTCGCCAATACCTCGTACTTTTTCCTACTAAAACATTAGTAGCCATTTATAGGACTTTTGGCGACTAAATTTTTTTTTTGTCGCCAAAACCTTCCCCGACCATTTTCCCGCAACAAATCTAGCGACCAAAATATTTAGTCGGGAAAAGGTTTCAGCGACTAAAACTTTAGTCGCCAAAAATGCATTTTCTTGTAATGTACCCATTCGGCTTGAAAGAGAACTGTTATTTGGAAGAAGGTTTCCTCATTACTAGTAATCAGTCCAAGCCATATATTGGGAAGACCAATATCACTATTTCAGAAATATTCCTCAAGGAGGGTGAGTTACGCATCATGCAGTCAATATCTCGTGATTGTTATGACCAGTTAGGTACACCATTACAAAGCAACATCAAAACATTGCTCGAGCTGCCCAAATTCACCATATCTAATACCAAAAACAAGTTCACTGCTATTGCCTATTGGTTGTGACACAAGTGCAAGTATCCAAGTTTCTGGAGTAGCACACAATTATTTCATTACAACTGGGTGTGTGTCTGCATGTAGCACACATGGCTACATTCCCGATGGAAATTGCTCTGGACTTGGGTGTGGCCAAACCTCCCTCCCAAACAGAGGGCATAAGCTGACATTTCCCTGGCGAGCTTCGCTGCTCATAGGAAAGTATTCGACTTTAATCCCTATAGTTATACATTTGTTGTTGAAGACAATGCATTTAATTTTTCCAGAAGTTACCTCGGTAATTTTAGTGAAGAAAATATGCATATGGTGCTTGATTGGACAATAAGGAGTAATATTTTTACGTGCAAAGAGGCTAAAAGAAATCAAACGAGTTATGCATGTGGACAAAATAGTGATTGTTATAAGCCAGACGATGGTCCTAGCACTAGTGGTTATATTTGCATGTGCTTGCTGGGTTACCAAGGAAACTTGTACCTCTTAGATGGTTGCCAAGGTAATTAATAGGTTCATCATGTTTGGATTCATTTACTTTTGATTATACGCCCTCTGAATATTTTTTAGAATATTTTTACTTCTTTTGTGATTTTCCATGTCATGGTATTGGTAGGTTCCATTATTTTATTTTTTTTCATATATTATGCATTCTATATGTACACACAAAATTTATTACTATATAAATACATATAAGAGATGAAATAAAATAGTGAAATGCAGGTGACTAATATCATTTACTAGAATACTCTGGCACGTTTCTTGCTTTCTTCATCAATAAAGTTTCCTTTTGTTGATAAAAAAAAAATCATTTACCTATTACTTTTGGTGCTACCCTAATAGGAGCCACTTTTGATTGTTTTGCAAACATAAATGAGTGTGAAGATCCAAATGTCAATGTGTGAACATAAAAATAAATGTGTTCAAACACGTAAGGAAATTATATGTGTTCTTGCCCCAAGGGATACCATGATGATGGCAGAATAGATGTAAATGGTTGCATTCACTGCTGGAAAATCGACTTTTAGCGGCGTTTTAAAAACGCCGCTATAGGTACTGAAAACGTCGCTAATTCTGCTTGAGACGTTTAGTGCCAAACGCCGAGAAAGCGGCCGTCGCTACAGCTTTATGGCGTTTGAAAAACGTCGTTAGATTAGTATGGACTGCCCTAATACACTGTGATGTCATATGACATTTAGCGACGTTTTGGAAACGCCGTTAAAGACATTTATACATTTTAAAAATCTAACCGTTGGGATAGGGATATAGTGACGTTCAAAAACGCTGCCATAGCCTTTATTTTTTTTTTAATTTTAAAAATTGTGCTAATTTCATATGGTTGAAAAAAATACCTGTCATAAACAATTATTAAGAACTAATTTTTGATGTTTATTAAAATAATAAATAAACTAAGTTTGAAAACAAAATTAAAAATAAAGGTTAATATCAGTACAATAGATTCACACATTAGATTAGAATGGAAAACATTAGATTAAATTAACTTAATGCATACAAGTGCATACCCCAAATCAACAATGATGATGCTGACATTATCTTGTGAACGTCGGTCATGTAATATAGATAAATTTGCAGGTATGATCAAGCATTGTGCAAGAAAAATAAACATCCACGCATCCATTACCAGAGCTGCTCTTCCAAGCGCCTCACAAACTAACAAAAATCAGAACAAAAGAAGTTAAAACTTTGTAAACCATAACACTGGTATACCAGAATTGAGGCAAATTTTTTACCTGAACATCTCCGTGTTGCCGAAGCTGATTCCTAACAAAATTAACTGCTTCTGAGCTGAAACAATAGCAAAGTTGATGAGATAATACTCATCTTGTCGTTAATTGAGAAAAATATTAAATAACTATCATGCTAATTTAAGATAATTTACAGAATGTAAGTACAAGGTTCAAACAGGAAACCACAAACAGCACTGTCACTATAAAGCACAGTTTTTACGTCGTCATAGATATCTTCATCAGTAGTTCCAAGAGCTGCCAAGCCCAGACCCAAGCATGCACCATGCTGAATAACCTGCACCAATCAAAGTGTCCAACACCATTATAACAGAAAAATAGTCAGTGTGTTTGGACAACTCACCAAAATTATAGCCTTAAAACTTAAACAGTACTGCCCAGATTTGCCAGAATTCTTCAACAAGTGAGCTGTCAAGAGATTTGATCTCCTGGAGAAGCACTTCAGGAACCTGAAGATGCGCCTGTGAGAGTTCAAAAATTTCAATACATTAGTCAAAGGAGGATAGCACACTTCCATTGAACAGTATAGAAACTTTGCAATTTCTTCCATCTCAATTCTAGAATTCATTGATACATATTGCATTATCTTCAAAATTAGGATACACAAACAACCAGCTTTATAGGCAGTAGTTCCCAGCGATATCTCAGCTCTCATGTCAATGAGAGAAAAAGATGATGGGGGTTATGGATTTGGTGGAAATGGGTTGAGTTTTAGGTGGGGTTTTGGAATTGTGATGATATACTTGTTATGTTTTCAATTAACTAACTGATAATGCTGTTAATTGTTTTGATAAAACTATAATGGTCAATATATGTACTTTGGTCAAATCATGTTTCCTAAGAAAGCAGCTAGTTACCAATTTTAATTGAGAAAAAGAAAGCAATGTATATTCTTTTTTTTTTTTTTCTAGATTAATTGAGAAAAACAGAGCAATTTATCAGAGCAATTTTCATTTTCTTGCTCTTGTTGATTAATAAGAGTACTGTACATTACTTTATCCATAAAAAGACCTCAAGACTTCAATTCTGTACTCAGCAACTCGGCCTCTTCAACCCATCCTCTCTTACAAAAACTATGACTCAATGACTTGTACAAATGAACAGTACATGGAATCCCTCTCTCATGCATTATATCAAACACATACATGGCTTTATTTTAATGTCCCTTGAGGCACAACCCATCTACCAGCATATTCTAACACCAATAACCCAGAAGACTACCAGCATCATTGACCCCAAAGTACTGTATAGCTCCTCATGGAGAGCATTACAAGCCCCTCTAAAATGAACAGATTTCATTGAAATAAGCCTATCAAAATGGGTTTTTGCTTCTTCCAATTCTCCTAATTTACAATAACTAATCACTGTAGAATCTAACAAAAATGAATCAGGACAGACACCTCTGCTTACAATGCTATTAATATACAACATCTAGCAATTTACAATGCTATTAATATACAATGCTATTAATATACAACACCTTAGCCACCTCCCTCTGAATCAGAAGCAGAACCAGGAGCAAAATTGCAAAAGCACTTGTTCTTCAGAGTTGGGATGTGGCGGGGAAGGGTGGCTGAGGGGGATTCATTAGCGGAAATAAGGAAATTTAAAATTGTAATTTTCCAACCAACAAAATTACTATATACATCAGAAATTAAAAACTGAGGTGATGCAGTTGGTCAAGATGGATCCTACCATTCAAGATCAATGCACGTAAGCTCAAAAGAGATCTGACCTCATCCATTGATTTAAGCTTATTTTTGCCAGCATTTAGCACCTGCTTCACAAGAACTAGAATAAATTAAATTTGGAAAGTGTCAATTTAGTTTTAATAATTTAAAAACTAAACCAGTGAAAAAGACCACTCTATCAAATTGATTGAACAATCAAAATCAAAAGAGCAGTTTTCCTTCAATATTTGTTGATTATGTAGTAATAGTAGTATATTGAACTCAATTTTGCTTACTTTGAAACATAACAGAATTTCAACCTTTGTAAACACAAAAGGTAAATATAACAGAAAGGTAAGATAGCACTTGGTGCAGTTCCATCTATACATATCATTCAAGGCCACCAAACACAAGACTTCTAAATTCTACTATGGATACATCTGAGGATTCAACTATATCCATGAAAACTCAGCTGAACCTCTTCTTTCTGTAAATGATATAGGAATTGAATCACCAATAGCAGGGAAGAATGGTTTTCCATACAATTTACCTTGAAGAAATTTCCCAAAACTGACTTTGCCAAAAACCATGTCATAGATACTATCATATAGTGTTACCAACTCTTCTATAACATAAAGCATCACATTAACAACAAAGCCAAGAATATTAAATGTGTAGAAGCATAATCTAGTATAATTAACTTCAAATGGAAAGAATATTATTTCGCATCTATAATTTGCAATGTAGAAGTGAGTACTGTAAAATCAATATATTTTTATTGAAGGATTCATAGTAGAAGACCTTGAGGAATATTCCCACGAATAACTTTAAGACAATAATGAACAGTAGCACCAATAAGCACAAATACGGGCAAGGGAGGATCGAGAGACATGGCTTCTGCTACAGTTAAAACAATCTTATCTGCCATGTGTTCAAATTGTGGCTCAAGCGAATGCACAGAAACAATCTCATGGCCAATTCCAGTTCCTTTTACCACATACAAATCTGAAAATACACCCTGTAACATGAAAAGAGCAATATTTAGATATGGAAACACCATCCTGTCGCTCACTACAACCACATGATGATATATTACCAGCAAACTCACATTATCTTGTTCTTTTTATGTAAGTAACAGTCTATATATATTATATCAAAAAGGCACAAAAAAGAGGGACCCACAGACTTACACTATCTTCAAGTTTTGTTTGGATATCTAAGTCACCACATAATCCTCCAGAGTCACTCAGAGGAAGTTGTCAGGACAATATCATCAACAGAAATGAAAAATATATAAATTGAAGTTTGTATGTTAAGGTATTACAGCAGAGAAAATCAAATCCCCATAAAAATAAAAAATAAAATATTTAAATTTCTTGCTCGGTCGATTGATCAACATTGCATAACGTTCTTTATATTCTTTCTAAGAAGGAAAGGGGCATGACAACACTAAAAAGAGTGAAATTTCATGTTGTGGTAATAATGTATCGACCATACTAACATACTGTGGCGAGTTCTTTAATACCAGAAGGATATTTCTTTCTTCTTCTAGCTTTTGCTTATAGACATTTGTAAAATTCACTGTTTTACATAGGAAAATATTTTCCCAACATTTCTTTCTTTCTTTTACATTAAATTCTATTTGTTTCATTCTCTACTTCAGTAAACATTCTCCCTTCAAAATGGATGGGAAAATTGCGGAGTGTCCAAAAATGTATGTCTTTGAGCAAGAAAAGACAATAACAATGTGATTCATTTCTCTAAATGGAGAAGAGTGAAATTCGGTCCACCATCCATATTTAAGTCTACAGTCCAAGTGAATGTAAAGGAGTGAGACACAGTCCTGATTAAAAATAAATTGATACTGCAAACTACACTAAATTAACAATTGAGAGCCATGTGCAATAATTTGAGCTCAGTGCAAAACACACATTCTCAATTAGATGTGTCTACACATAGCACATCCTTTAAACAAGTGCCACCATACATGCCTTAATTATAAATGTTTAATATACCTTGTGAATATATATATTATATATAGATGTACTACATGGACAAGGCTAAATATACTAGTATTCTCTTCATGAATCCACAGGGATAGACAGATACATTGATAGATATAAACACACACACAGAAATGCATTCAAGAATATGAATATTGCCCAAAGTAAAGAAGAAAAAATTACCACTGCCAGGAACAAATTTGTTTAAACAAGTGCCACCATACATGCCTTAATTATAAATGAAGCCTTAATTTAGTTTCTCATTCAATTAATATCCAATCACCATTACCCACAAAATAACATATCCAAATCCACAAAATCATGTTTTAACATTGACCACAAACTAACAGATATCCAAAAATCATGTTTTAACATAGAAGCTGTAGTCATTACTGGTTTACATGCCTGCATTAGAACATAAACTACAATCAGAATCACCAAAATAAACACAAATTGAAAAAAAAAAATTTTATTACAAATGTAGTGCAAGCCCACCTCATGGCCACCCCTAAAATTTTCAAAATACCCCAAACCTATGAACCATTAAAAAAATAATAAATAAATAATTAACTTTTAATACCTAATGCAAATAATCATAAAATAAGATTCCACTATAAGTAACTCGATTATACATGGTTCTAGTTGGTCCCAAGTGGGTCTTGGCTTGAAATCGACGTTCAAATTTTGCTTCTTCCTCAAGTTTATTTTTTATTGCTCTTCTTATTGATTGCATCACAACCACAGAGAAAATTTAGAATTCAAGAGTAATCTCCTATCCCTTATGCTTTTCATCACATTCCATAGGGCGCTGTGGCTTCTTTCATTTGAGTATAAATCTGTCTTCCCATTAAGCCCCTGGTAATGCAAAGCATCAAACAAGTATTGCCATACATTCTAGCAACTTAACCTTAGGCTCTGTTTCATTAGCAAGATATTGATGGGAAATGTGGGGAAAAGATAAAAAATCAAATTTGTTTGGTGTTTGATTAGCAAGAGAATCCAAGCGAAGTGTTAGAAAGTGAGATTTCATGTACATCCCTCTTAAGCTATTAAACCTAACTATTGATTTCGCACAAAATATACAAGGAAATTTTATTTTCCCATGCATGTGGGCAGCAGTTATCACACTCTCCAAATTTACCCCTGGCTCCCTCCACTTGTTCTTATCGTCTTAAAATGGAAAAGGGCAACTAGGTAAAATATAAAAATATTTCTAGCGGCTTTCATGCTTTTCAAACTATAAAGTTAAAATTTTCATCTTGATCAAATGCATGCAAGAAAATAGATTTTTCTTTCTTTTTCCTTTCGTTCATTTCATTTTCTACTATTCACTTTCCATCATTATTTTCTTTCTACTCAAATGGAACCTTATGCACTTCTGTAGATTCAGAAGGTTTAGTTTAGGTAGTTATCAAGTTACTTAAAATAACTTTCCAAAGATCTCCGTACATAGTATATATGAAAAGTGCAACCTCTGCCTTTCAACAAATTCTACTCCTTTTTAGATAATCAAACATATTAGTTTCAAATAATTGAACATATTATCAAAGAAAAGCCAAACAATTTTCAATACCACAAGGTTCAGTAATTCTACTCTCCTTTTCTCATGCTTTATGCTTCTTTAAGAGGGGAAAGAATCGAGAAAGGAGACAGTCATCAATAGTGTGTTTGCAAATGGGAAAAAAAAATTATATACGATTACCTGCACAAATGATGCTGTATGTCGGCTGAACTGCATGATTTGTTCACTTTCCACAAAATTAGCAACAAAGCCATCAGAATCAGCTCCTCTTCTCCACATCCGAGTGCCTCTGAGAAAAAGCAAGGCTACAATCAGCAAAAGTAGCATGGAAAAGAAGGAAAAAAAACTAAAATCTGTATATCATACTTCACACTGAACAATATTTACAAATGGGTGCCCTAGCTCTCCCAAACCTTGCTGTAACAGGAGCCTTGCGCACTAACATTTTTATATGTAGTTTTAGGTTGTTATATGCATTCATGCTTATTAGATGCAATGCACATTATGCAAATAAAAATCTAAATCTATGGAGCTGCCGTGTCAATGGGAAAGCTAAAGCACAAGTAAAGAAGTAACCGGAAAATGTTGGATTGAGGCAATGTCAGAACAATGTGTTACTCTGTAAAGAACATCAAAAACCACAAAAACCATATCAAAAACCATTTAAAGTAGACATACTATTGAAGGTATTTCATTTGGGCCTACCCTCCTAGGAAAGAACATCAAAAACCATATCATTTAAAAGGGCCAGTGTTGTCAAATTTCGGTTTCTTTTACATCAGTGTACTCTAATACAAGCCATTCATGCAAAACATTAGTTGCAGCATGCACAGTAGGATAATTTTTCAAAAAGCTTTGGAACAGGAGAAAAAATAACAAGGAGAAACATGGAATTGAAAGTAAAAACAGAGAATTAAATGAGGAATGAAAAGCAACATGACAATGATTCAAGTAGAGAGAACAAAAGACTGGAGGAGTAATCATTGTTAACTCGGCCTCAACTGTTGAGGAATAGGACAAGTTCATACTGCTGCTCATTTTTGCAAGTGCAAAGCTCTGTTGCATTAATGTTTGCAACAAAAAGAGAGCATTTTTGTTAGTTACTAAGAGTTGTCTATTTACCACTTCCAGAATGAAAATGACTAGAAACAGAGTTGACTGCTTTCAACCCAATTTGTTGCTTCAAAAGTAAACGTATCAAGCACCTTAGCTTAGAAAAAGAAACAACCATATTTAACAACATAATGAGAAGCCATCTAAAACAAAAGATCATATTTAAGTCTTCTGGTGAGGAAACCCTAAATCAAGGTTTCCTTCTCCATTTGATGTATTTTCTCCTCTAATTCAGTTGATGTACAAAAAACCAATATGAATTTGTTTTGGGGGTATTTTCTCAATTTCCATGCTTTCTATGAAGGGAGTCTATTAGTCCCACCCTAGCTTTTAACATCTTTCCCTGAAGGGACTATTGCTTCATATCACTACCACCATATGATGAAACTGTAACAATTTTTTTTTGTACAAAAGCAGTAGCAAGGTCCTCCACAATAAATTCTTTCCCATAAGAACTTTCTGCTGCAAGGTAGAAATAATTTTTTATTTTTAAAATAACCATCTATGTATCAATGTCAAGCTCTTATAAGTTATAACCCTAGGCAACTCAAACCAACATAATAGCATCTTAATCCTAATTAAAAACACAAAGCACAAGCAAGTGATGGCCAGCCTCCACCGTTTGAGAATGTATGATAAACAAAACCATTAACATTTAAATTATCAATCTGCTAATTTTTCAAAGTAGAAAACATACTTGATTAGACCAAGCATATCTAATTTGATAAAAAGGCCAGATCGGCTGTACAAAACCATTAACATTTAAATTATACATGCAAAATGTACAACAAATCAGCTTGTAAAATCAAAAGCAACAAATCAGCTCTGAATCTCTGAATCACAGAGCTGAACTGACAGAGATAACTAGGGTTTAGACAGCACACAGAGGGAGAGAGAGGGGGGGAGAAAGAGAGAGTAGCTCACCGATCTGAATCGATTTTGAGAGAGAACTTCGAAATGGCTCTGATGAATCACCGATCTGAATCGATTTTGACAGAGAACTTCGAAATGGCTCTGACTTCAATTTTGAAAGATCTTAGACAGCGCAGAGAGGGCGAGAGAGAGAGAGAGAGAGCGTGAGAGCACGAGAGTGAGAGTGAGAGTGAGATTTTCGCTTATACTTGCTTGTCATATTCAAAATAAAGGTGAAACAGGAGAGAAGGAGGGCGTTGAACGGAAACCATTCCAAGGCGTTTAAAAAACGTCTTTGATTCTTGAAACGGCGCCGTTTCAATTACAGAAAAATAAGACGTTTATAAAATGCCGTTAAATATTAGAAACAATGGCGTTTTAAAAAACGCCGTTACAAAAACGCCACCAAACCCCATATTTCCTGTAGTGATTGCTGATCAATTTCTGGTGATTCAGCTTGTGGTTGGTAAGTGTGTGTATATATATGTCTGTGTGTGAAATACTTGGATCATGTGTAGTGTGGCTTTCTTGTTCAAACTAATAATGTCATTGTCAGTTGAAATCATAAATGCATAATGCATATTTTTTTAACATAGAAGCACCTCGTACTTGCTTCCCATATAGTCTTTGGGTGTTGTCTATTTGCTGTGTGCATATAATTTCTTGTGTATACGTTATTCATTCGAGTCAATACGTGATTCTACATTGGCTTACAAGTCAGTTCACTAAGTCAAAACTGAGATCATATAGAGAAAAAATTGAACATAACCGTGATACCAATGACATGGTATCACCATCCAATCATTAATATTTTTCCTGCTAGGTATATGTGGCATCCTAAAAAATGGTTCATCCCTCCCATATAGTTTTTTTATTGGTTGGTAATACCACGTGTCACTAATAACGTGTGGTATCACCTTTGAATTCAATTTTCACCCAATCATATAGGTATGCTGATTTGTCATATAATTGGGATTATTCAACGACTAACTGTTGCGTTCTTCTAGTATGAAATTCTTGCAATCCTTCATTTTGATTCTTTTAAACCAAAATATTTGCCAGATGCAATCTTTGTAAAAAAAATGACTAATTTGAAATGTAGGTTTCGCCGTTAGTGGAACGGTTATTTTGGTGAGTAGCTCTTGGTTGTACTGGATATTTAGGAAAAGAAAGCTCATCAAACTTAGAGAACAATTCTTTAGGTAGAATGGTGGATTGATGTTGCAACAATGACTCTCAGACAAACCGACACGAGAATTGATCAAAATCTTCACTTCAATAGAGCTTAAGCGGGCTACCAACAACTATGATGAAAGTAGAATTGCTAGCCAAGGAGGTTTTGGAAATTCTACCAGAAAACAATATAGTGGCTATCAAGAAATCCCAAATGGTGGATGAAAGTCAAATAGAGCAATTCATCAACGAGGTGGTCGTGCTTTTCACAAATCAATCATAGGAATGTGGTCAAACTCTTAGGTTGTTGTTTGGAAACTCAAGTCCCTTTACTTGTCTATGAATTCATCACCAATGGCACTCTCTTTGAGCATATACATAACCAAAGCAAGGCATCTAATATATCATGGCAAAATCATTTGCGAATAGTTGCAAAAACTGCTGGAGTACTGTTATATTTGCAGCCTGTAGCGTCGATTCCTATCATCCATAGAGATGTTAAGTCTACAAATATACTCTTTGATGATAATTACACTGCAAAAGTGTCAGACTTTGGGCATCAAGGTTGGTTCTACTAAACCAAAATCAATTAGCCACAGTGGTGCAAGGAACTTAGACCCTGAATACATGCTCACAAGCCAGTTGACTGAGAAAAGTGATGTTTATAGCTTCGAAGTAGTCCTTGTAGAGTTAATCACTGGAAAAAAAGGCATTGTCATTCAACAGGCCAGAAGAGGAGAGAAATCTGGCTATGTATTTTATTACTTGTATGAACAATGATTGCTTGAACCAAATTATTGATGAACACATGGCAATTAAAGGAAACACTGAGGAGCTCAAAGAAGTTGCTAATCTTGCAAAGAGATGCTTGAGAGTAAAAGGGGATGAAAGGCCTTCTATGAAGGAAGTAGCAATGGAACTGGCGGGGTTGATCAGGAAAAAGATATCTAAAAATGGTTTAAATTATGCAGAGATTGAGAACATGCTTGGTAAGGCATCAACTGGATATGTAGTTGGAGGTTATAGAAGCAAAACACAACAACAGCTAGGGTTGATAGCATGGTGGGAGGTGATTTGATTGTTTTGTGTTTGTCCATGATGATAATAACTTCATTGATGATTGTTACACTTGCATACAGGTGATTAATTCTTTTAAATTTCTTGTACATACTTATGTAAAAGTTTGTTAGTGACTCACTCACTTTTCATTAATCTTGTCCGTTCATATCATTTTGTGTCATGTTTTGAGTTTTGTATTTCTAGACTTATCAGAATACAAGAAATAATTTTATTTTTTTTTTACAGAATTTGTTAGTGGGATTCACTTATGAAATTATTGTCCATCCATATTCATTCAATGTCATGTTGTGTGATCAGTTTATGTGTTTCTAAAAAACAATTATTGAGATACTTCATAATATATAAGGAGAATTTCATATATAAATGGCAAATGGGAAAAGTAATTATAAATTCATATAATGCAAGTGAAAATTGTATCTCCCACTGATCCTTCTCTTACCATCCCACTCCTAATCTCTCTCACCTTTGGCACCATACCTCCTCTCTTTAGTTTCTTCCTTCCTCTCAGATCTACTTTTCCTCCCTCTTCACCTCTCCCACCGCAACTCACCTACCAACTCCGAGTACTGCAAGCCCTCTCTCCCATTTCACCACCGCACCACCCATCTCCGATCGTCGTAATTTTCTCCTCCGGCTGATTCTAGGCACACCACCCATCTCCGATCGCCATAAGGGCTTCGTTCTCACTCCTGAAGTTAGATTTTGAAGAAGGTTAGTTTAGTTCTACTTTATCTCTATCTCTCTCCTCTTTAATTTCAAAACCCAAACATCTCTACCAACAACCTCTCTATTCTTCACTTTTGGAATTTTCAGAATTTGAGTCCAAAAGTTTTTGAATCTTTTTCATGCACAAAATTTCAATTTTTGATTTGGATATATTATCAAAACTCTGTATATGTGCTATACAATCTGAAAATTCCAAAAGTGAAATATAATTGTTCTTTTTTTAATAGTCAATTATATTAGAACAATCATTTTGTTGTTATAATGGAAGGTTTTACAAACAGTGTGTTTTCGGAGAGATGGCTGAGCTTGGCAACAAAGCCCATGCGATCATTAATGAACCAAAGAGGTAATCGACGACAAATGGTGGCTTTGCTTTGGTGGTGGCAATGGCAGCACATTCTAGGGATGGGTAGATTGGTAAAGAAACTAACTTTGGGTCTCTGTTTCGGAGTTGATTGAATTTGAACTTTTTTGGGGTCAATAATGCTTCTTTGTATGATGTAGGACAAGATTTTACGACTTTTTAAAATTCTAGTCAAACTCTAATTCTAAAATAATAAAATTAAGAAACCTAATAATTCTAAAATATTTATACTAAATTACAAGAATCCTAATAAAATAATATATTAAAAATATTGAAACTTAAAATATAAAAAGTCTTAAAATCTTGTCCTACATCACATGGTATGTGCATTTCATACTAGGAATCTAATTCTAAAATATTTATACTCAATTACAAGAATCCTAATAAAATAATATATTAAAAATATTAAAACTTAAAATATAAAAAGTCTTAAAATCTTGTCCTACATCATTGTAGCTCTAATTATTGTTTGGTGGTTTGTTCTCTCCAGGATGAATTGAAGCACATCATACGTGACATTCGGGTGTAATGAGGTACTCACTGGTATAAGTTGGAAGGTTGAGTTTTGCTACACCATTGCATTTGAAATTGATATATGTGATTCAATTACACGACAATGATGACATAGACCCTTTTTTTTTTTTTCTTTCTTTCTTTTTTTATTCAGAAATGGAAGAAAGAAAGGAGACAAAACTGTGAAAACAAAGGCAAATGTAGAGTGAGGCATGACTGTGAAAAACATTTGGAGAGGAATTTGAACGTGCTGCCCTTTTTACTTACTAGAAGGAAGATGAGTAAATCTTTTTGATAAATTAGTGTTAAGCAAGAGATCTTTCAAATTATTTTTGGTACCAAAAATGGTTAAAATCTATCTCACTGAAATAGGTCAAATATATCTTGGGCAGCTCGGTTGCCATTGTTCACTCTGGCAACTCAATTCACTCTGATCATCAAGTATCAAAAGGTTTCATCATTTTACCTCATTTTGATTTTTTATTTAGGTATGTGTTTGGGTTTGTATACAAGAAACTGATGGGTTTGGATTTGCGTCTGTGTTTGTCAGATTTGTTTTTCTAAACCTTAAATTGAGATGTGTTTCGAAGATTTTTTCTTTGTGTTCTATTTCTGTAATGCCCCAAAATAATAACTACCTACCTCATGATATTCAATGGAAAAACAAAAATTTACATAAAATTAACCTTTTATTGATTCTCTTTTACCGTACAACAGATGACATATGCATGTATATATTCATAAATCCTAAATCCTGAATCTATAGTATATGACATGTAGTAATCACATGAAACAAAAGAAAGTACAAATAAGTTAATGTCTTAATGGCTATATCTTTCCAAGTCGATACTTGGGAACAACAAAATGAGTTAAAACTCTATACATATAAAGCCCTAGGCTTGTACAACAAATATTTATGCAAAAGAACAAAAAGAAGCTCTCGGATCTGAGGTCCTCCCAAGCTACTTCCTTGGTAGAGGCATATCATCAGCACTTGAAAGTTGTCTTTCACATAAGGTGAGCTAAAACCTAGTAGTGATACTTGAACAAAATGTATGAAACTCAACAAAGTCATATAGTAAATACATATGCATGCCATTACCAAAACATTTCACTCTCTTTCAAAACAATGCAATGCCATAGTTATATATCAACTCATAAAACAATACATTTTTAAATCAGAAAACATGGCAGTGGATACAAACACTAGGAATCTCAAGGTACATGTTTGCCAGTGGGCTATATAAGCACTACCAAAGCCATTTTACCGGTGCTAATTGGAAGGATCAGCACCTAATCGCGTGGGTTTCTGAACTTTCACCAAGAACACACAGGTCAACAAAATAAAACTACAATCACAACCCTAACCAGATTCACCACGGTATTCACCCATTGTTCTTAAAAATAACACATTTTCAATGTAAGGATCTGAAACAATGTTCAATGCAATATGTATGAATAAATGTTTTTCATTTAACCTATTCCTCATGCAATTTCTATAACAATCGAAATCATCCTCTACCGATAACCCAAAACAAATATCTCTATACAAAATCTAATTTTCCATCAACAATTATAATTTCATAAATTTCAAAATGTAAGCGATAATACATATCCAACTTCACTCTCACCATCAACAGATATATTCATTTTATCTTTTCAAAACTCAACATCTTCCCATTTCATTCATAGGTCAAAAACTAGTCAGTGTGTTTGGTTTGAGTTTTTTGAATTAAGTTTTTTGAAAACTAAGTTTTTTAGTTTTCGTGTTTTTTTGTTTTTAGTGAATATTTTTAAAATTTTAAACATTTTTTTTTACTTTTTTAGATGCACCTTACTTAGATGTATCTAAAAAGTAAAACATTTGTGAAATAATATTTTTAAAAATTAATAAATACATAAAAATGCAAAAAAAGTACTGAATTCTCTTTTTTTTTTTCTTTTTTTTTTTTTTTGTATTTTTGGTATTTAGTGAATTTTTAAAAGGTTTTTTTCAATTTTTTTTTTTTACTTTTTAGGTATATTTATGTTAGGTATGTCTAAAAATTAAAAAAATTGCTCAAAATATTAAAAAAATTCAATAAAAACAAAAAAAATGAAAAATAAGAAAGTATAATTTTCTGAAAAGTGTTTTTGAAAAATGATAACCAAGCATTTAATTTCCAATAAAACATCTTTTTTCTTTCAAAAACACATTTAAAGGAGAATTTTCCAATATTTCCACACAACTCAACAATATACTTATTCCCTTCTCAAGAATCCATTTGAAAACTACTCTTTTACTTTTCAAAAACCAAACCATAAATCAAACCCCCAACTCCCAAATCACAATACTTACAAGGAGCACATAACGAAGCTAAGAATCGTACAAGGGGGTTGAAGAAGTCCTATCTCAATGGTAGTAGAAGAAGAAGAAAGCAAGACCCAACTCTAGATGGAGTCCAAAATGGAAGTTTCACTGATTAAAACGTTAACATTTACGAGCTCTACACTTTACTCCAAAACACTAGGGCAGCGAGATCAACGGATTTGAGTGTATTTGAGGTGTTTAGACAAGAACTAGCGAGAGAGAGTGAAGAAATTAGGTTTGGGGGTGTTTTAGATAGAGAAAGAGATTAAAAGGTGGCATAAGGTGACCTTTCCCCAATCTGATATACGCACATACCGCTCGAGCAACCAAACCACCGCTCGAGCTCGAGCGCACAATGACCCCCGTCCCAAAATTCAAACCTAGAAGAGACCGCTTGAGCGAAGATCACTCTACTCCCAGTAGTTTTGCAGACCTGCAAAAATACTAGATGGAACCAAAGACCGCTTGAGCGAATTTGAAGAAAAACAAACATGAACACAACCAACAACTCCAAACAACCAAACCCAAATAACAAGATAAGGAGTATAGACAGCGATAATGAGTATTGGATCCCAGATCCACGAACTTGAAAAGGTCAGGTCTAGCCCTTATAATTTCTAACCTTATATTGATTTGTGTTTCTGGGTTTTTCTTCTTCTTTTATTCTTTTATTCTTTTTTTTTTTTTTTTGTGCTTCTGGGTTTGTGTTTTGTTTTTGGATTTGTGTTTCTAAGGTTTTTATATGTAGCTTTCAACTAACCCTTCTATTATTTTTCTTTGTTTGTATGACTTCAATTCCTGGTTTTCTCCTTGTGATATCACTGTTTGTAGAGTTTTGTTAGTTGTTCATCTCTTTATTGCCCTTAACATTATATCCATAAGTCAGTAGAGTTTTGTTAGTTTTATTTATAGATTTTTTTTTTCTTTTGTTGTTGAAACCTATATAAAATTAAAATTAATCTTCCTTTCAAATTTTGCAAACCCTTCAAGCCCTTCAGCTCCATCTGTGTTGGGACACACCTGCCTTTTATAGTCATAGTTTTCTATATTTTTTTATTTTTTATTTTTGCTATTATCTAGGGAATTAGTTTTAAGTATAAAAATCTTTTCTCCTAAAATCAATGCAGAATTTTTTGTTGAGTTGGAGTGTTGTAGAGAAATTATCAATTCATGTATAGCTAATATTTTTATTGTTAATGCTTTGTACATGTCGTGTGTGATAAGTTTATGTGTTTCTAAAAAAACAATTATTGAGATACTTCATAATATATAAGGAGAATTTCATATATATATGGCAAATGGGAAAAGTAATTATAAATTTATATAATGTAAGTGAAAATTGTATCTCTCACGTGCACTAGGTACTATGCCTGCAAGTAAGAGCAGTAGCACCCATGAGTGCGAGGCAAGAATAAGGAATTTACAATGAAATTAAGATGCAGTCACCTTCACCAGGAATATATATAATAATAAAATATCTATATAATAAGGTAGGAGGGTTTTTGGATTTTGTTTAATCTGGCAAATTTGTCCTACGTGTCATTTGCTATCAATGGCTGAGAAATATGGTGGAAGATTCAATGATTCAGATTTGCTTCACCTAGACAAATTTCCGCTCACTGCTCCTCTCCCTATCCCACTTCTAACCTCTCTCACCTCTGGCACGAGACCTCCTCTCTTTAGTTTCTTCCTTCCTCTCAGATCTACATTTCCTCCCTGTTAACCTCTCTCCCACCGCAGCTCACCTACATCCTTCCCAACTCCAGCCTCTGCAAGCCCCCTCTCTCATTTCACCACCACACCACCCATTCCTGATCGTCGTAAGTTTCTCCTCCAGCTATTTCTTGGCACACCACCCATCTCCGATCGCCATAAGGGCGTCGTTCTCACTCTTGAAGTTAGATTTTGAAGAATGTTAGTTTAGTTCTACTTTATCTCTATCTCTCTCCTCTTTAATTTCAAAACCCCAACATCTCTACCAACAACCTCCTCTCTTCTCCACTTTTGGAATTTTCAAAACTTGAGTTTAAAAGTTTTTGAATCTTTTTCATGTACAAAATTTCAATTTTTGATTTGGATATATTATCAAAACTCTGTATGTGTCATACAATATGAAAATTCCAAAAGTGAAATATAATTGTTCTTTTTTAGTAGTCAATTATATTATAACAATCATTTTGTTGTTATAATGGAAAGTTTTACAAACAGTATGTCATCAGAAAGATGGCTGACATCAGTGACAAAGCCCATGAGATCATTGATGAACCAAAGAGGCAATCAATGACAAACGTTGGCTTTTTTTTGGTGGTGGCAATAGCAGCACATACTAGAGATGGGTAGATTGGTAAAGAAACTACCTTTGGATCTCTGTTTCAGAGTTGATTGAATTTGAACTTTTTTGGGGTCAATAATGCTTCTTTATAGCTCTAATTATTGTTTGGTGGTTTGTTCTCTCCAGGATGAATTGCGGCACATCATATGTGAGATTGAGGTGTAATGAGGTACTCATTGGTATAAGTTGGAAGGTTGAGTTTTGCCAAACCATTGCATTTGAAATTGATATTTGTGATTCAATTACACAACAATGATGGCATAGACCTTTTTTTTTTTTCTTTTTTATTCAGAAATGGAAGAAAGAAAGGAGACAAAACTGTGAAAACAGAGGCAAATGTAGAGTGGGGCATGACTGCGAAGAGCATTCGGAAAGGAATTTGAATGTGCTGCCCTTTTCACTTACTAGAAAGTTATAGCGATCCCGGTTTTTCCTTCATTGTTTAATTGTATTCCGAACTCGGTTATGTGGATGTTGGTTGTTGTCTTATTCTCATTTCTATCCTTCACTCTTTATATTTGAGTCTCGGGTTGTGTTGGGTAAGTTTGAAACAGGTTGGTTGTGTTTGGAAACCAAGTGCCAATGCCCAGATTTTGGCCTTCACGCTCGAGCGGGGATTTGAACGCTCGAGCGGGACCTTTGTTGTTGCTTCTCCGCTCGAGCGGGCGTTTTGACGCTCGAGCGTGATTTTTCATCTCCCAGTATTTTTGTTCTGCAGGTCATTGGACGCTCGAGCGTCCACTTTCACGCTCGAGCGGGGACCATCGACTGCAAAACTTCTGGATGTGTGCATCCGGCGCTCGAGCGGCGCTTTTGATGCTCGAGCGTAAGTCTGTGTCTAACACTCAAGCGGGGAATCCCACGCTCGAGCGGACCTATTTTTATATCAATCTGTGAAATCACTTTTTGGATCACTTTTCGACCTCCTCTCTCTCTAACTTTTCAAAACCTCCATTGGAGAGCTCCTCTCTCTAAAACACAACTTCTCTCTAAGGTTTGATCTAGTTCTAGTGTGTTTATAGCCTAGTCCCTTTGTAAAAAGTGTTGAGCTTGGTGTGGGCTACATTTTGTTCCGAAAATCTTGGGATTTTGTTGAATGTAACAATTTCTATGTAACAATTTCTACCTACTCCACCTACAATTTCTACTTACTCCACCTACAAATACTCCACCTACTTCCCCATTAGTTAGTGCTATAATTAGTGCCCCATATAGTTAGTGATATAGTTAGTGATCCATTATGGTATAGTGCTCCATTATGGCTCCATTGTATCCCATTTCTCTCTATAAAAGCGAGCTCTTGTAAGAACATTAGAAATCAATCAATATTATCAATACATAAATTTCCTACAGATTTGGAGCACCTTCGAAATTCATCATCTTCTCCATTTGGTCTCATCTCTTGAGGTAGGGATAACTACTCATCTTTACCAGCTTTGACATAGATTTTAGGCATTTTGTATAAATGGTTTGATTTGGGGAAGTTAGGGTTTGAGATTTGAGATATTGAAAATAGGGGTTTTGTTCTTTGACCTATATATGTGCATTTTGGGTCTTAAAAGAGGTTATTGAGATTTATTGTTGATTACTTGAGCCTTTGGGTCAATGTTGAGAAAGGGGAATAAAAGCCCTAATTTATTATTATGAATTAATTTGTATAATTAATTTGGAAAAGTTATGGAAATATGGAATTGGGTTGGAAGTAATGAAATTGGCATATTGTGAGATTGAATGGTGGAGTTGGATTTATTAATCACCCATCTTTGAAAATGTTGATAATTTATCTGTTGGTGCATTTATTATCTGTTTAGAAATAATTGCTTTGGGCTATTAGTGGAGGATAGTCTTGATTGTTGTAGACATTGCATGATGATTAGGTGAATTAAAACTAATTGATTGAATATGTCATTGAATATGATGGTTGGAATAATACATCAAATATGTGTATTGATTGATCATGTATATGATAATTCTTTATATATATTGTATTGTGTGGGAGGAGATAGGGGATGTACTCCACGGTTTGGGAAGAGATAGGGGATGGACTTCTAAACCGGATATTATTTGGGAGGAGATAGGGGATGGACTCCATTAATACAACAAATATGTGTATCTATTGTGAAGTATGGAAGTGTTTTAATATGACATTGATACAGCAAATATGTGTATCTATTGTGAAGAATGGAAGTGTTTTGATATGAGTTGTTATCTCATTTAACAAGGATGTGCTTTAATATGAGTCGTAGTCTCATTAAATTGTTGGCCAGGTTCTGAGCCATGTTATGAATTGAAAATTTTATAAGTAGAGGAAAGTGGAATGAAATATGGACATAACTGTCATGGAACTGGATTGTGTTGTACGTTGGTTTATAAGAGTTAGACATTTATCAAATGCTAATGTTTTAGTTGTTGCTCATATTATGTTTAGCATATCTCTACTGGGCGTTGGCTCACCCTATATATGGGACATCATTTTCCGGTCCAGGTGATATGCCGCCTCCAAGGTCTTAGCTTGGGAGGTTATAGAAGTTGAAGGCTTATCTTTTTGTGATTATCTTTTTGTATTACATGTATATCAAGCCAAGGGCTTATTTTGTGTTTTGAGTTAGTACTCTCTTTTTGTAACCAAGTGTTGGCTTGAAAAGTTGTAAACCCGTAGGGCATTTACTTTTGATGTCAACATGTAATACTTTTGTAATGAATACTCTGATAAATAGAATTATGCTTTATTCTCTTAAGTTTATGGATGCCTTGAATGTATGATTTATGGGTTTATTTTGAGAGCGTTACAAAGAAGATTAGTAAATCTTTTTGGTAAATTAGTGTAAAGCATGAGAACTTTCAAATTATTTTGGATACCAAAAATGGTTAAAATCTATCTCACTAAAATAGGTCAAATATATCTTGGGCAGCTCGGTTGCCATTGTTCACTTCGACAGCTCAGTTCACTCTTATCATAAAGTATCGAAAGGTTGCATCATTTTACCTCATTTTGATTTTTTATTTTGGTATGTGTTTGAGTTTGTGTTCAAGAAATTGATGGGTTTGGAATTGTATATGTGTTTCTAAGATTTTTGGTTTGTGTTTTGTTTCGAACCTTAAATTGATTTTTTTTTTTTCCTATTTCTGGGTTTTTCATTTTTTTGTGTTTTTTCATTTTTTCATTTTTTTTTTTTTTTTTTTTTTTTTTTTTTTTGTGTTTTTGGCTTGTGTTTTGTTTTGTTTTGTTTCTGGGTTTGTGTTTCCAAGATTTTCATACGTAGCTTTCAACAAATCCTTCCATTATTTTTCTTTGTTTGTATGACTTCAATTCTTGGTTTTCTCCTTGTGATATCTCTGTATTTCCCTTAACATTATATATCCATAAGTCAGTAGAGTCCTGTTAGTTTTATTAAAAAATTTAATTATTTATTTATTTATTTTTTGTTGAAATCTATATAAAATTAAGATTAATCTTCCTTTTGAATTCTGCAAACCCTTCACCTCCTTCATCTGTGTTGGACACACCCGCCTTTTATTGTTATAGTTTTCTTCTTCTTCTTCTTTTTATTTATTTATTTATTTATTTATTTTTATTTTTTTTTGGCTATTATCTAGGAAATTAGTTTGAAGTATGAAAGATCTTTTCTCCTAAAATCAATGCACAATTTTTTGTTGAGTGGGAGTGTTGTAGAGAAATTATCAATTCATGTATTGTAGAGAAATTTTGTTGAGAAATTATCAATTCATGTATGGCTGATATTTTTATTGTTAATGCTTTGTACATGTGACAAAAGCATCGGAATTTGGTGAGGAGAATAGTTTTAAAGGCTCCATCAATAGAGGTAATCAAGATTCCATTCCTTTTTTTTTTTTTCCTTCTATTTTTTATTTTTTGTGCATTCATGTTGTAAGTTGATAAATTAATCTTTTACTCGATTTTCCTAGTTCAAAGACCAACTTCTTTATGTCACTTGGAATAAATTACAACCTATTTCCTATTATTTTAATTAAATTTATTGTTATTCATTCCATTCTAAGGATTTGGGTATAATTTTGCAATAATTGAAGTTCAAAATAGTTGGTTTTACCACTACAAAATTTTTGCTACTACAATGTTCACCAAATGCTAGATAAATTGTTTGATCGAAAAACCATTTTCATATGTTCGCCAAATGCTTAATAAATTGTTCCTCTATTTGATTTGTTTGATTTATTTATTAATTCACAAGGAATGGAAGGTGAAGGAGATTAATCGAATGATTAAACTTTTGGTTGAGGGAAAAGTTCCCCTTTGCCAAACTTTTGGCTGGGGTGAGGAAAAAGTTCCCCTTTGCTTGACTGGGTTGAGTTTATGAATTTATCTATTTTTTGGACGATGTTCTCGTTGCTAATTATTTTTATTATTATTTATTGTTTTTGGGAAAGACCAAAAAAATTAGCAATTTTTTGTTTTTTGTTTGCATTACTTCTAAATAGTTTGAATGCTCTCAATTGGATCTTAGTTGTGAGTTAATGAAATCTTTCTTTTGAGATTGTGGTTTGAAGATTTTTGAAATGGACACTCCTTGCATTTGCATGTGGTGCCGAAGATATCCATGAAGGTTATCAAAGAAGAACCTTTTTCTTGGTCAGTAAACCTCTCTTTTTCCCTCTATATGGATGTGTTTCTGTTAAAACATTTTTTTCATATATAGTAGTTTCCTAGGTGGAGGCCACATGTGTCTGGGTGCATAAAATATTTGCTACGTAGATTAAAAAACAGAAAGGGTGTATGGGTGTGGGATGAGGGGGAGTAGAGATAGAGGGAATTTGCTACATAGATTAAAAAACAAAGAGCGTGTGTAGGTGTGGGATGAGGAGGAGTAGAGATCGAGGGAGGCAAAAAGTGCAAATAAATGAATAAAATGGAGTGAGACAAATTGCTTCTTGAAAAGTCAAGTACCTAAGTGTTGAATTCCATGTCTCTAAAATACTGATATGCTCAATGTTAGAAATTAAATATATTTGCTTAATCATTAGTGCTTGATGATGGAGGGAGGCATTTATAAACATTAGTGCATGGTATGTGTTTTAAGAGCTAAAATCGAATAATGTGTTTAGAACTTTCAATTAGTGCTTGATGATTTTTGCAATTATTATAAATAGTGCTTGATGTTTTGTGATCATTGTAATCCATAGACATATATGCTTGATTGGAGGGTTAGTTGATTGCCCAAAAAGAGGTGGTTTTGTTGATTAAGGTTTAGTTTCTATTTCTTTTACTTTCTATTTTTCTCTTTCTCTGTAATTGATTTATTAACTAAGCTTTGGCAAGAGAGAAGTGTAATATGAAGAGTTTGTAACTTATGCTTTGGAAAGTGAAATGAGTGTTGTAACTAACTAATATTGCAATCACTGAGACTTAAGAGTAATATGTTCATGAGTTTGCTAATCATACAATTTATTTATTTAATTGATACATTTTTCTTACTAGACTTTGGGCTTTGATACACTTTTTAATTTGCACAATGGAAGTGAGTGGCAGTGAACGATTTTTCTTTCCATGCCTTTTCTTTTTAAACATTACCTATCAATAGTTGACATGAGAGATGGTTGGTTAATATTGCAATCATTGAGATTATATTCTTTTTGAATTTTAGCCGAAGTTCGAATGAGACCAACCTCCTCAATTAGAATAAGAAGAATTGATAACCTGGGTAAGAATAACAGTGATGCAATAAGAAAGAAACAATTTTTCACCGAAATTATTTTGTGAATAAATTTTTCATATACTGCATAAAAGATTGGACTGGAGAAAATTAATCCCAAAATTATATCCACCGTGCCTTGGCACAGGCATACACTAGTAAATAAATAAAATAGAATGTGTTTAATTATATGCATCACACAGATCAAATTAAACACTCTCTGCTAGATGTCTTAATATTAATTTATATACAATTTTCTATTTAACATGAAATTATTTATTGCAAAACATTTATATTTAATTTAATTTTTTTATACTATATACAATATGTATGAATAATTCAAAAAGAATATTAAAGAAAAAAAAAAAGCAGTACTCTACATATTTAATTTATATATTTTCTTCTTAATCCAATCACAACATATTTATATTTAATCCTTTAAATAAATTTTTTGTAATTCTATTTCAACATATTTTTATTTTTCAAATAAATATAAAAATAAAAATAATATTAAATACATTTTCCCTTTCCCTTTCCCTTTCCCTTTCAAAATTCCTCCCCAAATCCTCCAACCAAACACAGCCTCAGAAATTGACAAATTTAGAACCCAATGTTGCACAAATAGACTCATTTTCCAGGGAATTTAAGTCCATAATTGGCAGATTGGTTTCAATCCAAGCAATTATAGGGTTTTAGATTCAGCTTTCCTGATAATATGTCCAACCATATTTTGCTTCCACCATCCATCATGCCATTTACAGCTATTTCCATTTATACAAACAATGGGAAAAAATTTCCCAAACCTCGGCAGTCCAGTTAAATTAAAGGTAATATTTTTTATGACTAATAATACAAGCATGACCTATGTATAAATCTAATCCCTCTGATAGAAAACCAGCCACTTCAACTAGTCCTATACATTTAAGCTTCTAGCCGTTCCTCCTACACATTCTTCAAACCAACTACTTGCAAGAATTTTTTCAACTCTATTATCAAATAATCACAATTTGCATTCTAGACACCAACTAATTACCACCACTATTGGCTTTAGGCAGTCGGTTTATTACGACAAGACTATGCAAACATGTTACTACAAGTTCAATTAATTACACATACCAACTTCTGTGTTCCAACCTCTTGAACTATTGTGTTATCAACAAGGATATCAATGAACTGCCCTTACCCTCATGATACCTTCCATAATGGAAAACATGATTACAATGAATTGGGAATTTGCCACCCAAGAGCTTAATCAGCAAGACATAAAGAGGGCAACAGCCTTCGGATATTTTAATAGTTACAATATATCATACATGAGACTACTAGTCCAAATTCATTGCCCACAATTTTCTAAGTTTTGAGCCAAAATTCTCAGTTCAAAAGTCCAAGATAAAGCCCCCTGAAAAATTTAAGCATGTATTCTCTATTCCATTCGTAAAGGAACATTAATATATGCATAATGATTGAAATCATAACATGTAATTAAAAGAATTGCTAGTGAGAAACAAACCTTTGATACCATTTGCACGATTACTTCTGGATCTGTGTGAAGGAACTTGTGTGCGAATCCAAAAAAAAATGCATAACCAAGGAACTGTAGAACATATAATTGGACAATACAAAGGCCTGCCCTCTCCACATGCGGAAGATTGGGGGTTCACCTTTGTTGTATTTTTAGCTGATGTACCAACAACTGCCTCTAGCTCCTTAAATCTTCCAAGCTGATTGTCCAAGGTTCCATATAACTAATTTAAACAGAGGACACCTGAGATGCATTCTTGATAGAAGTCTCCACAGGGCAAAAACAAAAACGTCCTCAATACGAACTGGTACAATGGCCTCTGAATCCGTGAGTTCCAACAACCAATAGAATCCACACCAGAAGTTACTGACATAGCATTCCTTGACTTAAAACCATCCGAAGATCCTGATACCCTCCACCTAGGACTCTCACTATATTCAACTTGATCAGACACTTCAGTAAACGCAACTGAACTCAAATTCAGATACTTCACAAACAAATTGACTACCTCTCCCAACCCGGAAGTGGGCGTAGTCTCGCCAAGAACCAAACAAAAAGGAAATGACCCTCTGAATGATTTGCATACATTCACAGGTGCGGGTGGGAAATCGCTATCGATCAACCAAAAGTGTTTCAGGGTATTAACAATGAACTTGGCTTGATCAACAACAGAATTATCATAACTCGAATTATAATGTAGAAGCGAGCTATGATAAGGTTGGTGTAAAAATTGGCACAAATGCACGAAGATATGAATAAAGAAGGCGTAAATACAAACCACACTCAACTTTCTGCTCTGACCCACCACGCTTATTGCTCGATAATCCTGGAAATGAAGAAGCCCAATCTCCAATCGAAACTTTCGACTCCTCCGAACCCTCACAGTATCAGAATTCTCACTATTTCCTCTGCATACAGGGTGATAAGCAAACCAGAAAACGTAATACTCAAACACATTCAATTGAACTTGAAACGAGCCCTTAATTGAATCTTCCTTGATCCTACCTTTAAACAAGGGACACGAGTCGGCCAAAACTCGGCAATCTCGCTCGTTCTGAAGCAAAAGCCTAACCCACTCAGGCAATCGCTTAATCGGAAACACGTACTTCCTCAATGAAAGACGATCGACAGCCGAAATCGAAGGCATCAAGACACCATTCGGAGAGAGGAGGCTGAAAACCCTAGAAGCGAGCTCTGAATCGACCGATTCTACCTAGCCGGTTGGCGATTGGGGAGGTCGGTGAGGTGGCAACTCGTCGAAGCCGAAGATTTTGCAAATGGATTACTGGTGGAGGGTGCTGTTAGGCCGTGGGATGTCCTGTTTTTGTAATCTTAATTGTTTAACATGTAACACTCGTTCGTTGAGTGTTACATGTTTGGAAAAATTAGGTTGATTGGATAGTTACGTGATTAAATTAATTTTGTATAAAAAAAATTAATAGTGAAAAAATAAATAAATGATAGAAATCTAATTTGGTGAAATATTATCGATATCCGATCAACGTGATTTTTTACAAGCATATAATACTCGACAAGTTCTACATATTGAATGGTTCGGATTATCGAAACGTGATCCGTGGTGGGTCTCCACGAGTCTAACAGTACCCTCTAGTCCAATCACGGGCGGAAAAAAAGCGAATTCCTTTGCAAATTAGGGTTGGGAAAGTGATATATGCCTTTTTCATTTACGTATAAAATTCTACATAATCTCAATTTTAATTATAATAATCACATATATATATTTTTTCATATATTTTTTATATATTTAATTTTTTGTAAGATTGACCAATAAGTACTGTATTTTGGACTTATAATCTATATAGCCTCATATTTTTTCTTGTCATCCATTTAGTCCTTTTTGATGTATAATAACTCATTTACCCATCACATTAGAGCGTCATATTTGAAAAAAAAATATAGTAAAGAGTTTTGGAAAAATTACCGATAAATCCCAAATAAGGGAATATTATTCCATTTAGTCCTGTGTTTTTTCTTATGAACCATTTGGTCCTATTTGATTTGGAAGGAATCTTTTATTTTGATTTTATATTGTTCGGTGACATATTTGCCCTTTTCTTTTTTGGTTTTAAGTGGATTATGCTTGATGGTGTAGAATTTGGTCAATTGTGGTAACGTGTTTTTACATTTCCATTTCCATTTATGTATATCTGATTCATTGATTTGCGGTGGAATTAGTTAGGGTGTTAATGTGGGTTTACTGATTGGGTGGATGTATTTTGCTTTACTTGGTAGGCTGTGGTGGTGTCGTGGGCGTCCGATGACGGCGATAATCTGGTTTTTTTAGAAAGTAAGTGTGTCGGTTGGTGGTGTTTGTAATGTTATATATTATATATATATATATATTTTTAAGGGAGAAGGGGGGTGCAGGTCTCCGACGACGGCGATAATTTGGTAAATGTTTTTATGTTGATGCGTTTTGGTGTTGTGGGTATTGTGTGTGTTGTTTTTGTTTCTTGCGGAGGGTGTAGATCTCCGATGATGTGCAGTTGCAAATTTTTGCTAATGTTATTTGTGATTTGCAGGTATGGAGTAAATAGGGTTTAACATTACAAACTTATAAAATTGGCACACACACCAATCCTCACGGGATTTACATTGCCATTCTGGATGTTACCATGTTCATCTCTTCCGTGATGATCGCGTAGGAGGGAAAAACAGACAGTATGCTTTCTGGGTACATTTGCCAATTTAACATTGCACAATCCCAATATTACCCCACAATAAATGAGGCAACACACGCTAACATGATGTCCAAAAATGTCCTACCCTATCAAATGGGACTTATCGGTTCATAAGATTAAACACAGGACTAAATGGTTGAAAAGATTCTGTTTTGGGATTTATTGGTACATTACCCAAGAGTTTTTTAGTATCACATCATACATGTTACATTGGAGTGTCACATTTGAGAAAATACAATAAAAGAGTTTTTAATTTTTTACAGTGTCATATTATATCCGCCACATTAGAGTGTCACATGTCATGTTTGGGAAAAGTACACTAATAAATTTTTAATTTTTTTTTCAGTCTTACATCATACATACCACATTATCATATTTGAAAAAAAATAAACTAATGAATTTTTAATTTTTTTAGAGTGTCACATCATACTCGTCACATTATCACATTTGGGCCACGTTGTCACATTTAAAAAAAATACACTAATAAGTTTTTTTTTTTTTTTTATCTTTTTGGAGTGTCATATCATACCGTCACGTTGTCACATTTGAAAAAAGTACACTAAGAAATTTTTAATTTTTTTGAAGTGTCACATTATACCCGTCACATTGTCACATTTGGAAAAAGTATACTAAGGAATTTTTAATTTTTTTTTTTAGTAAGAGATTTAGATCGTTACATTTATACCTGCCATGTTGGAGTGTCACAATAATACCTGCCACATTAGAGTGTTATATCACACCTGCTACATTAATAAAAAGGTATAGTCGTCCACCAAAATATTACCGAAATTGAAAATAGGACCACATGGAAAGAAATTCTCCACTAATAGGACTTAACAGATCAATAAAAAAAACTTGGAACTAATTAGAGCATTTGTTTGTGAGATGGGACTTATTGGTAAATATCTGTGACGCCCAAATTTTTTTTTTTGGAACATCATAAAATTTAAATAACAATAACTTGCTACATAAAATTTTAACAACTAATTAGGAAATTTTAAATTCTTACATAGTCAAAGTCAAACAACAAAAATAAAATTATAAGTTCACAGTCAACGTCACAACATTATTAAATACTAATACAAGAGATAATAAAATTTTATTTTGATAAAGTCTTGACTTTAAGTTAGCCAATGTTCAATATTAGTATCAGCTCCAAATTCAGCCTCAGTCCCTTCTTCGACATAATCTGGCATGAAACGCCAAGGCAACAAAATATATGCCATGAGTTTTGCAACACAGTAAGAAAATATATAACCAACCTACCATTCTTTTTAAGAGAAAATAATCAAACCATAATAATTAAAAATAATAATTATTATTATTATTAGTTGTTAAAATTTTAATAGTTTAGGTGACGCTCAAAATCTCACCCAAGAGATTTTCTTATCAACCACTAAGCCATGGCTACGGTTAATTTGGAAACCCCCCTCCCCCTTGGTCAAATATTCAAGAACTATCAAAGATGCCAACGCCCGGAGTTATATACCCAAGTCGTGGCATCCGTGGTCTGCCCCAAAGGAACAGTTTGCCAGGGGTACGTAGCTTCCCTGCGTGCCACCCGCACATCCACCCTTATTCCAAAACCAAATACCAATAAGGGTTCAAATAAGCCCCGTGCCATCTTAGGGTTTCGCGACACAATTTACATAAAAATTATTAAAAACCAGGGCTCACCCTGAATAACTGGTATTAATCCTTTATCATTAACTTTATATATACCATTAATCATTTCGGTTAATTTTTATATTAATCACAAATTATTCAAATCTCAATCACCAATAATGTTATACCAACTCATAAAAACTCCCAACATAAAATATTACACATGTCACACAATAAGAATTCAATATACAAAATTTAAATAGACAATTAATTTAAACCATGGTATGAATATAATAACTTAGATACAAAGAAATAAACCATAATCACAAACATGCACAAATTTTTAATTTACAAAATTATACTAGCAAAATATTAAATAAATCACAATACACCCATACATGGATTACTAATTTACAATATTTGATGAATTAGACCAACACAATAATTGATTTTTATCCAAATAAATGATTGAAGTGATGATATAAAACCTGTCCAGAAAATTTCAGATTATAACTTAGCTAATAAAAATTATAAATAAATTATTTTCACAATTCTAAAATTCATGAAAATGAATAGAATATTCAATAAAGATGTTTAGGTCATTTTTTAGAAAGAATTTCAAAAAAATAAGTTATAAATAATCCTGTAAAATTCCCAGCAATTTTTATGACACAGATTTGTCACATTTCCTTAAATTAATTCCATACTTAAATTCATAGATCAACTCCATAATCTAAAAATTTATTATAAAACTAGACTTCTCAAATTTCATCTTTTAGTTAGAAATTACCAGATTTGGCTTAATATGGAATTTTTAATAAATTTTCAAACATATAATAAAATATGTCTTACAGTTTCAAATTTAATTAAAAATTTGTATAAATTCGTAAAAAGCTCAAAAATTGTTTCCAAAATTCCTTGATGAACTATACATCAGTCTCAACAACTATGTAGAATAAATCATCTTCAAATTTTGAGTATAAAATTGTTTAAAAATTCGTACAAATTTTCTGGCAAATTCAAGGACCAAAAAAAATCTTCAATCTTCTCTTTAATGGTATAACTACACATGCAAGCCTATTTCTACAATAATACCATGACTTTAAGACTATCAATATCTTCAAACATTTGATATACACATCACAAAATTTCTACACATATATATATAATTTGTATCTATAAATTAGTCATTTTATCACATGAATATAATTTGAAAAATTCAACAAATAAAAAAAATGAGAGGGTTGAGAGGATTTTCTTACTTAATTGTAGGATTGAAATGAGATAGTGAAATGGTAGGAAAATATGAAACATTCTTAACCTCCTCCTCTTGTTAACTCACTCCTTTGCAGATTTTCTTTCCTTAGTTTCCTTTACATTCTTTACTCCAAGAGTAGCATGCTCATATATATAAGCATGTTGACTGAGGCTTCTCTCTCTCTCTCTCTCGCTCTCTCTTCTCATCATTCTCTGTCACTTTGTATCTTCTCAACCCAAGAATTATGATGAGGTGAGGGTTCCTATATTTACATGCAAGCAAGCAGGTGGCATTATTCTGCCACCGAGAATTTGATTCAGAGATTTTTTTTTATATTTTTTTTATGGGTTTCTCAAAATTGATACATTAATATTTTTAATTAAGGTATTTAGTAAGAATAATTATGATGTTAAATCCTAATTAAAATAATTTATAAACAATAAATATTGAACAACCATAAAATTATTATTTGTAATAATGTCTTTGTTAGTGATTTAATTAGATTAATTTAAAACTAACTTATACACTAATATATTTCAGACAAACTCTAGATAATATTAATTAATTAATTAATTAATTAATTAATTTATTATTTTATTTTATTTTATTTTTGAATAATTAAATGCAGGCTCCCCTTCACAATAGGAAAATTTACCCATAAGTCCTAGTTTTTGAAACGTTGAACCATTTAGTCCTAAAAGTTTTCTTATGCTCCATTTAGTCCCATTTTTACATCAGCATGATGTAAATGATGTAAATGATCTGATGTTTCATTCTATAATTTCAAAATTTATTGAAATCTGATAAACATTAGATGTTTTTCTTCCTATATTTTCAAACATTATTGAAATTTAATGAATATTAGATGTTTGAAATCTAATGTTTGTAACATGACTCTGATGTTATTAACATTGTATATGATGTTATTAACATTGTAATGGGACCTTTCAGTCTATAAGAAAAATTTTAGGACTAAACAGTGCATAAGTTATTAATTTGGGATTTATTGGTGCATTCCCCTTCACAATATCCTTAATTTTTTTCGTTATCAAATATTTTTATATAATTAATATTTTAATTTAATTATTATGATATTTATAGAAACAATTATCTTGATATACAAATAAATAAATAAGATAGAATGTACTTAATTATTTGCATCACATGAATTAAATTAATTTTCTTTATATTTTTATTTTGTATCTATCTTATTGATGTCTTAATATTAATTTATATATAATTTTTTGTTTAATATGAAATTATTTATTACAAAATATTTATATTTAATTTAACTTTTATATACCTATATACAATATGTATGAATAATTCAAAAAGAATATCAAAGAAAAAAATCACTGTGTTTGGTTTCATTTTTCTAAATTCAACTTTTTGGGAATTGAGTTTTTTGTTTTTGTATTTTTTTTTTTGGTATTTAGTGAATATTTTTAAAATTTTAGGCAATTTTGTTTTTTACTTGTTTAGATGCACCTTATTTAGATGTATCTAAAAAGTAAAATATTTGTTAAAAAAATATTTTAAAAAATTAATAAATACACAAGAATACGAAAAAAACGTAATGAATTTTTGTATTTTTTTTATATTTAGTGAATTTGTTAAATATTTTTTCACAAATATTATAATTTTTATGTGTATTTATGTTAGATGTATCTAATTTTTTTTAAATGTTTAAAATATTTAGTAAAAAAAAAAAAAAACATGAAAAGCAAAAAATTTCAATTTTCTGAAAAGTGAACATGAGTTATGAAACCAAATCTATTTAGTTTATGTATTTTCTTATTAATCCAATCACAACATATTTATATTTAATCTTTTAAATAAATTTTTTATAGTTCTATTTCAACATATTTTTATTTTCTAAAAAAATATAAATATAAAAATTAAATTAAATAATTAGAATCACTTTTAGTTTTATATTACTGATTTTGTTTCTAACTTAACTATTATTTTTAATATCAAAATAAGTATTTATTTTATTATTTTACAATTTAATATATATATATATCATATAAAATCATTATATGATAATTACACTTCTATAGCACAATAGAACTAAATTTATTATATATAAGTATCCAAAATAAATAATTACATATAGCACAATAGAGCAAAATTTATTACACTTTTATAGCACAATAGAACGAAATAAACAAATAATTTAACTAAATTTACTATATATAAGTATTCAACTAACACTTTTATAGAACGATAAGACTAAAATTATTAAAATAAATAATTAAAATTAAAATTAAGATTATTTTTTTTGTAACATGTATCATAATATAAAATATCATTACATTAATTAAAGTTAACTCTATTGTGATTTTATGTCGGACATCATATTTCTATAAGTTATTTACATACACGTGTAGCGTCCAATTTGATATGTGTGGGGATATATTTTCTGAGTACCAGCACGTGGCAAGGTGACGCCGACGTGTCAGCAAAGGTGCCACGTGTCCTGGTCGTTGTGCCGAGGTGATCTCGGCTAGGCCGAGGTTTCCTCCGAAGATATCGGAATCCGAGATAAACGGATAAGGGACAAGAGTCCTAGGATGACGGAAGACTACAGGATGGATAAGGATAACACTCTTAGGGAGTCTATCCTTATATCTTGTAAAGTCCAAAGTAAGCACTGAATGAGAGTCCATAGAAGTCAAGTTTCTAGTGGGACTGGGATTGAGTTAACTATAAAAGAAGAGGCACCCCCGTGGGTCTAAGGTACGCAATTTATACTTTGAGCAGTGAATTTAGCACTTGATTATCTTTGAGAGATATACTGACTTGATCGTCGGAGTGCCCCCGGGTGGAAGAACCACCGTCGGAATCTTTTCTTTCTGTTGCAGGTTAGCCAAGTGTCATATATTCTGCCAGTTCTCACCAGCTGATCACTGAGTTGGCAGTGTGATCGGAAAATTACTCACACAATTTGGCGCCGTCTGTGGAAAAGATAGGAGAATAGATGGCCAGCAACGGACAGAAGGAAAAGATTGGGGACGACGCTCCTACTGGGAGTGGGAGACTTATTGACCTGGATGTCACAGGAGACGAATACAATGCAGAAACTCGTGACCAGAATCACGGAGTAAAGGACGTCGGCCAGACTAGCGATGCACCAAAGAAGCCAGATCGAAGTGGCTATTACAACGAAGACAACCTCCAGGTATGGAAGGATAGATGCCTGCGGAGAGACGAAGAGATGAAGGAAATGGCAAACAAATTGGCAGACCTACAGTCGGTTGTCAATTTCATGATGCAAAATAACGTCATGCAGCCACCGTTCCCGCTGCAGGACACGCCGATTCCAGCAGCCAATGCCCAGAATGGAGGACAGAGAACAATCCCCATAGCCCCTCAGCACAACGGGAGCGAAAGACACTCTCACCGACCTTCCAAGGAGGTCGGACGAAGGGAGCCAAGAAGAGAATAATCACGGAGGACGTATCACACAAAGGAAGCAGACCCCAAGGGACATCAGCATGTTTAGGGGCAGGTGTTGTGCTTCGACACAATTCATGAAGAGGGGTCAAAGAGGACTCATCACAAGGCTGAAAGTAGTGCACCAAAAAGACTGAAAGCAGGAGATAGCCGAGCTCCTGGGAGAACAAAAGAAGACTTGAGAGATTACCTCAAAAGGAAGCAACAGAATACCGAGGCCGAGGTAAATTCCCCAGATAAGCCGAGGACACCATTCTCGGTGAAAATTGGACAGGTTTGAGGCACCGAAGAGATTCAGTATGCCGAGGTTTCAAATATACGATGGGAAGTCAGACCCCAACTTCCACGTCGGATTATATCTGAACTCAATGGCACTGTATAGTGGGAACGAGCCGTTGCTCTGCAAAGTGTTCCCCTCATCCTTCGGGGAGATTGCATCAGACTGGTTCCACAAACTACCGAAGGGGAGCGTGAAGACATGGGAAGGCCTGGCCGAGATGTTCGTGGCCAGGTTCGTGACAAACAAGCTGCAGCCATTGAGGGTGGATGCACTGATGGCTCTGAAGATTAGTAAGGATGAAGGGCTTAGGGCTTATGCAAAAAGGTACTACGAGGTATTCAACCGAATACCAAAATGTAATCAAGAAGTGGCGGTCGTATCATTCAAGAATGGCCTGAAAGACAACTATCCACTACGGAAATCTTTGGCAAAAACTTTGCCAAAAAGCATGGAAGAGCTCATGGCGAGAATCGAGAAGTATGCCAGAGCTGAGGAAGATACATCGGGGACTAAGGAGGTAAAGCAAGAGAAAGGAAATGGCTCGCCGAAGCGAGGCCGAGGTAACAACGGATCGAACAAACATGAAACAGAACTAAGGGTTGCACAGGCGGTGACGACTGTGTTTCGGGCCCCAATTAACAAAGTCGTGGAACAAATTCGGAACCAACCCTATTTCAGGGCACCAGCAAGGGCACCAGGGGAATTCATGGGAAGGAACGTCGGCAGGCACTGTGCCTACCACAATGAAGAAGGGCACACAACTCAGGGTTGCAGAGCCCTGAAGGCACACTTGGAGGACTTGGTAAGGCAAGGCCATCTGAGAGATCTGGTCGACGACGCCAGAACAAGAGAAGAATAGGCAAGATTGCCTCAAGCACCAGCAGCCCCACCTCCCCCAGTACAGCAACCTCAGGCAGGAGGACCTTGGGTAGTCAATGTGATTCACTCGAAGGTCAACAAAAACGAAATCAGAGGGGAGACCCAGAAGGTAAAACACCTACAACATGTCTATCAAGTCGGGGAGAAAAGACATCGGGCAGAAGGATGCTAGGGACCAATGATAACCTTTACTGAAGCTGACCTAGAGATGGTCCAGCATCCTCATAACGATGCCTTGGTAGTATCCCTCCAGGTTGGGGAGTGCCAAGTGAAATGCATCCTGATTGACCAAGGCAGCTCTTGTGACATCATGTATGTCCGATGTTACAAGGAGCTCGGCCTTCACCCAGACAACATGGAACAATCAAATGGCCCAATGGTTGGGTTCAATGGAACGCCGACATGGCCACTGGGAGCAGTGAACTTGGAGGTGCAGGCTGGCACCAGGAAGATCAAGACAGAATTCACCGTCATTGACACACCCTCCCCTTACAACATCATCTTGGGAAAGCCATGGTTGCATGCAATGGGGGCAGTCCCCTCAACATTGCATCAACTATTGCGATTTCCAATAGAACATGGGATAGAGGAAGTCAGGGGCGATCAGCTGCAGGCGAAGAATTGCTCAATGGCAGCAATGAAATCAACCTGCAGCATACGAGAGCCAAAAAAGGCAGAAATTGAAGATGAGGACGTGGAAGTCCTGGAAGTCATCGGCAAAGAGCCAGTCGAGAAGAGCGAAGAAGCACTGAAGAAAGTCCTCATCCAGGAGCGGGATGAAGAACGCTTCTTTCTTCTCGGCTTGGGCTTAGCCGAAGAAGAGGAAAAAGAGTTGGAGGCTTTTCTGTGAGCAAATATTGAGGTGTTTGCTTGGACACCTTATGAAATGCCTGACATCGACCCCGAGGTCACTTGCCACAAACTGAATGTTGACAAGTCGGTCAAACCTGTAATTCAACGAGCCAGAAAACCAACATTGACGCACGTCGAAGCGGTAGAAGAAGAAGTAGACAGACTTCTGGAGGCTAGGGCCATCAGAGAAGTTCACTACCCAACATGGCTGTCCAATACAGTGGTGGTAAAGAAGAAGAACGGTAAATGGAGGGTCTGTGTAGACTTTACCAGTTTAAACAAGGCCTGTCCCAAAGACAGCTTCCCTCTACCCAAGATTGACCAGCTAGTGGATGCTATTTCAGGGCATGGAAGGATGAGCTTCCTAGATGCCTACAAGGGGTATCATCAGATAGCTATGGACCCAGCAGATGAAGAGAAGACTGCATTTATCACTCCCAAAGGGCTATACTGCTACAGAGTGATGCCCTTCAGATTGAAAAACGCATGAGCCACCTACCAAAGATTGGTAACCAAGATGTTCAAGCACCTGATCGGCCGAACAGTAGAAGTCTACATTGACGACATGGTCGTTAAGTCCAAGGAGCCTGAGGGTCATCTCGCCGATCTAAAAGCAGTCTTTGAAATCCTTAAAACATATCGGCTCCGACTCAATGCATCGAAATGTGTATTTGGAGTCGGATCTGGTAAGTTTCTAGGATACCTGGTAACCAGGAGGGGCATTGAGGCCAACCCAGATCAGATCAAGGCCATCCTAGAGCTGAAGAGCCCGACGTCAGCAAAACAGGTGCAGATGCTAACTGGAAGGGCCGCAGCCCTGAACAGGTTTATAAGCAGAAGCTCAGACAAGTGCAAACCTTTCTTCAAATCAGTGAAGAAAGCCACAGACTTTCTCTGGACAGAGGAGTGTGAAGAAGCATTAACCGATCTGAAGAAGTACCTGACCACACTGCCAGTTCTTTCAAACCCAGAACTTGGGGAGGAGCTGTTCCTGTACTTAGCAATTTCAGAACATGCGATTAGTGAAGTACTAATCCGAGAAGAAAAAGGGGAGCAAAAAGCAATGTACTATGTAAGCAAAACCCTGGCCGACGCAGAAACAAGGTATCTACCCTTAGAGAAATTGGCACTAGCTCTAGTAATAGCTTCAAAGAAGTTGAACCATTACTTCCAGGCCCATAAAATTGTAGTACTGACAGAGCATCCATTAAAGTCTCTACTGCAGCAAGGAGACTTGACAGGAAGAATAGCCAGATGGGCAGTCGCCCTAGGGCAGTATGATCTGGAGTACAGGCCCAGAACTGCAATCAAAGGCCAGGTTTTGGCTGACTTCGTGGCCGAGTTCACACCGGAGTCCATCCAACATCGGGCTCCGTTGAGCGAAGACAGACAATGTCCAGACAAGCAAGCAGAAGCCCAGCCAAAGGCTACAGAACAAAGGAAAGAAGAGAAACCCAAACCCTGCAGCATTTACATCGGCGACTCCTTTCAATTGTTCGTTGATGGGAGTTCAAACCGACAAGGAGTGGGGGCAGGAGTAGTACTGATATCTCCAGATGGAGAAATATTAGAACAGTCCATTCGATTGGGGTTTAAGGCCTCAAACAACGAGGCAGAATATGAAGCATTAATTGCAGGACTGAAGCTAGCAGCAGCAGTACAAGCTGATGAGGTAATAGTTTTTTGTGATTCACAATTGATAGCTAACCAGACAACGGACGAGTTTGCAGCCCGAGATGAAAGAATGTCGGCCTACGCAAAAGAGGTCATCAGGCTGGCAACCTTATTCCAGAACTGCAGATTGCTTCAAGTCAGCCGAGATGATAACAACCATGCCAATGCATTGGCCAACCTAGCTAGTGCAATACAACCAGGAAAAGCAAGGACAATAATGATCGAATACTTGTCGGGCCCGAGCATTGAACTAGTAATCACAGAGCATAAAGCAATGTGCGTAGACATGGGACCAAGCTGGATGGACGCAATTGTTGCATTCCTGAAAGAAGGAAAGCTACCAGAAAACCAGAAGGAGGCACACAAGATCAGACTGAAGTCGGCAAGATTCAGTCTGACAGCAGAAGGGCATCTGTACAGAAGGTCCTTCACTGGACCCCTCTTAAGGTGCGTACACCCTCTGCAGGTTGAAGATTTCTTATATGAAATTCATGAGGGAATTTGTGGAAGTCACACTGGGGGCAGATCGCTAGCTCATAGGGCCATTACCCAGGGGTATTGGTGGCCCTACATGCAAAAAGATGCAGAAGCCTACGTGAAGAAGTGTGAACAATGCCAAAGGTTTGCACCATTGATTCACCAGCCAGCTGCTGACCTAAACCCTATATCCAGCCCTTGGCCATTTGCCCAATGGAGGATGGATCTCATTGGGCAATTGCCCCAAGCAACTGGGCAAAGGAAGTACCTGCAGGTAGCTACAGATTACTTCACAAAGTGGATAGAAGCAGAACTTCTTGCCAAGATCCGAGATGTGGATGTCAAGATGTAACGCCCCGAAATATTGCAATAAAGACAACTCATATGCAGAATAAATATAAAAAAAACAACATAAGTTCATATATCAGAGTTCACTGTTTAGCAAACAATTAAATACCACATAGGCTTCCATCTTTCCAAGACATTGCTTGGTTACACAAATAAAGTCTCGCTCATTACATATTAAGCCCTTGGCTTTACAAATAACACTCATGCATACATAAAGCATAATAAGGAAACTCTTGCTTCCCGATGGTCCATCCATACTATTGCCTTGGAGGTAACATCTCACCTGCACCTGAAAATGATATTCCCGTATAGGGTGAGCTAACAACCCAGTAGAAATACACTAAACCAGCTATGAACAATGACTAAAAGATTAGTATTTGATAGATGGTCAACACCGATACATCCACTTATATCACATTACAGTTTTATGACATACAAGTCCATATTACTTTTCATTTTCCATTTCTTACTCATTTCTCAACTCATAACCATGGCTCAGAACCTGGCCAAGCAACTTATGTGAGGCAGTAACTCATATTAGACATTTTCCCATTTCACAACAGATAAGCATATTAGTTATGTCAACACATCAACAGATAAGTACAAGAGCTATATCACACTTCCAAAGATAAGCATATGAGTTGTATCAACATATCAATAGATAAGCATATGAGCTGTATCTACGGAGTCCATCCCCTATCTTCTCCCAAACAACATCCGGTTTAGAGGTCCATCCCCTATCTTCCCCTAAACCGTGGAGTACATCCCCTATCTCCTCCAACACAACTCATTGCATATAAACAATTATTATACACATCATCAATCAATACATAAAGTTAATGTATTCTTTCAACCGTCATACTCAATGACACATTCCATTGATTAGTTTTCGTTTGCCTAATTATCATGCATTGTCTACAACAATCAAGACTATCCTCCACCGATAGCCCAAAGCAGTTATTTCTAAACAGAAAATAAATGCACCAAATGGATACAAAATCAACATTTCAACTAGGTGAGCAGTAAATTGTCCCACTACATCCTTTAGCCCCGTACACCCCAATTCCGACAATTTCAATTTCCTTTCTCATTTCTCAAATTAATTTCTCAAATTAATTTATCAATGTAATTAAGGCATTATTCCCATAAATTACATAACAACCTTAAGGTTCTATTTTCATCAATATTTCAACATTAATCCATTTCTTCAAGCCAAACATGTATATAAGTTTTATATATTTAAAACCCCAACTTTTGTAAAATTTCACAAAGGCCCAAACTTTCTGAAAATTACACAGCAACTTCCAACATATCAAAATACCAAAATTTAAAGACAAAGCTCATAAGGATGAGTAGGATATCCCTACCTCAAATTCAGAGCTCAAATGGAGAAGATGAAAAGAGTTGAAACTCGATCTCCACCACACACCACAAAGCCCTCGAGAAATTACACAACTTTGGCGAAGGAACTATGGCCAAAATCCCAATGGAACTATGGCCAAAATCCAGCTCGGCACAACTAAAATTTATAACTCGAGCTCGGCTCGTAATGGCTCATTAAACCAAGAAAGAACCATAGAAGTTGATAAGCTAACCCTCTGCACTTGCACTTATATAGAAGTTTGTCCACCTTAAAACATATCTTGTAATTGATGTGGGACTTCCAACAAACACACCAAACGACGTCGTTTGGCACAACACTTTTGCCCACTCTTTGAGTCCCACATCGCTGAGAGAGGAAACATTTTTGTGTCCAAATGCTTATAAAGTGGTGAATTGTGGACATAGATCAAGTAACCCGCCAAGGGGCGCTGCCCCCTGGATGCCCGCGAAGGGGCGCTGCCCCCTCGACCCCTGACCAAGGGGTGCTGTCCCCTGGACCCCCGACCGTCCCAGTCGAAGTGGCTAAACATAAAAGAAGGATTGAAACCGGGATTGCTACAACCTCCCCACCTTAGGAAATTTCGTCCTCGAAATTAAGTGCAAGTTTTTGAAAAACAAGTTTTTCTCCATTTTTAAACAATGTTACATTAAACTTTCATTAAACCAAAACATACACAATGTTTTACAACCTAAGATACATTCAATACTCTTAAGGTCCAATAATACAGCAAAACATACAATACATGCTTAAACATCTACAAATAGGTCCGGATATTTCTCTCGGACCTCCAACTCACGTTCCCAAGTGGCTTCCTCCACTCCGTGATGTTTCCACAAAACCTTTACCAAGGGAATGGTCTTGCCACGCAGGACTTGATCCCGCCTATCCAAGACCCGAACTGGCCTCTCTTCATACGAGGCATCCTCATCTACCTCTAAGTCGGTCCAATCCAATACATGTGATGGATCCAGCTCATACTTCCGAAGCATACTCACATGAAATACGTCATGAACTCCGGACAACTGTGGCGGCAAAGCCAAACGATAGGCAACCTCGCCAATCCTCTCAAGGATCTCAAAAGGACCAATAAACCGAGGGGATAACTTCCCACTCTTCCCAAACCTCATCAATCCCCGCCTAGGTGATATCTTTAGAAAGACATGATCACTCATCTCAAACACCAAAGGTCTCCTCCTACGGTCAGCATATGACTTCTGACGACTCTGGGCTGTAACAAGCCTCCTACGGATAAGCTCAACCTTCTCCATTGTTTCCCTCACCAACTCCGGACCCAACAAAGGTGCATCATCCACCTCGGCCCAACAAACTGGAGACCTACACGGTCGGCCATACAAGGCCTCAAACGGTGCCATACCGATGCTAGACTGGAAACTGTTGTTATAGGCAAACTCCACCAATGGCAAGTGCCTCTCCCACGTCCCACTAAAGTCAAGGACACAACCCCGAAGCATATCCTCAAAGATTTGAATAGTACGCTCGGACTGCCCGTCAGTCTGAGGATGGTAAGCTGTACTGAAGGTTAACTTAGTGCCCAAGGCACTCTGCAAACTCTGCCACAACCTAGCAGTAAAATGAGGATCTCTATCTGAGACGATCGTCACTGGGACTCCGTGCAACCTCACTGTCCCGAATATACAAGTCGGCAAGATGATCTACCGAATCTGTCACGCGCATAGGAATGAAGTGCGCCGACTTAGTCAACCGGTCTACAACCACCCAAATAGCATCACTACCCCGCTGAGTCCTCAGAACACCTACAACGAAGTCCATAGTGACATGCTCCCACTTCCACTCGGCAATAGGCAAGGGTTGCAACAAACCCACTGGCCTCTGATGCTCAGCCTTCACTTGCTGACAAGTAAGACACTTAGACTCGAAAACTGCCACATCTAACTTCATACCCCGCCACCAAAACTAGCGACCCAAATCCCGATATATCTTGGTGCCTCCCGGATGCACCGCAAGGCGCGAATGGTGAAACTCTCGGAGTACCTCCTCTCAGCAAGACTCTGGCACAAATAGACGGTCTCGGTATCTCACACTCAGGTCGGGATACACCGTCAAACCCTTCTCAACATTTCCACTAGAGATCTTCTCTTGGAGGGATTCTACCTCAAGGTCACCTCTTTGTGCTTCTAACACTCGAGTCACAAGTGTAGGCTGCGCAACAACAGAAAACAAGGTCGCAGCCTCAACAGATTCGTCCAGATGCAAACCAAACTCGCCAAGTGCCCCCAACATCTCCCACTCCCAGATGGCTACACAAGCTACATCACTAATGGATTTTCTGCTAAGGGCATCGGCCACAACATTGGCCTTTCCCGGATGATAATGCAACTTGAAGTCATAGTCCTCAATAAACTCCATCCACCTCCTCTGCCTCAAGTTCAAGTCTTTCTGTGTAAACAGATATTTCAGACTCTTATGATCCGAGAACACCTCGAATCTCTCACCATAAAGGTAGTGCCTCCAGATTTTCAAGGCGAAGATCACTACTGCTAACTCTAGGTCATGTGTAGGGTAATTCTTCTTGTGTATTTTCAATTGACGTGAGCCATAAGCTACCACTTTCCCCTCTTGCATCAACACACAACCTAAACCCTCTCGTGAAGCATCACAATAAACCGCATAACTTAACCCTTTCTCCAGAATAATCAAAATTGGAGCGGTGGTCAATCTAACCTTCAACTCTTGGAACGACTTTTCACAAGTCTTACTCCATACAAATTGGACTTCCTTCCGAGTCAGTCTAGTCAACGGTGAAGCTAATCTGGAGAAATCCTTCACAAATCGGCGGTAATACCCAGCTAATCCCAGAAAACTGCGGATCTCAAACACACTCTTAGGCTGTGCCCAATCCTACACTGCCTCAGTCTTAGATGTATCAACAGACACCCCTTTCCCGAATACCACATGGCCTAAGAACTTGACTTCCCCAAGCCAGAACTCACACTTCCCAAACTTGGCATACAGCCTATGGGCTCTAAGTAACTTAAGCACCACTCTCAAGTGTTCCTCGTGCTCCTTCTCTGAAGATGAATAGATCAGAATGTCGTCTACAAAAATGACCAAAAAACGGTCTAAGAATTCCGGAAGATCCGGTTCATCAAGTCCATAAAGACTGCCGGTGCATTGGTAAGTCCAAATGGCATCACCAGAAACTCATAATGGCCATACCGCGTACGGAATGCCGTCTTCGGAATATCCTCCTCCCTGACCCTCAACTGGTGGTAACCCGATCTCAAGTCTATCTTAGAGAAACAATGGGAACCCTTCAACTGATCAAACAAATCATCTATACGGGGCATAGGATACTTATTCTTAACCGTAGCCCGATTCAACTTCCGGTAGTCGATACACAATCTCAAGGCACCATCTTTCTTTTTAGCAAAGAGGGCTGGTGCTCCCCACGATGAAACACTAGGGCGAATGAAGCCCTTATCTAGCAATTCCTGGAGCTGAACTTTCAACTCAACCAACTCTGTTGGAGCAAAACGGTAAGGTGCCATAGAAATCGGTGCCGTGCCAAGCACCAGATCAATAGAGAACTCAATCTCTCGGTGAGGTGGCAAATCAACGAGGTCCTCGGGAAAGACATCCGAATACTCACAAACTACCTTCGGTAATACAATCTGGGTCTTATCACACTCGCCACTCTCAAAGCTAGCAAGTAGACCACTAAGCTCACTCCGCCCTCGCGGATCATACCCCGGTGGCAAAACACTATCAACCCGGTCCCCCAAGAAATGGAAACACTCCCCGCTCATGGTACAACAAGTGACCCTCTGGCGGTAGCAATCAATAACTGCCCAGTATGACGATAACCAGTCCATACCTAAAATAACATCAAAGCCCTTCATGGGCATAGCTACAAAAGGAAACGGAAGCCTATGATCGGCGACCTCTATATCACAATCTCTACATCCGTGTTTCAAAATCAACTCACCCCCGATAGGTGACACAACACAAATAGGAGATGCCAATAGTGCTAACTCCAACTCCAACACAAATGCAAATGCAGCAGATACAAAAGAATGAGATGCACTCGTATCAATCAACACACTAGCAACCGAATTGCAAAACAGAAAGGTACCTCTCACAACTGACGGAGCAGTGACAAGATCCTGCGCGGTAACAGCATACATGCGCCCTGTAGGCCCCTGATTCACCTGCTCACCCCTCGGAGCAAACGACTGTTGCACAGACTGGGAGGATGAAGCTCCCGGATTGGCCCTCGAGGCCTGCACAGACTGAGCTGGCTGATAACTCTGCGTCTGCCTAGAACCAGACGCCCCTGAAGTGGCACTCAACTGTGGGCAAAACCTTTTCAGGTTCCCAGGCTGTCCACACTGATAACAAGACAAAGGCTGGCCCTTACCCTGACTCTGGCCCTGAGGTCTGGCTGAAGAAGAAGCAGCTCGCTGACCTCCTCCCTTCTGTGGGCAAACCGAAGACTTGTGACCCAGCTGGTCACATGCAAAACAAGTCAAGCCTCCCTGACTACCTCTCCCGGAGCCTGCACTCGGTACCGGAAAAGTCGATCTAGCCAAACCACCCTGAGACTGCTGAGGGTTAAAACCCCTCTGTCTCTTGGCTCCTCTTGGAACCTTGCTGCTTCTCATCATCCTCCTCCTGCATCATAATCTCCATATGAGCAGCCACATCCACCAGATGTCTATACTCTCGAATGAGAGATCCACCAACCCTCAACTTGAGGCCACGCCTCAACTTCCACTCAAACTCATAGCAACGGCGTTCTTCGGACGCCACCAGTTCAGGTGCAAACCTGGACAAGCTAGTAAAAGTAGCCTCAAACTCGGCCACAGACATACCCTGCTGTTTAAGCTGGCTAAACTGATCCCTCAGCTTCTCCCTAGCAGCTGAAGATGAGAACCTCTCCTGGAAAGCCTCTACAAAAGCCTCCCATGCACCACCAACACGGACCTTCTCGTACTTCCACCATTAACCCGCATCTCCCTTCAGCTGGAAGGATGCCAAGGTCACCTTCAGTGCTCCGTCCTCAATGCCAAGCATCTCGAACGTCTTACTCATTTGTTCCAACCACTCATCTACCTTAAGTGGCTCCTTTGGGTCCCCAATAAACTCGTCCGGATTAGACCGGAAGAACTCCCTCTTTAAGAAAGAAGGTCCTGCCTCTGCAACCTGATTTTTAGCTCTGAGAATACCCAAAGCTCCTGCTATCTCTCTGGCCAAGGCACCCATAGCCTGCTGACCCGCTGGCTCGGCCACATTGGCCTGGCCAACTCCCTCCTGTACTGCCGGAATCTCATCCGGTATAGGCACCTCCTGCCTCCTAGCCCTACCACGCCGACCACCTCTTCCTCGTCCTGACATCCTAATAAAGGAAACGAAAAACATTAGCACATTCACAAATGTGTCGAAACTAAACACTCGCGTCCTATTGCATGGACAACTTTAATTCATTTCACGTAAGCATATAAACACATAAACACTTACAAATTTCCTTTCCAGATAATGATAGTCCCGAGGCGTTATTAGAGTTCCGGTTAAAAACAGCATTGATCAAGTGCTTTTCTAACAAGACTCACAGAAACCCAAGGATCCAATCAACATCCTAGAAATTAAATTCCATACCCACATAGTCACATAAACATGTTATCATGTAAGCATATAACAGTACAGCTAAGTCTCTATCAAACGAGACGAACCCATTGTGATACTAATCACTTCCCACGTACCCAAAGTATTCACACCGGTACGCTCTGATACCAAGTTGTAACGCCCTGAAATATTGCAATAAAGACAACTCATATGCGGAATAAATATAAAAAAAACAACATAAGTTCATATATCAGAGTTCACTGTTTAGCAAACAATTAAATGCCATATAAGCTTCCATCTTTCCAAGACATTGCTTGGTTACACAAATAGAGTCTCGCTCATTACATATTAAGCCCTTGGCTTTACAAATAACACTCATGCATACATAAAGCATAATAAGGAAACTCTTGCTTCCCGATGGTCCATCCATACTATTTCCTTGGAGGTAACATCTCACCTGCACCTGAAAATGATATTCTCGTATAAGGTGAGCTAACGTCCCTGTAGAAATACACTAAACCAGCTATGAACAATGACTAAAAGATTAGTATTTGATAGATGGTCAACACTGATACATCCACTTATATCACATTACAGTTTTATGACATACAAGTCCATATTACTTTTCATTTTCCATTTCTTACTCATTTCTCAACTCATAACCATGGCTCAGAACCTGGCCAAGCAACTTATGTGAGGCAGTGACTCATATTAGACATTTTCCCATTTCACAACAGATAAGCATATTAGTTATGTCAACACATCAACAGATAAGTACAAGAGCTATATCACACTTCCAAAGATAAGCATATGAGTTGTATCAACATATCAATAGATAAGCATATGAGCTGTATCTACGGAGTCCATCCCCTATCTTCTCCCAAACAACATCCGGTTTAGAGGTCCATCCCCTATCTTCCCCTATCTTCCCCATCTCCTCCAACACAACTCATTGCATATAAACAATTATTATACACATCATCAATCAATACATAAAGTTAATGTATTCTTTCAACCGTCATACTCAATGACACATTCCATTGATTAGTTTTCGTTTACCTAATCATCATGCATTGTCTACAACAATCAAGACTATCCTCCACCGATAGCCCAAAGCAGTTATTTCTAAACAGAAAATAAATGCACCAAATGGATACAAAATCAACATTTCAACTAGGTGAGCAGTAAATTGTCCCACTATATCCTTTAGCCCCGTACACCCCAATTCCGACAATTTCAATTTCCTTTCTCATTTCTTAAATTAATTTATCAATGTAATTAAGGCATTATTCCCATAAATTACATAAAAACCCTAAGGTTCTATTTTCATCAATGTTTCAACATTAATCCATTTCTCCAAGCCAAACATGTATATAAGTTTTATATATTTAAAACCCCAACTTTTGTAAAATTTCACAAAGGCCCAAACTTTCTGAAAATTACACAGCAACTTCCAACATATCAAAATACCAAAATTTAAAGACAAAGCTCATAAGGATGAGTAGGATATCCCTACCTCAAATTCGGAGCTCAAATGGAGAAGATGAAAAGAGTTGAAACTCGATCTCCACCACACACCACAAAGCCCTCGAGAAATTACACAACTTTGGCGAAGGAACTATGGCCAAAATCCCAATGGAACTATGGCCAAAATCCAGCTCGGCACAACTAAAATTTATAACTCGAGCTCGGCTCGTAATGGCTCATTAAACCAAGAAAGAACCACTAACCGAGCAGCTCGACCCCCGCCAGGGCACTGCCCTTGGACCCGCGAAGGGGCGCTGCCCCCTCGACCCCTGACCAAGGGGCGCTGCCCCCTGGACCCCCGACCGTCCCAGTCGAAGTGGCTAAACATAAAAGAAGGATTGAAACTGGGATTGCTACACAAGAACTTCATATGGAGAAACATCATCACCAGATTTGGGATTCCAAAAGCAATTGTTGCAGACAATAGGACACAATTTGACAGTAAGCTGATCAAAAACTTCTGTGCAAAGTTTAAGATCAAGAACTACTTTTCAACCCCAAGTTTTCCACAAAGCAATGGACAAGCAGAAGTATCCAACAAAGTAATTTTGGATGGGATAAAGAAGAGGCTGCAGGCAGCAAAAGGGAAGTGGGTAGACGAATTGCCCAATGTACTCTGGGCATATCGGACTACGCCGAGAAGATCAACAGGAGAATCACCTTTTGCCATGGCTTATGGCACAGAAACAGTCATTCCATTGGAGGTCGGCATCCCAGGGATCAGAGCCCAATGAGTTGAAAACGAGACTAATGATATACTCTTAGCCCGAGATCTTGATCTTCTAGAAGAAAGAAGAGAGAAAGCTGTAGTATAGCTTGCAGCATACCAGCAACAACTTGCTAGAGCTTATAACAAGAAGGTTAATCCAAAGGAATTTCAAGTCGGCGACCTAGTCCTGCGAAAAGTCATTGGCAACAAGAAGGATCCCAGGGAGGGCAAGCTTGGCCCAAACTGGGAAGGACCCTACAGAATCACTTTGGTACTGGGCAATAGGGCATATAGGCTTGAAGATAATGAGGGCAAAGCATTGCCAAGACTCTGGAACACTTGTAATTTAAAATTTTTCTATCATTCGATGTTGCTTTATTTTTGCCGATGTCATCAATAAAATCTTAGCAGAATTCTCCCCAACTTGTGAAACTATGCATAATGTTGTTTTTAAATAATGAGAACCCAAGTGGAACTCAGGTTCACATTGGGGGCAGAGAGAAGATAAAAACACTTAACACTTCTTGAAATTTGTAGCAATTTTATAGCGACCCCGGCCTTTTCCCATTTGATTATTATATCTGGACTTAGGTTCCGTAGATTCTGTCATTGTATAATTGTTGTTGTCATCCTTTATTTTCTCTTTTGGAGTTGTAGGATGTGTTGGGCAGGTTTGTTTCAGGTTGGTTGGGTTCGGAAATCAAGTGTTGCTGTCCAGTTTTTGGGTTGGTCGCTCGAGCGAGGGTTTGGTCGCTCGAGCGAGGGTTGAGTTTTGTCTCTGGTGGCTCGAGCCAGGGTTTCTTCACTCGAGCGAGAGATTGCGTCTGGTATAGACCTGAGAGCAGTGTTTCTTCGCTCGAGCGAGCGAGGTGTATGTTTTCGAGTCTTTCGCTCGAGCGAGCATTCTGTCGCTCGAGCATGCTTCTGGGTTGCAGACCTGAAGCATTGCATTCTTGGCTCGAGCGAGATTTTCTTCGCTCGAGCGAGCGTTTCTTGTGTCTGGTAGCTCGAACGACCATGTCTTCGCTCGAGCGAACCTGTCCAGTTTAAATAGGCAGCAGCGGGATTTTAAACAGTTTTCATCCTCTTTTTGATCCCAAACCCTAATTCCGAGTTTTCTCTCTCCCTACTCACCTTTTCTCTTAGGTTTGATCTACTTAGATTGTGTTTCTACCCTAGATCCTTTATTAAAAAGATAGTGTGGGTCGAGGGCTTTAGTTTAATCTGAACAATCTTGGTTTTGGAGCACTTTGGAGTTTGGGTCATCATATCCGTCTTCTAATTTTTGGGTTATTTCTTCGAGGTAGGGATTTCCTACTCCATCTTATGAGTTTTGTTCTAAGTTTTGGTACTTTAATATGGTGGGGGTATTTTGGTAATTTTGGGAAAAACGCTAGTTGTTTTAATAAATTGATTTGTACAATTAATTTGAGGAAAATTGGGAATATTAGTTAAATTCATGAAATTGGGGATTTATAAGTTTTAATGGTGTAGTTGGATTACTTAATCACTCTCCTATTTAAATGTTGAGATTATTATTGTTATTATATTTTATTTCTTGTTTAGAAATAACTGTTTTGGGCTATCGGTGGAGGATAGTCATGATTGTTGTAGACATTGCATGTGGATTAGGGCAAACTGGAACTAATCACATTGGCTAAGTCATTAATTTTGACTATTGAATTAATACAGAAAAATACATGTATTGGTTGAGCATTGCATATGCATATTGTGTGGGAGGAGATAGGGGATGTACTCCACGGTTTAGGGGAAGATAGGGGATGGACCTCTAAACTGGATTTTGTTTGGGAGGAAATAGGAGATGGACTCCATTAGCATCACTTTTATGTGTGCTTATTTATATTGAAGTGTTTTATTGATACAACACTAAAATGTGTATCAATCTGGAAGTATGAAGTGTTTTGATATGAGCCTGAGTCTCAGTTGTGTTATTGATATTGGAAGTAATGTGAATGGTAAGTTTGGCCAGGTTCTGAGCCATATTGATAATAATGGATATTGATAAGTGTCATAGACATTAGTGTCTTAAGATTGCATATTGATATAATTGATTATCATGGTTAACCATCTATTGAATGCTATTGCTTTATTCAATGCTTATAATTGGTTTAGTATATTTCTATTGGACTGTGGCTCACCCTATAAGGGAACATCATTTTCAGGTCCAGGTGATTCGCTACCTCCAAGGACTTAGCTTGGAAGGAACCGGATTTTGAAGCCTTGTTTTAAGTTATTTGTTTTTATTTGACTTATATGTAAACATTCAAGCCTAGGGCTTTATTTGTATTTGAGTTAGAACTCATAATTTTGTGTCCAAGTGTTGGCTTGGCAAGTTGTAAGCCCGTAGGGCATTTATTTTGATGTTACATGTAATGTCTTATTTTAGTAATACTCTGATGAATGAATAGTGGTTTATTTACTTGAGTAATGCATCTCATTATTGTGTATGTTATGGGTTATTTTTGAGGGCGTGACAAATTTACAAGTTGAAGTTAAGCCGAGATATTTGTTTATCTTCACTTGTTGAAATTTGTAGCAATTTACAAGTTCAAGTTAAACCGAAGTAATGCTTAACGCTTGTTGAAATTTGTAGCAATTTACAAGTTGAAGTTAAGCCGAGATATTTGTTTATCTTCACTTGTTGAAATTTGTAGCAATTCACAAGTTGAAGTTAAATCGAGAAGAAGTTCAAATACTTGTTGAAACTCGAGACAATTTTACCAGTTAAAGACTAAGGTTAAAAACTTGTTGAAATTTGAGAAAAAATTTTACAAGGTTAGGCTGAATCAAATTTACTTGCCGAAGTAAATCATCGGTTTGCATAACCGAGGTGTGTCACCCCGAGAAGATTGTACAAAGAAGGAAAAGTATGTGAAAGACATACAGAATATTCTAAGTATAGAATCATGCAGAAGCAATGAAGAGAAGATAAAAATGCAAGCACTTAGGAAAGAAAAGTTATATTAGCATTCAGTTGCAACGAGGGCACATTGGCCATGTGAAGAAGCTAGCATTGTTTCTAAAAACAAAAACATACAGAGTGCAAAAGAAACAAAAGGAAAAACCATCAAAGCTAAGACTCCTCAACAGTAGCAGTTGGTTGAGTCTGAAGTTCAGATGATTGTTGGGTAGATGCCTCAGCAGCCTTTTCCGCCTCGATCTCGATGTCAATTTGAGCAAGAGTTTCGTCAACACTTTTTTCAGCTACAGGAACGTCGGAAGATGCCTGCTCAGGAGTAGTTTCCTTGACAACCTCATCGCCCTCTTTATCTCGAGTCAAGTCCAGGACTTGCTCAGTTGAAGGAAGGGACTTGGACCTAGTAGCCTCCTTTGTTTTCCTCACCAAGGCTTCATCTTTATCCTCATCCTCAGACTCAGATCTACTGCCAGGTTGAGTTGAAGATGGAGGTGGAGGGTATGGGAGAGGAATGGCGTCGGGGTTTCTCAGGGGCGAATCTTCAGGAACATTGAGCTTTTTTAGAAGAGTCATCCAACCAAGGGAGAAGCCCTTGTTGCATGCCTGCTTCACTCGTATTTTATAAGCATCAGTGACATCGGCCATGCCCTGAGCATAAGTCTTTTCATCGGCATTCTTGATTTCAGCCTCCTTGGTGGCTAAGGCCTCCTGGAGCTCCTTTTGGGCTTGGGCCATTTTCTCTTCGGCCTCCTTTCTTTGTGAATCAGCAACCTTCCTAATAGCCTCAGCAGATTCAGCCCTTTCCTCGGCATTAGTTTTTTCCTTCATCGCAGCCTCAGCCTGGTCTTCCAGCTTCTTCATTTTTGCTTGTAGAACTTTGTTGGTCTTTTGAAGGCTGGAGACCTCCCTCTTCATCTCGGAAAGCATCTCCCGATTCTTAAAAGACTGCATTGAAAAAGAATGGGCATGCTGGATGGCCTGAAAGAAAGCATAAGTATTAGAAAATAGTTCAAGAGTGAAACAGAAAGAAAGAAAAAGTACCAAACAAAAACACTTACCTGAACGGAGTGTTGAAGCATTAGAGCATAATTCTCATACTCACTATACTCAGCGTTCCGTTCCAGATCGCCTGGAAGAAGCAGAGCGGTGCTGAGGGCAACACCGACATTGATATCGTCGGCACTTTCACTAGTCATAATCGGCCTGTCTTCCAAAGTGATCTTTGGGGCCCAGGGGGCGTCGTGTTTTTTGGACCCCGAGGTAGTTGCGGAGGACGACCTCGGCTTCTTTGACTTTGGTGATTCTGATGGTTGGGTTTCAGAGCGCCTCTTCCCAGCGGAGGGTTGAGGTTTGTCACTCTCAGCCAACTTGGAGATGGGTAAAGTATCCTCGGATTCAACCTGAGTGGCTTTAACCTTTGGCTGAGCCTTTTTTGTTCGTTTCGGCTTCGGTAGGGGCATGGTTTGTGTTGGCTGAGCATCGATGTCAGAGGGGAGATCGGCCAGAAGATCCTAGATAACTGGTTTTGGACGACCCATCTCGGCAGTAAGAACAAGGCGTCGCCGACGTTTTCGTTCTGGTATTGGGATCAGGTATAGAGCCGAGGTTGATGGTTGATTAGCTGGATCAGATGTTGATCCTTGATCTGTTTGGGATATGGATGCAGTTCGTGAAGTAGTAGTAGAAGGTGGAGACAAACTTTTCTTCTTCCTTTTAGGAACGTCGGGCAAAGTCGACTTGTATGTTGGAATAAAATTAAGAAGCAGAGGCACTTTCCTTTTATGGACTGGCAAGTCCAGAAGTTTCTTCAAATCCTTGCTAGGAATGTAGGATTGACGAAAGCTTTTCGGCGACGAACAGCTGCAAGAAGATTGGACATCAGAAACAGACAAAGTATTGAAGATTTGAAGAAGAAACAACTAAAGTATTAAACAATGGGCTCTTACCCTTGCCCTCTAAAACTGATCGAGGAAAAGGGTAGAGATGAGGGTCTTCGTCTGGAGCAAACTCCCAATTTCCCGAGGTAATGAGGTAGTCATCTCCTGCCCCCTTGTTGGAGTCTGGGAGGTCCGCTATGATGTTGAATTCTGTTGACCTCGGTTTAAGGTAATAAATGTAGCCTTTTTCTTTCAAATTAAGGGCACACATGGTGTAGCAATATTGTATATCGGCTAAGGTGATCCTAGCATTTTCCTGTTTTGCTAAGGCTATAATGCCATTGATCACTCGATAAGAATTTATGGCCAATTGCATGGGGTTCAACTTGTAATAGTGAAGAATCTCGCGAAAGAGGACGTTGAGTGGAAGCCGGAGTCCACACTCAGTGAAAGCTACAACGGGAAAGGGCATCGAATCATCTGTAGGCATGATGGAGTCGTCATCTCCAGCCAGCCTCAGAAACAGACAAAGTATTGAAAATTTGAAGAAGAAACAACTAAAGTATTAAACAATGGGCTCTTACCCTTGCCCTCTAAAACTAATCGAGGAAGAGGGTAGAGATGAGGGTCTTCGTCTGGAGCAAACTCCCAATTTCCCGAGGTAATGAGGTAGTCATCTCCTGCCCCCTTGTTGGAGTCTGGGAGGTCCGCTATGATGTTGAATTCTGTTGACCTCGGCTTAAGGTAATAAATGTAGCCTTTTTCTTTCAAATTAAGGGCACACATGGTGTAGCAATACTGTATATCGGCTACGGTGATCCTAGCATTTTCCTGTTTTGCTAAGGCTATAATGCCATTGATCACTCGATAAGAATTTATGGCCAATTGCATGGGGTTCAACTTGTAATAGTGAAGAATCTCGTGAAAGAGGATGTTGAGTGGAAGCCGGAGTCCACACTCAGTGAAAGCTACAATGGGAAAGGGCATCGAATCATCTGTAGGCATGATGGAGTCGTCATCTCCAGCCAGCCTAAGATGGACATCGGCAGGAATGGAGAACTCTTGCCTAAAGTACTCAAGTTTGGTCGGGGTATCTACCCTATGTCTCCACATACCCATGATATCGGCCTGAATGGTCAGGGTTGGATTTTAGAAAGAAGATGTTTTGAGAGGGTTAATGTGACTTCGGCAAAAATCTAGGTAAGTACTGGTTTCAGTTTTTCCTAAATTATGGGTACTACACAACAAGTCCCAAACCTAGATCTATGGAAGCAAGGGTTGAAGGCACGGATCTGGAAAACAGAAAAGCAAGGATGTGTTTTAGAATCAAGAACAGAGATGAACTATCAAGAATATTGTATGTACAAGGGGTACAAGGTCAAGAATAGTGACAAAAACGCAAGAAAGTGGTGAAGCGGTGCAAGTGTTCAAGACATGAGCAAAATCATGGAATAGACACATCTAGATAAATAGTTCAACAAATCGAAAGTTTGAACAAAACAGTAATGGCAACAAGTAATGAAGAATATCAAAAGAATTGAGAACGAAAGGAACAGTGGCTTACCAGACAAAGTAAGGCCGGAATAAAGTTCGCCGAAGATAGATGACGGTTATAGGAGTAACAGAACGACAAAGTTTCACCGGAAGGAGGAAATAGAGGCAGTTGCAGAGCTTGAAGTCTGGAGCAATGACAGATTCAAGAGAAGAGAGCTAGAGAGAGAAAAAGCAAGTAAATCAAATGAAATGTGAAAAGGCGAAAAGAGGGAAAAAACAAGTTTTGTCAAAAACTTGAAACGGTGGCAAAACAGAGCATTTAATGTGCCTGGGACAATGCATACGTCAGACGGCGCACATAGACGCACGACGAATATTTGGCGCGTCATTAGCACGATCCAATGGGGTTAAAACGCGTAAATGAAACGGTTGAATAGTGATGCATGACAGCTCATGCACGTGAAAGAGTTCATTGGAATTCTTATTCTCTGAAGAAGACATGTCGGCCTGAAATAAATGATCTCGGCTGAGGAGTTCTTGAGCCGATGTACAGAAAGAAGTACTGATATAGGTTCTATCACCTCAGAATGTCGAGGTAATAGAACCTAGGGGGCAGTTGTGGGGATATATTTTCTGAGTACCAACACGTGGCAAGGTGACGCCAACGTGTCAGCAAAGGTGCCACGTGTCCTGGTTGTTGTGCCGAGGTGATCTCGGCTAGGCCGAGGTTTCCTCCGAAGATATCGGAATCCGAGATAAACGGATAAGGGACAAGAGTCCTAGGATGAAGGAAGACTACATGATGGATAAGGATAATACTCTTAGGGAGTCTATCCTTATCTCTTGTAGAGTCCAAAGTAAGCACTGAATGGGAGTCCATAGAAGTCAAGTTTCTAGTGGGACTGGGATTGAGTTAACTATAAAAGAAGAGGCACCCCCGTGGGTTTAAGGTACGCAATTTATGCTTTGAGCAGTGAATTTAGCATTTGATTATCTTTGAGAGATATACTGAGATTGATTTTAGGAAAATCATTTTGTGTTGTTAATCTCGTAAAAAAAATCTGAAAATAAAATTTAAAAGTTGTATAGATTGTATCTATCTCATATTATGGTTAGATAATTTATTTTGAGAAAATAATGTTGAAATATTTATCTCATCCTTAAATTTTGAAATTTATTTTTGAGAAAAATAAATTGATATTGAGGAACATTGTGTAATTTGTTAAGTTGAGATTATAGAGTGATTTTGGGATTTAAGACTCTAAAAGTGTGATATTCATGATATTTTGGGAATGTTGATTTATTAATTTTAGAAAAGTTGTAAAATGGTTATTTGTAGAGATTTGGGAATTTTAGCTAAGCATGAAATGTGGGTGTAATTGAGTGATGAGCCATGTAAAGTTATGTTAGGTGTTATTAATTTGGAAGATGGTAAACAAAATGGACTTACAAAATTAATGAATTAAATTAGTTTGGTTAATATTTAAAATCCTTCGTAATTAAAGGGGTGTTATTGGGTTAAATTCTTAACTTGTAATATTATGAGATTAAAAGTGATGATGTTGACTAAGTATGAGATTTGGAGAAAATAAGTGAGATGAAGTTGTTTGGTGTGAAAGAAAGTTGAACTAAGATTATTAGTTAAGTTGAGGTGATTTAGTATTGGGTTCTTAGTTTACTAGTTGAGTAATTTTACAATAATAATTTCGTACTCCAAAGTTTTTTTTATGAGATATTTGAATTGTTTTGGCGGATTTGAACAAGAAAAGAAAGGAATATGATTTTAGCTCGTTTGGAGCAAATGGATGAATTGAATTAAATCAAGAATGGATTATCAAAACTTTTAATTATTTATTTATTTCCCTTGGTTTAAATCGATGGGGTGGATGTTGATAATTAGAAAGTGAACACCATGTTATTTATTATAATTATAGTCAAGAGAAAATTTCGATAAAATTGATTAAGTATTGTAATAGTCACTTATACTTATGAGAATTATGATTGTACTTGAAGATCTCAAGATTTTACTTGCATGAGAAAAATGAGAATTTAATTCTATTTAATGTTTGGAATGGGGATGAGTTTTGAAAAGATTGTAATTACATTTCATTGATAAAGTATGTGAGTTAGAAATCAATGAAAACTTGAACCTACTTTGGTGTCATATGTTATTGCTATTGATGAACCTATTGTTTAAAAGTTTTAGTTTTGATAACTGGTAGGGGATTGCCATGTTGGTATTTAAATGAGGAGATTTTTGAAAAGGTAAGAAAATGTTTGACTTTGGAAATTTGTTTTATATAAGGAATATTGTTGAATTGTCTTGAAAAGACTAAGGTGGAAGTTGTTGATTTACATGTGGTAAATACATGAATATTGGCATTGTTATATTATCTCTTGGGATTGTATCATGATATTACATTAATAGGGATATGGAAATTGATCACAATGGAGAATTGTGGGGAGGAAATTGGAAATGGAATCATATGAAGGATTGCACATTTTGCATTATCATTTTATCGAACCACTATTGAAATCGATTTTTAAATCTTGCATTGGAAGGTTATGGTTTTAAAAGAGAAATTGTTTTGTGAAACAAGATCTATTGTTTTGTTTTTGGTAAATACGTTGGTAAGTCCAGATAGGGGGGTGTAGTTGGTATTGGTTAAGTTGGCCTGAGTGTCCATGGTGAAAGACCAGAAAACCCACGCAAATAGGTGTCGAGCCTTTCGGTTAATACCGGTAAAAATGACAATTTGGTAGTATTTGTATAGTCTACTTGCAGACACCAGCCTAGGAATTACCTGAGTCCTATTTACCACCTTGGAATTTTGTTGAAATTGTTAGATTAATATGTTTTCAAATTGGCATTGTGCATAAGATTTTCAAAAGATGAGAAAAATATTTTGAGCATGACATGGCATATGCATTCATCTCGTAACACTATATAAAATGCATTTGATGCTTTGTTAGATGCCATTATGAATTGTTTAATTATTTGATTCAATTGACAATGAGGTAATTGAATGAATTAAAAATGATGTCATGTTGCCATTGAAACATGTTTATTTATTTAAGTTAATTAGTTGTAGTTAATTAAATAAATGGGATTTAAGAGATAATGTAATAGAATCGTATAGTTTTCGACATGGTATGATTTCAAGTATATGTATGATTATCTTTGTACCCGCATATCTCTTAATGTTTTAATATGAGATTGTTTGGTGAGTTAGTGGTTGCTCACCCCCTACCTGTACATGTGTATAGGGAATGTTTTCGGGTTTGAGGATCAAACAACTTGGCATGGTTATAATGTGGTGATGAGCTGTAGTGCTTTTTAATTGTTTCTTTGATTGAGCTCTATGATTTGTAATGGACAACACTCTCTTATTCATTGTAAGCCTCAGGGCATTTCTTTTATTTGTATGTAAGTGTCATTGTTATTTAACAAGATGAAACATGTATATTTAATTATTCATTATTTCATCCAAGGATGAATTGTTATTTGTAAATGGACTTAATTAATGAATATTGGCAATGTTAACCGAGTAATAAAATATGAGGCGTGACAACACCACTTTAGACATAACCAAAAACATAAGAAATTAGCAAAAACCTTCTTGATTAATAATCAAAATAATACAGCATCAATAATAACCAAGTCATAATTTGTATATTATAGAATTTTTTCGATGTTTTTATTTTTTTAGAAAAAAATATTTTGACACAAGTGGAATTCATGATTTTTGATAAATTTGATTAACACAAATGAGGATTTGATTTCAGGTTAAGAATACAATTTTTTTTTTTTTTTTTTTTTTTTTTTTTTTTTTTTTTAACTTTGAAAGAAATTGTTTTTATAAGCCTATTTTACATAGGATCACTGTAATGGATTGAATCAAATTGAATTTTACCCTTATTATTATTATAGTTGTGCTATCGTGGACCATTATGTTTAAATTGGTGAAAACAAATTATATTACTTCTTGATTTTGATTTTAAGGCCCGCTTGGCAAATTTTCTTGAGTTTTAATTATTTTTGGGCCTTACGTAATAAATGAGATATAAATATAATTTTTAGAACTTATTTGATTAGCCCATGTTTAATCATTTTGGTTCATATTTAATTATGTAAATAGTGGGGACCACCTTAAGTCTTTTTAAATTATTTTATACTTTAATCTCAGTTAGAGATTTAATTAAAATTATTGAACTCTATTTATTTTGGGTTCAATTGATTGAATCACGACTCGTTTGTAACTATTTATTATTATTGTTGTTATTATTATAGTTATTATTATTATTATTATTTATTTTATTATCATAAAAGAATTATAAATGTTTATAGTGTGTATTATTGAACGAAATATATTTTGTGATGAAAAAAAAATTATATTCAAATTTATGGTGTCGTTGATGTAATCTTAATTATATATAGATACTTATGTGAAATAAAAATATATAAAAAAAGGCAGCAGCCACGTGGGGGGTGGGTGGGGGCTCTGTTTCTTCTTCTTATGTCTTTGTTTTGACAGAGCTCTCTCTCTCTCTCTGTGTTTCTTTTATCTTCCTTCTCTTTATCAAACCCTCAAATTCTTGTATTTTTTTTTATTCATCAAAATCTATTGATATTTAGATCATAGTTCTTGAGGCTATTTTGATGAGCATCTCGAAGGGATCATTGGAGATCATTTTGCGACGACGTTGGTTTTTGAGGTTTTTTTCTCTTCCTTCCATTAAAACTTGAGGTAGGAATTTTTTAAATCGTGTGTATGTATTTTAGTTTTATTATGTGTTATATTGATAACATAACACTTAAAGAGATTATGGTTTTTATTAAAAGTATATTTGATGTATGAAAAGAGGGAGATTCTCAAATTTTTTTTCTTAAAGTTTTGAACTTGTTAAATGTAGTTGTTGTAGGACCCAAGAATTTGAGAAATTTATCTTTAAAATGAGAAATCCCCAAAGTTTGATAAATCCCTAGGAACTTGAAATGTTAAAATTTAGATGCTTGGCTAAACTTATGAGAAATTTATATGTGTAGAAAGTATGTGTTTATTGAACAAATGAGAATGTGAAAGTGGATGTTCAAATGAGATTGATGAGAATGTTGTTAAGAATATTGGAAATTATTGAGATTCCTTTTAAAAATTGTTTAATATGAAAATATTGAACTCTTGAGAAAGATGAAAAATATTTATCATGTTGAGGTATTGAGAAATGTTGAAAGAAACGTATGTTATTTTTAGCATTATGAAAATTCTTGGTGAATTTTTGAGTTTGAATAGAAAGGGAAAATTGATGAAGGGTTCGTTTGGTTTGAATTTCCCAAAAATTTTTGGGAAAATTTCTCTACAAATGAGTTTTCAGAAAAACTCAAACCAAACAAATTTTCCCAAAAAAATTTCCCAAAACTTGTAAACCAAACAAGTTTTCCAAACAAATCTCTCTCTCATACACATCAAATCAATCACTTTTTCCAAAACTCTCTCTCAAAATAATTTTTCAAAACATCTTTCCAAAAAAATCAAACCAAACAACTTTTCGTACTTTTTATCTCCCAAACTCATCTCCCAAACTCAAACCAAACATACCCGAAATCTTTGGAAGAATATTATGATTCTTGATTGAGTTAGAAAAGAAGAGATTGAACATATGATTGTTACTCCTATGTTGAAATTATTGAAGATATAAGATTATGAGTTATATTTGTCTCTTAAAATTTATATTTTGTAGAGATAATTGTTTGGGCAACCGGTGAAGGGTTGTATTGATTGTTGTAAAAATTGCATGTAAATTAGATAAGTTGAAATATTTGCAAATGCATGCATGGCATTGAACATTGCATAGTCTCATGATTTAATCCTCGCATTGGATTTGAGAAATTGATTTTCAAGTTGATTCATTGAGAATGTTTGAAATGTGTTGAGTTATGAGGTAAATACATTTGGCAAGTCAAGATAGGGGGTGTAGATTGTTATTGTTTAAATTGGCTTGAGGGTCTAGAGTGAAAGATCGAAAACACGCGCATAGTAGGTACCATGTGCCTTCCAATTAGGAGCCGGTAAAGTAGAGATTGGTAGTGCTAGTTATGCCTACTTGCAGACATCAATCTAGGGATTGCCAGTGTCGTACTTACCGCTCTTTGTTTTATCAAATGGATGATTGAATTGGTTATGTTTTCGAATAAGTGCATGGCATGAGAATTTCAAAATGAGAAAACCTATGATTTTTGGCACTGGCATCTCATAGGCATTGCTTTTCATGATATTGTTGAACTGCGTGCACTTTATTTAGATTATCTCTACTGGGCTTTATGCTCATCCTTTAGTGGAAACAAATTTTCAAGTGATTTGTGTTGTGTCTCCGCCAAAGTGAAGGCATAGAGGATCTTTTTGGAGCACAAGGCTCAGTTATTTATTTGTTTTGTTTTGTTTTGTTTTGCAAGTTAAGGGCTATCTATGTATGGGTTTGAAAACCATTTTGCTATAACCGAGCAAAGCCTTGGAATTTGTAGCCATTATTAAGGCATAAATTTGTATTTAGATTGTTTTAACTTCTTATCATCACATGCTATAGATTCATATCGTAGGGATGATGAAAATATTAACACATGTGGTCACTCTTTTGTTAAATCTCACATTGAATATTATTAATGGAATGATGGGGATTTAGTATGAATATTGGTTATTGAAATGCCTATAATACTCAATGTTTATGTATGTAAATAATTGAAAGTAATGGGGTTTAGACTACGTATATGAGTTAATCTAGTCATATGCCAATATTTTGGGGGCGTTACAATCACACATAGTGACAATAATTTTCATCAGTCATTAATAAATCTATTTATATTTGGCTTTCAGTTGTTAAAATTTTCTACACATAAAATGTTAAGACTCAAGATTAATTTTTCATTTTAAAAATAAATTCCTATGCATCGCACAGGTCACCTATTGATTTATAATTATTTTAAAACAAATATCAACTGGATTGTAATATTCTTATATTCTTCAGTAAAAGTTTTTTTAAAAAACTTTCTTTTTAAAGATAAAAAAATGGGGAAATTACTGCCCAATGACGGCAATAAAACAATCTTACAAATCAGTGGGGAAATTCTGCAAACTACAACAGCAGTAGAGAGTGAGATTTATATTTCCAAGTCATGGGAGGAGAAATGACCTATTTACCCTTCCAGAAAAAACGACATCGTTCTCCCAATTTCTACTCTTTTCATGATTGCCAGGTTCGTTCTCTCTCTCTCTCTCTCTCGGGAAATTATTCAATAATCCGGGAGTACCACGTGTCCATACTCCCTAGCCAATTATTATTCAATATACCCCCTCATGTTCCTCAATCATCCAACATAATACCCCACCTATTCACCTTATCCACCAATCACAATGCTATGGAGTATCACGTGTCTATACTCCCGGATTACTGAATAATTACCCCCCTCTCTCTCTCTCTCTGCGTTAGACCCACCACCATCTATTCAGTCTTTCCCTTGTACTCTGGCGCTGTCCTTTTGTCCCTTATTCTCATCTCACTTCTTAAAGGCAGAGATACAGAGGTATCTCTCATCACAAACCCTAATCTCTCTCTTATTTTTTCTTCTCCATATATGTATGCATTTTTTTTTTTCAAACAATGATGCTGTATGTGTATTGTATGATTTTTTCCCCCTATGATGCTGTAAATGATTTCTGTAACAATTTTTAGAATGTAATTCTTGAAAAGTTTGATCTACAACAAATTTTGGGCTACTTTTTGAGTTTGTCTGATTGAACATTATGGGTCTATAATCCTTGCATGCTAAGTGTTTGTTAAAATACATACAAGAGAATTAATTGTTGTTGTAGGATTCTTGTATATGAACTTATTAGTTAATTGTGTTGTGCCCTTTAAGTGTTTGATGAAATGCCTATGACAATATACTTTGTTGGAATTAGGTCATGTAATCTGTGTAAATTTATTGTTTTGTTATGAATTTCATGGTGTATGCATCCTAGGAAGTAGACATTGTCAAATTATTTGGTATTCTAACAATTGCACCTCATACAAACTACACTTGCACCTTTTTTTTTTTTATCGGAAGAAATATGTCAATTAAGAAAGCCAAACGGCACTTACAAGAGTCCAAACAACCCAAAACTTATACCAAACAAAGTGAAAATAAATCAAGAAGCACTTAGGAAGAAAAACTATGAAAATATTCAGACGTACATATCGTACTCGTGCTTGTACTGCGAAGCAGAGCCGATCATAAAAGTTCGGCAATAGAGCATGTCCGAAATATTTCATAGATCCCAACCACAATGAGGGTAAGCTCAACAAATCGCACAGATGGACTCTTAAGAGAACCACAAACCCAAAAACCAACACAAACCATAGGAAAGAAAACAAAAGAAAAACAAACAAAACAAATAGACCCACACCCAATCAAATCCGGCAGTGGCTTCGGCAGATCCGGCGGTGGAGAAGAATGGCGATGAAGAGGCTGTGAAGACGGCTGGAGAGGTGGAGAAAGGGCGATGAAGGCTGTGGGGGAGGCGAATCCGGCGTGAATGGAGAAGATGAGGAAGAGGTGGCGAAGAAGAGGTGGTCAAGCTATGGAGAAGACGAAGGGGAGAGGCGGTGAAGGAAGTGGAGAAGGCGCGGATCCAAGAAGACCACTTCTGGAGTGAATGGATGTGGGAGAAACACCTCACAAAGGAGGGAGATGATGGAAAGCCCAAGCTTCCAAGTTATGGAAAAGCAAAATAAGGAAAGGGAAGAACAAAAGAGGGGTAGGGGGAGGGGAGAGGAGGCCGGAGGCTGCCGGAAACCCCTCCCCCACCACCGGCAGCCTCACACTTGGAAACCCTAGGAGGAGAAAAGTTTAGAGAGCGAAACTCTCAAACTAGAGAGAGAAAGCCGAAAAATATAATTGGTTGCACACCACTACACTTGCACCTTACACAGACTATAAATGCACCCCCATGAATTTTGACCAATCTCTATCCTATTGACTTTTATTCATATCATTTCATTCAAAACAACATTGAGTTTGTCTGATTAAGCATTTACATGTTTTTAATTGGAAGAAATGACACAAATTGATTTAAGTCTAAATCCTTGCATGCTAAGTGTTTGTTAAAATCCATAGAAGAGAATTAATTGTTATTGTGGGATGCTTGTTTATGAACTTGTTAAGTAATTGTATTGTGCCCTTTAAGTGTTTGATGAAATGCCTATGACAATATACTTTGTTGGAATTAGGTCTTTATGTAATCTATGTAACTACATTGTTATGGGTGTATGCATACTTACGAAGTGGACAATACCAAATTATTTGGTGTTTTGACACTTGCACCCCACACAAATTACACTTGCACCCTATGAAATTTTTACCAATTTCTATTCCATTGACTTTTCATCAACTAATTTCATTCAAAACAACCTGTGCTTGCCCATGTCTTCATTTTTTTCATGTCTCCTATTATCATGTCAACATGATGATGGATTTTGTTTACAAAATTGTTACTGTCACAACATTCTTATGATCTATTTTTTTTTGGTATGAATATAATTTTCGTTTAAGAAACATAATATTTTGAAAGAATTTGTTATTTATCAAAAAGTTTTAGATTATTAGTCACCAACCCAAAATCAATTGAAAATAGATGGAGGGGTTTCTAGATTATATGAATTGAACTTGGATGACTTAAAGAAACGATAAAAGGTAAGTCTCCAACACTACTATACATGTGGCCCAATCACATGTAAAAGTGAGAGAGAGAGGTAGAGAGAGGTGCAACATGGCAAATTGGTTTTGGATGGAATACCTCCAATAATTCTAACAAAAAGAATCCACTATGCATGCATGCCAAGTTAAAGGAAGGGAAAATATATATATATATATATATATTTTAGAGTCCAATAATCACAAAAAAAAATAAAAATTGAGGTTTTATTTGTTTGTCATGGTCTATGCATCACCCCTTCATGCCAAAAGTTGATGTGGCTTTTGACATCATCCCTTCATGCCAATTTTGACATGAAGACCCCTTAATGCTATTTTTTTTCTTTCTTTCTTTTGCCTTTAATTAAACATCCAACGGCAAAAGGTGGTCGTCCTGGGGATGTCTTGGGGCATTCTTTTTTTTTTTTTTAAATAATAATAATATAATAATAGATTTGACATATCAGGAAGAGAGCTTTCATGTCAAATTAGCATATGTCAATTTGTCACTCAAGCCTTTAAAAAAAATTGACGTACTAAATTTTGAAGGTTTGAATGGAGATGCTCTAAGAAAAGTTATTGTGTTTGGAAATGAATTTTTTAATTATATGAGAAAAGGTGAAGAAAATTCATCAAGAAAATTCTTGAGCTTGGCTAATACGATCAAGGCGACCTCACTCAATGGCTTAAATCAATTGTAACGCCCCTAAAATATTAACACTAAAATTAAATGAAATTAGACAACCCAACATGAAATTCTACCTTAATGTACCAACTCCTTCAATTAGTATTTCATTTTAGGGAAAGAGTTTACAAAAGAAGTGTCCACATGCAATACATATTCACTCTCTTAAAAGATAAATCCATAGTGTACGTGGAGGAAATATTCGTCGTTCTCCATGCTCCTTGGGTCCAAGCTCCGTGTTACTTCGAGTGACATCGTCTCACCAAAGAACAAAACGATAGTGAGCTATTTGGCGGGTGTGTTGCTGAAAAACCCCTCCGACAGTCAAATTAGCACACTTGGAGAAGAAGATAGAGCCAAAAGAGACAAAAAAGGGAGAGCTCTGATAGCAAGAATTCCAGACCCCTCGCATGGAGGCGCTGTGTAGTTTATATAGTTTCCGCGCGCACTACCTTGCTTGTCCTTTCCTGGACACGTGGATTTACTATCCTCTCGTTGCTTTACACGTGTATGCGTCAATACTGGCAAATAGCATCGACAAAATAGCTTAATGGTAGTGACTCATACGACTGGCGAAATCTCATTTTTGTACTTAGATTGGGTCACGTGGCAATTCTAGTCGAGCTATCCACAGCCCGGTCTGACCTAGCTCTCCAATCATGACTGATCTTTTGGGCCGAGCTGATAAACCAACTTGGGCTCACCACATTCAATTCACTTCCACTTATTCGTTAAGGCAAATTCCGCATGACCTTGGCGCACAGAAGGAACATCTAGCCGGTTCAAATGCACCATTACTTCATCTAGCTTGGCTTATGATCCAAGCAGCCAACATCTCGGATCTCGGACTTGCTCAACACGCGATCCAGATCTTTGGCCTAGACCATAATTAGCTATGTCAGTCGGTTGTATGGTCTCTCAATTCTTCCCAAGCCTAAACTAGCTCGACCCATTTACTCGGTATAAATCCCCATTTCACATAGCATGTGCAACTATAAGGAAGAAAAAGAAATGAACAAATAAGTAAATGCCTTGAGGCTACAAATTCCAAGGCTTAAGCTTGGTTACACAAAAAGGTTAACAACCCAACACATAAAGCCCTTGGCTTGCATTAACATCGCACAAAGAGGAGATTCTCTTGCTCTCAACACATTTCCACACCTTCAACTAGGCGAAAACACTGCATCCTTTCTTGCACAAATCCACTAGGGGTGAGCACAAAGCCCAGTAGAGATATCTTCACAACGTATATATGTTTTAAGCAATCTCATAAGTATGCAAATACGGTGCCATTTCATGATCAAATGTCAAATGTTTACATTCATTTAAAATTCATGCAATGTCTTATTCAAGATTCATTATTATTATGAAAAACAAGAGTTAAACAGTGGGGTAGTAAATACGACTTCGGTAATCCTTCAGGGTTAGTGTCTACAAGTAAGCGTATCAAGAACTACCAAAATCCTACCTTACCGATTACTAACCAGAGGGCTTAGGCACCCACACGTGCATGTTTCTTGTCTTACACATAGGACACTCAGGCCAACTTAATTTCCAATCTACACCCCCTAACCGGACTTACCAAACATATTTAACCCTAAATGTTTTCATCAACAACCATTGTCTTTCTCAAAATCAAGGATTTATTTCAAAGTTATGATCGCCAGTGAACAAAGTTCAAAATAATGCAAATGAATCAATGAGAATAGGCTATATATAATTATCTTCTTTATACAATATTACCAACGTCTCTCACCTTTGTTCAAGTATAATTTCCATGATTCAACATTTTCTAAATCATAACAAAATACAAATCCATGTGACATGTGAGATTCCCACATATTCACAATCAATATTTATCATTTAATTTTCCAATGTGCCAACATGCACATCCCATGTTTCCATAATTGTTCAACCAAAATTTTCACTTCCTTTCATGCATGCTTCAATAATGTAACTACCCGGAAAGTTTTCTTCATATTCTCTAGAGATTTATCATCAATTTCACTTTTCTCCAAAATTTCCCAAAAGGTAGGGTTTTTATCAAAATAGGATTTTTCCTTTATTTGCACAACACTACAAACAATATCCCCAAATAGTTCATAGTATACCCAACATAATTTGTCTTGGACCAAATCATAAGGGAGAATACATTTTTCCCTAATATTTTCTAGATTCAACATCTAAAGATCAATCTACACTAGGAAACATAGTGAGAGGGACAAGATGTGCTTAAAACCATATATATAACTCAAAGAACATCTCTACCTTGAGAGCTTGAGAAGAAAGAATGGAAGTTCCGAAACCAACGACGCTAAAATCCAATCTCCACTGTACACCATGTAGCCCTTGACGAGCTCTTCAAAATTCATGAAGGCACCAAGGTTGAAATCTCAATATGTAGAGAGGGATCAGGGGAGTAAATGAAGTGGGTTGGAGGCTTTCTAGAGAGAGATGAGAGAAAAGAGAGTGAGAGTTAATGTAGAGAGAACGTGAAGTGAAAAGTGATGGAAAAGTGTGTAAGGCTCAACTTTTGAAGTGATTTGATTAAATTTTCGAAGCTGATAGACGACAGACTGCTCAAGTGACCAATGGTGCGCTTGAGCGAACAGTCCAAATTTGAAATACCGCTTGATCGATGAAACTTGTGCTTGAGCCAAGAACACCCACTCCCAGAAGCTCCCTACCTCTTTGTAAAAGAGCTCTCAAGCAATATATTCTTCGCTCAAGTGAACAATTCATGATCCCAGAAGTTCAGACTGCAAACCAAAGTACTGGAAGGTCAAATTCACTGCTCGAGCGGTCTCAACCTGGAAGTGAGACTAAGATCTACCAAAACATTGGCCAACCTTCTCAGTTTCTCCCCAACACCCAAAAGTACAAGAGGACATCTCGGAATACACAATGATGTACCTAACGAAACAACCACAAAGGAGAATGGATAACAATACAAGCTTTAAGAGGTTTAACAATGAAGAAGGCACACAAAGGGACAAAGATTTCCAAAAATACACTCAATTACTTTAAAGGAGTCGGGACTACATCAATAAAATCTTAAAGTCAATTTAAAAAATCATATTTGTTTCTAAATTAAATAATTCGAAAAAACCTAAGTATGTCTTGATTATATTTTCCTATATCTATCGTATAAGATTATGTATATAAAACAATTTTACAATATTTAGGTTGAGTAAGTCATTCCGTTTGTCTTCATAAAAAAATTTAAAATAAACAAAAATCATAATGGTCATAGTCATGCACCTATAATATCATATGTATGATGACTAAATAATCAATGCATATGTCAAACCATTTACAAGAAAAATGTTCAAAGATTGCAAGCAATTTTAAAAAAGGAAGAAAAAGAAAAAGAAAAAAAAAAAAAAAAAGAGGCAATTATAATTTTTTTTTTTATTGAAATAATGGTATTTCCAAAACTAAAAGGTGATATGGTTAGATATTCACAATTCAAGGACTTCCATGAAAAATTCCAAATGATTTGTAGCTCTACATTGAAACCACCAATATATATATATATATAAACACACAAAATTTAAATAAAAAAAAAAACAAATAAAAAAACTTACATGTCAACCTGAGTGACCATCATAATAAGTTTTGCTTAAAGTAGTGAATTTAGAAAATAATCAAAACAAACCACTTAAAATTAAAATCGGAGGAATCACAATTAAAACATGCAAATTTTTTTGTTTTTTTGTTTTTTGGGAGGAATTACAATTAAAACATGCAAATTTTTTTTTGGTGGTAAATTCATCATTGTATCATCAAACTTTCTCAGACTGGTATAATATATATAACAAAAAATAAACATATAAATATAAACTAAAACTCTCAAATGCTACAATCACTACAGGAAATATAGAATTTAACGGCATTTATTTGGCGACGTTTTTTTAAACACCACTATTTCTAACCTTTAACGACGTTTTATAAACGTCACCTTTTATTTTAATTAAAACGGTACCATTTAAGGAATAGAATTCGTTTTTAAACGCCTTCACATGTGTTACAATGTTATTCCTCCCTCTCTCTTAGCTCTGTAAGAATCAGAACTGTTCTCATTGTTTCTCTCTTCAGGCCCTCATTTTGAATCTGGGAAACCTTCTTAGTCTCAGAGAAACCAATCCCTCAAATCTCTCACTCACTCTCTCTCTCTCTCTCTCTCTCTCTCTCTCTCTAAACCCTTCAGTCTCAGGGATTAAGATTCAACCTTCTTCAGCTCGGTTTCATCTCAGATCCAATCCGAAAGTGATTTCGATTTCGAAGCTCCACCGCCACTACCATCACCACCGTTGACTAAGGTGAGCACTGCAATGTGATTCACTATCTCTCAATTTCGTATTCTCTCTCTCTCTCTCTCAAGCTTTTCCTTCCGTCGATTCTTCTCCTAGGGTTTACATAAGTTTAAGATTTCAGATCTGAGATTTCTTATTCAAAAATATATGTTTCAGATCTGAGATTTCTCATTCAAAAATATGTTTGAGATTTGAGGTTTCTTATTCAAAAACATATGTTTCGGATCTGAGATTTCTCATTCAAAAATATGTTTGAGATTTGGAATTTCTTATTCAAAAACACATGTTTCAGATCTAAGATTTCTCATTCAAAAATATATGTTTATGATTTGAAATTTCTCATTAAAAAATATTTATTTGAGATTTGAAATTTCTCATTCGAAAATATATAGTCTTTCCTCATTAAAAATTTTCATTCGAAACAATATCCCTTAAGATATGAGATTTTCATTCTAAAATACATGTTTCCTCATAAATCCCTGTGGTCCTTGTAGTACGAAATTAACAGAAACCCTTAATTCAAAAATAAGAGTGTGTGAAGCTGATGCATTATTTAGGTATGTGGTGTTGTGCTGGAACTAATTTAGGGGGGCAAAATTGCTTAATGCTCTTTTCCAATATATATATATTTTCATTTTTCATCTTCTTATCTGTGTTTCACTCCAACCACCACCTCACCACTGTGCAGCCATCTTTGTGCACTCTGTCTTTCTCTGGATGGCTGTGTGTGTGGTATGAGACAAGAGGCAAGTGGTATCATTGGAGATCTCTAGTATCATTTTTTAATGATGTGGTTTGTTTTGGTGTACTTTGGAGATCTGTCGTATCATTTTCTAATGATTTGGTTGTTCTATTTCAGCTTCCACTTTCTCTTCTCAAGACTGCACAGGGGCATCCTCTGGTGAGAGTCCTGTCTTTTGAGAGCATTTTTATACTTATGCAGTCTTTGTTTGGTTGCTAAGAAAATGTAGATGTAAAGAAACTAGGGTTGAATTTAAATTATTGCTCTGCTTTGTTAGAAGGAAATATAGGAAAGGAAATTTATTAAAATATGATGTTAGGTTTCTCATGATCTTGGCTCCCAAATAGCTAAGAATCTAGCAGCCAACAAGTTTTGGCTGATTTGAAATTATTTTATTATTATTTTTTAAATCATGGAGTTTTTTTGCTTGTTGAAACAAAAATAACATGAATTGTAGGAGTGAAGAGTTGAAATTTAATTTATTATTTTCCTAGGAATTTCTAGTAATCGCATGGAGGGTTAGGTTTTGAGAGTTTAAGTTTGTCAGATTAGTTAGTTAGTCAGGGGTGGAGCTTGAAGAAGCGAAGCAAACTTATAGTAACAGCATATTATATTTTTTTAAGCCCCTTAATTAATGCTATAATTTTGATAGTTGGTGGAACTTAGAAGAGAAGGAGTTGTAGAAGATCCCCAATCCCACTTCCTTTAGGCACTCTTGGATGGCCTTTTCTAGGCGAAACCATCTGCTTCATCTCCTGTGCTTACTTAGACCACCCTGAGACCTTCATGGACCGACGTCGTCACATGTATGTCTATGTTTGATAGAGTTTATCTGAGTTCTTTATTTTTTATTTTAAGAATCTATTTTAGATTGTTTAGACTTTTACTAATAGTTTAAATAAGTTAAAAAAAATTAATTATCTTTCCGAGGAAGGACTGCCGATTTCTTTTACATGCTCTTATTTGGTGCTACTGTTTTAACTGGGATTGTTCTCATTGGGGGGATGATACCTTACGTGTCTAAGTCATTTGCAAAGATAATATTTCTAAGCAATTCATTGACATTCATGATGGTTAGTGTTTCTCTGTTTACATATAAAACATTTCTAATTGATAAACCCTTTATGCATTAACTGTTTTGGAAAGCTTGTTACATGTTGCCCCATTTTACAGGTCGATGTTTGGAGCAAGCAAAATCCTTTTATCCACATGAGTTTCTTGGGTCTCTTTACTTTTACAGCAGCTTGCCTTCTGTGGGTGAGTGATTTCAGTGTGTTACTAACATGATTTTGTTGAAGTAATAGTGCAATGGATGATTGAAATTGATCTGCATTTAATACATTCAATTTAACTGCTCATTTGCTCAATAAATGTTGCACCCTTTTTAACACTTTTAGTGGATAATTATATTAACCAAATTTATATATTTAGCTGACGCTAATAGAACACTTTCTTTTTCAGCAGTTCTTTCTTAATTTTCATTAACCCATATTGGCACTGCCAACTGCAGAAACCTTTGAAACTACTTTTACTGCATTATTTTGAAACCAATTATAAGAGATACAATGACCTCCAGAGCCCTTCTCTAGAATGGTACTTTGGTAAATGCAGTCATCAATTTTGCTTGTGTCTAGGTGTTTGAATCTAGTGGAGTCGTCTTTATTCACCTCTACCAGAGGAGGTAATTTGTTGTTTTTCTTGATGAGGCATTTATGTGGATAGTCTCTTGAAAAAGAGACAAAAAGGAATGTATATGATATGTGGGATGCCAATGTTATTCTGTAAAAGTATAGAAACAAACCGTGGCCCAAACCTGATTTTTTCCCCACTAGAAGAAGGTGCAAGATTCAAGTCTGATCCACAGCACCAAAAAAGGGGGAATTATGGTTACTATCTTTTGAGTTTGATTATTTTTAGCTCTCGATGCAATAATGATATGTTTTTTATTTAATTTTTTTATTATTTCATTTTAGGGAGAAGTCAATAAGCAAATTGGTAGCCCTAATGAGTTTTGGACTTATATGTTTTCAGTTGTCTTTTCCTACATTAATTTCTTTAGTGTTTCGTTTCTATCATTTCATTAGTTATTCAAGTGATCCTTTTGGATTGTGATTTTTTTTGTTATGCGTCACTTGTTCTGTTTGATGTTGTCGTATGCTGTCAATTCTTATTTAAAAGCATGGATCATGGATACTGCATTAAAATATATTGTTAGTGGCCTGCAGCAGTATCCAGTAGGTCATTAAGATTTGACTTCCCTTCATGCATCCATTGATGCAGCATTTGGGACAAACATTCCAACTCCTAATTGAAGTGTGGCCAATGGCTTTTTGTGGTTCAATTGTTTTTTTTTTTTTTTGTTGTGCTCAATTATAAAGAAACTGAGGATAAGGGTTAAGTTTTGTTGTGTTGTATTGTATTGTATTGTCACCATTGATTATATCATTGGACACCTAACACCATTATAAGGGAAATGAGGATAAGGTTGAAGTCTTGTTGGCAATGTTGTATTGTATTGTTACCATTGATTATATCCTTGGATACTTAGCACCGAATGCCTAAGGAGGCATTTTTATGGATATATTGCTTGTGTTAGTGTCATCATGTCTTTGTGAGTTGAGCATAGTTGAAGAGTAAATATGACCCACCCATATGTTATTTCAGATTATCCAATGCATTTCTCCTTGAGCACCTCTTGATTCTAGAATTAAACAGGAAAAGTAAGTGTTTTTTATGTTTCTGTTTTTGGTCCTTTATCACTCACAATGAACTCTTTCTCCTACAGGTTCTTTTGGGGTTCTCTGTCCTTGTTGGTGCTAGTGCTTGGGTGGATCTACTGGTGCGTCTAAAGTATCATTTTTATTTTCATAATTGATAGATGAGTTTGCTTTTTAATTATTAATTTTTAACTTACAATAAGCTGCACTAAACTGGCTAGACTCAAAACCCACATAATAGCTTGATTAAGATGAAACCAAGTTTGGGGATTACATGAAGTGAGTAGATTTGTTTTGCAAAGTGATGGCAAGGCTTTTGTGCCTTCTTACCCCAAATCTCTCATAGGGTCTTTCTTCAAATCCTCACGTCTCAAAGCTCAGATCACCCAAGACATGCACAAGTATCTCCAACAATCCATGGAGAGTTGGAGAGATGATCACCCCATATACATCCAAGATGAAGCAAAAAATGTTTGCTCTCTCTCTCTCTCTCTCTCTCTCTCTCTCTCTCTCTCTCTCTCTCTCTTCCCAAAAGAAAAATGAGTGCTATTTCTCTAGTTTCTCTTGATGCTTATTCTTGTAATCAGAAATATTAAAAAGAATTTAAATGGATGGTGCAAATTTAATTTTTGATGAATGATGTGATGTGAGTCACTTCTAATGAATTTTAAATTTATACATTTTAAATTTTGATAATTTTTCTGAATAAGTAGCATTTCTAATTTATTGGCTTTTAGCTAATAATTTTACAAGGAACCCAATAACATGATTTCGTATGAATTATTTTACCTGATAAACTAAGATCATAATAACTATCCTTAATAGTCCAAAGTAATGATGAACCATATTACATACACAGTAATTACGTTCCCTAATCCTCATTAATATATTAGTAAGAGTAATAATTATGTTTCTAAACCCTTTAAAGATGTTACTTCTACTAAAGAAGGTCCATATGTTATGTTCAGATTGCTTTTCAAGTACTAGTGAAGGCATTGGTTAGTATGGATCTAGGTGATGACACGGAGTTTCTAAAGAAACAATTTCAAGAATTCATGGCTGGTCTCATGTCTTTACCAATTAACATACCTGGAAGTAGACTCCACAGGTCATTACAGGCAAGTTAATTATATAGTCACATTAATTTCTTTATTTTTCTTATTTTACACTATTATGAGAAATTAATAATAAATTTGAAGATGGGTTGTTTCAAGCAAAAGAAGAAAATGGTTGAACCATTTTTCATTAATGTGAATATACCCCGCTCGCTCTCCAACAATCAACAGTATGCCATTTCTTTTCTTTTTTCTAACCATTTTTCATTAATGTGAATATACCCCGCTCTCTCTCTCTCATGAATCTAACTGTTTGCTAATGTTTCTTCAACATTGTCTTCTGGTTAGATTTCACTATCAGGATCAGTTATAGATCAAAATACAATTTTTCGGTAAAATTATTTTTACAGAAATCAACCAAAATGACATGACAATGACATTTTTATAAAAGTCACCTTGATGGATTTTTTATTTTAAAGTGATAGGCTCACAACTCAACACGTTAGTCTATATAATTTTTCGTATGTATTTTTTTATTCACTACCCATTAGATCTTAGGACCACTGAATTTAGAAATAGGAAATTCAATTATGCTGTATGGTTTGTGAAATACTTCTTTATGCAAAAGTTTGATTGTGACTACTTTAGATTAGGGTTTTAGCCTCATTATCAACCCTAAACTTGGGGCAACGATAATGAATCAACTGTTTTATAGTGCCAATGTCAATGTAATGGACATTAGCTCTTGAAAATTGAAAATAGTGAGGAATCTTAATAAATTTTACTTGCAGGTCAAGGTGTGATGTGTGTTCTTTGGATTTTGTGCTTTGTATCCCATTCAACACTGCTAGGGCCCAATGACTAAATTTTGTGCATATTTTTCTGTTTGTGCCTTGGAATTTATATGAGTAAGCTTGGGCTTCATTTGGCCTCACTGTCTGCAGAGAGAGGGGAAAGTACTTTCCTTTTATGTTATGCTGCATTCTAAAATGACACCTACGTTGCTATTTTTATTGATACGTGATATAAGTATTGTTGCCTGAATTTTGAAAAAATCCACTGAAGTAGCATTTATTTATCAATGTGATGTGGCAGGCTCGACGCATGATATTGTTATTCTAATCACTAATTCTTGAGGTCGTAATTTGTGAGTATTATGATTGTTGTCACATTAGGTCATAATAACTCGTAGAGACTTGAGTGTCCGGGAAAAATCTCCCCAACTGTCGATCAATTTTATGGTGGAACATAGAAATTAGCTGCAAACTCCTTGCAGAGGGCTTCTTCTATGTTATAAAAATTAATTGTCAATTATTTTCTTGTCTCCACATTGAATATTTTCACATGTGGCAGCCATACTTACTCAGGAGAAGCAAGTGAAGAGTTTGACAGGGATGATAATACTTTGACACTCATAAAACCATCTCCTATGCCTTCAAAAGATATTTGAAGTCCACTTGAAGTCGGATCAGTACACGGTGGAAACAATGGGGTATTCAACGGTGATTTGGAAGAAGACAGACAATACAGAATAATTTGAAACCCAACTCTGTTTGATTGTGAGAAGCTATTTAACTCTGAATGATCATCATGATGGACATAAAGTTGCTACATGTAGAATTTATGTGAGAGGAGAGGGAAAAGCCATTGGAGGGAATATGATGAAGCTTTTTTTTATTTGTTCTTGTTCTTTTAACCCCCCCCCCCTCTAATTCTTTTTATCTTGTTTAATTGGATTATAGCGTACTGTATGGTTCCAAATGTATCATCTGTTGCATATAGTTTAGGCTTATCTTTGGATATAGTTGGAAGACAAGTGGTATTTTTAATATTATAAGCCATATTAGTGTGCTTTCTATTCCTTTTTAATTTTTTTGGGGAAATTACACTTCTTGACCATTTTGATTTTAATTGATGTATTTAAAGTCTGAATTGTTTCTATTCTTAGGTATGCAATGCATTGTTTCTTATTTTTAATTTTGTTTTCAAGCTTAGTTTATTTATTATTTTAATAAACATCAATTATTAGTTCTTGATAATTATTTGACAGGTATTTTTTTTGTTCAACCATATAAAATTAGCACAATTTAAAAATTAAAAAAAAAAGGCTATGGCGGCGTTTAAAAAACATCACTATATCCCACCCCAACGGCTAGATTTTAAAATGTATAAATGTCTATGACGGCGTTTTCAAAAACGTCGCTAAATGTAATAGTGACGTCATAGTACAGCTAGGTAGGACATTTGGCGGCATTTTTAAAAACGCCGCCTATACTAATATAATGACGTTTTTCAAACGCCAAAATGTTATAGCGACGGCCACGTTGTCGGCGTTTGGTACTAAACGTCACAAAAAGAATTAGCGACGCTTTTAGTGCTTTTAGCGGCGTTTTTTAAACGCCGCTAAAAGTGGATTTTCTAGCCGTGAATCATAAAAATATTGTAATATCTCATGGGTTAACACAAGAAAAATTGATAGAACAATTGATACAGATGTTGATGCCACATTATGGTAAAGAATAGATTGAAATCTTTTAGTAGTATAGTTGCAATGGTTGTTTATGGTTTTTAAATTGATTGCATGCTTTAGGTTTTTTTATTTTTTTATCACATTTTTTTGAACGATTACATCTATACTATATATATAGGTACAAAATGTATAATATAAATAAATATGGAATAATAGGAAATCAAAATCGTAAATTATGGAATTTACCATAAAAGTGTTCACTTTTTAATTGAATTTTAAAATAGATTATGAAAATCCTAAGTGATTCGTGATTAGATCAAGATTTAATTATTCCAATTTTCAATAAAAAAAAACACACAATCTAAATATGTAGTACGAGAGTGATTTAGATTGTTGTTTTCGAAAAACAATAAATCGACATAAACGATTTTTACGTGGAAAAAATCACAATTGAAGCACCTTTAATTGTGATAAAAAAACGACGGGCGAAACGCCACTAATCAATCCACTACTGAAAAAAGAAAGATTACAAAGATAACAAATAAATTATCCAAACGCGTCCAATTTGTCTTCAAATCTTTTGAATATCTCTCACTACAATCTTCGTCTCGGAATTGATTAGATTGAAGTTGAATCCACAACTTCTATTGTCGAATCAACGACCACGTACAATATCAAACTCCTTTGATACACTACGCTTGAATCTCCGGATTCCACCGAAGAAGAACACTCTTGAATATGAACAATCAACCTCCTTGATGTGTGCTTCTCAAAACATGAGTTTAATACTCACTCAAAACATGAAGAAAAACTGACAAAAAACTCCAAAAGAAAACCTCAGAAAACCTTAAAGTAGATCTCAAAACATAATTCTAGTTTTGGACTAAAACTAGTACTTAAAGAAAATTAGGACAGCGAAGCCCGCTCGAGCGAAGACTCTCTCGCTCGAGCGAGGAACCAACTAAGCGTGATTTCTTTAAGTGGCTTCGCTTGAGCCACGCAACCTGCGCTCGAGCGTACAATAGTCCTTGTCAGGTTTTCTACAGATGCAGCCTTCGCTTGAGTGAGGAAGGCAAAAAAACAAAGGAAATTACAACTCGATAAAACATGTTTGTTCACGGGATTGACAAGACTAAGGGACCTAACAGATTAGTATATTCTCTTTTTGAAAGCGATAAATCATAGAATAATTACCTAATAGAATTTTTAAAATTTTTAAAATTAAAAAAAATCAAGAAATTAGATATAGAATTTTGAAACCATGGAAAAGCTCTTTGTTACAAATAGATATAAACAGAGATAAATTTTTCTAAAATATTTTATTATTTTTAATTTTGTGTGTAACACAAGATTTTTGCAATTTGTAAGATTTTTTTTTTGGGTGAGAATAAGAGATTTAAAAATTTATTCTGAAGAAAAATCTTGCGTATGAAAAAATAGAAATATATCTGCATAAGAAGTCAATCTTAAATTTGACATCTTTATTTTCTTATTCTGGTGAATTACTTCCCATATTTAATAGCAAAACAAATATGTACTATGAATATTTTTCTTCTAAAATTCATAAATCATGGACCAATTATAATTTTATTTCTATATGGTTAAATGGGAGTTAGAGCATCCACAATGGACACACTAAGCTGTGCATTAGTGTCAGATGCCAAGTTTTGGCTAGCTCAGGGTGTTGTTTGGGGCTGCAATGGAGCTGCTAACATGTGTTAGTGTTATGTGTTAGTGTCAGATGTTAATGTGTATTAACTGCAACGAGCGGTTTAGCTAGCGAATGAGAGAGAGATGTGTGCCTGGGGGGAAGTCTGCCCGAACGTCTTGTCGGAAGTCCCCCCAGACGTCCCGCCGAAAGTCCACCTTAGACGTCCGGAAAAGAGGGAAAAAAAAAAAAATTTGGTCTGACCGGTTGACTGGCCGGACGTTCGGCCGGTCAATCGGCGGTCAACTGATTTATTTATTTATTTTTTTTCTTTGTTGGGATTTTTTTTTTGGGCTAAGAAAATGATGATTAAATTAAATTATTTATTTACTTTATTTATTATATATATATATATATATGTGAATAATGCTATATATACCAATTAATATACACACTAGTGTACTAGCAGATGATGTGACATCATTTGTATAGTTTTGGGTATTTGTAATTTGTATAATAAATGTGGTCATTAATAATATCATAACACTAGTTGGTACAGGTGATGACCGGGTGCGCTACTTGTTTCATTTTCCGTCGTTTAACTTTGGGTTTGTCTTGTTGGGGTGTCGGGTTGACTTGGAACCTTGTTAATTGTTTGGGTTTGTTGCGTTCGGGGGTTTTCCTCAAAATTTTGCTCTTGTTTATTCCGGTGTTGAATTTCACTCGTTTTGGAGGGTGTGAGGTCGGGTTCGAGATGTCTGGAGTTGAGTAGAGAAAATTCTGGGTTGGATGGCCAGGGCCACACGTGCGGGAGAGGGCCGCACGTGCGGGATGGGAGGCCGCACGTGCGGTGAGGGAGGAGTTTTTTGGGTTTGGCTACTGCATAATATGCAAGTGCGGAGGGAAGTGCGAGAAGGCGCCGCACATGCAGGGATTAGTGCCGCATGTGCAGGAGGCACGCTCCACACGTGTGGAGGTAAGTGTCACACGTGCGGACAGACCTAAGTCCGAAAACTCTATTTTTTCTTCTTTTTTTTGGGCTGTGTATGTCACTTTTCCTATATCTCTCTCTCACTAAAAACACACTACTCTCCCTTCTCTCTACATTTCCTACCCCAAGGCTCTTCAAACTCTTGATCTCCTTAGATCCATTGCATCTTTAACCCAAGCTCCTTCATTAAAGTTGAAGAGCTCCTTAAGAGCCACATTGTGTGCGGTGAAGATCGGGTTTTCTCACCATTGATTTTTGGGGATTTCATCTCTTTTCTCTCCAAGAACTTGAGGTAGGGAATTTCTTAGAGTTATATATATGTTTTGCAAGTTTTTGGTTGATTTTGAGAGTTCCTCTTTGATTATTTTAAAAATTGGTTTTTGGCTCAAAAAATTAGTGACTTTGTAAAAGAAATTCATCTTTTGTTTCTTTTTAAAGAATCTCTTGAATACTTGAATCACATTGGCTTAAGAATGATGTTTTTAGTGAGGTTTTGCTAAGGGCTGAGGAAATGTTTAGTTTTTGTGAAAAATCTAGAAATTGGGGGTTTTGGAAAAATGTTGGGGATTTATGGATTTTCTTGGGTTAAATGAAGGAGTGAGTGAAAATTTTATATTGTTGTTTGCAAATATGACAACTTCTTGATGTATGAGGATTTGGATACCATTCTTAAATTTATTGTTAAATGCATATACATATGTAGTTATGAATTGGCACATTATTGAGTTCCACGAAATATGAGAATTGTGATTTTGTGAAGTTGATGTTCAAAAACATTGCATATAGTCTTGAAATGACTAAAATGTTGAGAATTGCACAAGATGTGGAAGGTTGCTATGTGTTGATAGATTGAATTAAACAGGTGGTATATTGTTAAATAATATTGAAGGGAGGAAAATGGGAAATGTGATTATCATCGTATTGTTGTTGAGATACCAAAAATGGAGAATTGTTATGAGGCATTGTTAATTATTGCATTACATCCTCTTTCAATTGATAATTATACATTTTGAATTTGAGTTTGGAAAAGTTTACATGGAGAAAAGAATATTTTTAAAATGAAATTTATTGAATTGTTTTGGGGTAAATACGTTGGTAGGTCCGGATAGGAGGTGTATAAGAGATTAGTTAAGTTGGCCTGAGTATCCGAGGTGAAAGACCGAAAACACGTGTGGAGGAGGTACGACTTCTCTTCCGGTTAGCAACCGGTAAAGTAGGGTTTTTGTAGTGCTAGTTATGCCTACTTGCAGATACCAACCTAGGGATTACCTGAGTCGTATTTACTGCCCCATTGAATTAAATTGTAAAATTTTGAATTGTACAGATTTCAAGTTATCATTGTGCATGGTGGTTTTCAAAAGATGTAAATGAAATCTTTTTTTTAATACATAGGATGGTATGTGCATTTCATACTAGGAATCTTGCATAAATGTATATACTTTGTTAAGAATTCTCTACTGGGTTTTATGCTCACCCTTATGGGATTTTAGTGCAGGAAAAGACGTGGTGAACCAGCCGAACTAGGGCGTGGAAGTATGTATTGAGAGCACAAGGCTCTATTTTGATTGTGATTATAATTTTTTTTTGTAAGCCAACGGCTATTTATGTATGGGTTTAAGAGACTATTTTTGTGTAACCGAGCTTAAGCCTTGGAACTTGTAAGCCTTCAAGGGCATCTATTTATTTTGATGGAATAGTCTACATGCTATAGATTCATGTGCTAGAATTCCTTGAATGTATAATTGCATGTGGGATTATTTTGTATAAACACAAGGATCATGTAAAGAAAAGTGTTGGGGATTATTCTGGTGTTTCTTAAGAGTCATGATTGTTGTTATAATCCTTGTATATTTTTTTTTGGGGCGTTACAGTACACTAATGTGTACACTAATTGATGCATGTAGCACCACCGTATATATATATATATACATTTAACACACACTTTAACACACCCCTTAACACATCCATTGTATCACTATTCACTCACTAAATTAACAAACTCTTAACACATATTTTTTGGTCCCATTTTTAACACTTTTTGTCATTTAACACACAACTTTAACACATCCATTGTGGATGTTCTTAGTTAATAGAAATTTTATTAATTGTTTGAATTGAAAAAAATAATAATAATAAGAAGTTAAAGTTGAGTGGAACTCTCACATCCATTCTCATTACAAACCCCATTTTACAATATAAATAGATATAGATATAGATTCTCTGTGTAGAAAAAAAACAAAAAAAAAGCTCTCTCTCTGCGCACTATTCTACAAGCTTTGTTTACTTATTCTTTTAGAATTCTGCCGATGATATTAATTCATCAACAACTTCACAAATTGATATATTATTAAGGTAAATTATTTAAATTTTTTTTATATTTTCTTTTAATTATATTTCTAATTTAAATAAAATTTTCTCATGTCAAAAAAAATTGTAGGAAATTTAATTACACATCTGATTAATACCTACTATTTATCACTGAAGGTAAAAAATCAAGTTCTATTTTTCTGTACTTTTATTATTTCTAGTGTTTTGCTCATTTTTTATTTTTATTATTTTTGATTATTTTTAGAGAAAGCAAATATGTCTAATAGAAAATATGAATCTAGATATGAAAAACTTTAGGGAAAAAAAAGGGAAGAAAATCTTATTTGTTAGGACTCTTTGTTGTCAAATTCCATTGTACAAAACCAAGGTTGTAACTATTTAGTTTTTTTTTTTTTTTTTTTTTTTTTTTTTTTTTTTTTTTTTTTTTTTTTTTTTTTCAGATTTTCAAGTTTTGGTCTTCCCGCTCGAGCGGGGAAAGTGATGCTCGAGCGGGGATTGGACCCTCACAGCATCTCTGCTACGCCTGCAAAATATACTAGATGTTGTGATTCCACGATCGAGCGTGGAAACTTCCGCTCAAGCGTGAACCCTATATGAATCACGGAATATGAAGTCTCCGCTCGAGCGGGCATTCCCACACTCGAGCAGACCACGCGATTTCAGACTCCATATATTCGCGTGTTGGGTCAATTTTAGGATTACTCCTCCTAGATCTTGTTTAAGGCTTTTTAGGTTTTTGTTTGAGGTTTCATTTGGAGTTTTTTGTGAGTTTTCCTTGATAAAATTGAATGAGTATTACACTCATGAATTGAGAAGCACATATCAAGGAGGTTGATCGAATACATACAAGAGTGTTAATCTTCGGTGGATTCTGAAGATTCAACCGTAGAGTTTCAAAGGCGTTTGATTCTGTACGTAGTCGTTTATTCGACAAATGAAGTTGTGGATTCAACTTCAGGTTGATCAGTTCCGAGACGAAGGGTTGGTGAAAGAATTACAGAAGGTGTGAAGACAAATTGATTGAGTTGGGTAATTTGTGTAATATCTTTGTAATCTTTCTTTCTTCAGTAGTGGATTGATTAGTGGCATTTCACCCGTGATTTTTGATTACAATTGAAGGTTCTTCATGTAACACCCAAAAAAAAAATTGGACATGATATATCTATTTATGCAACGAAACCCACCTGATAGACACACACACACACACACACACACACACAAATATATATATATATATAGCTAACTAATCCATACACTCATTTCCTTTAAATCCCAAATGCCAAATACAGGTCGTTCCCGTCTCAATGTTCCAGTTCTAATCCCAAACATGCATTTTACAACATATATGAAATGGAAGCCAAACATATAATAAGTGCCCTACAGGCTTACAAATTTATCCAAGAACATTCTTGGTTACACAAAATAGAGTTTCAACTCAACACAAATACAGCCCTTGGCTTACAAAACAAAGTCATGCAAAATGAGAGCATTGTACTCCCAACACACATACTTCCACGCCCCTAGTTGGGTGGAATCACCACATCTTTTCCTGCACAAAAATCCCGTAGGGTGAGCATAAAGCCCAGTAGAAAATTCTTAACAAAGTATATACATTTTATACAAGTCTCAAGAGATGATATGCACATGCCATGCTATGCCCTTTTTGGAAATAAATTACATTTTCATCTTTTGAAAACCATCATGCTCAATGATATCATGCAATTTCAATTGTTCAAAACTTAACAATTTATTTCAAGGGCGGTAAATACGTCTCTGGTAATCCCTAGGCCGGTGTCTGCAAGTAGACTATACAAGTACTACCAAATTGTCATTTTTACCAATCGCAACTGGAAGAATCAACAATCACCTATCCGCGCGGATTTTTCGGTCTTTCACCCCGGACCCGCAGGCCAACTTATTCTACACCACCTATCAGGACTTACCAACATATTTACCCCAAAACCATTTCATGAAAACTTATTTCTCAACATTCTTTTCTCAATGCAAGTTTTCAAATCAACCTTCAAGGTCTAATGTAATGAAATGAAATGATATGCCAATTTCACAAGACGAACACAATTACTTTTATTCCAATTCATCATCCAAGGAATGAACACAATTTCCTCTTCTCAAGTATTCTCAACAGTTTAATCATTTCAAGACTATATCAACATTCTGAATAACCATTTCTAAAATAAACAACAATTCTCATAATCCACAAAATTAATCATTTATACAAATATAAATAAGAAATTTTCTAAACATTATTTATTTTGGTACACAAAATTAAATATAACAATATTACCCATGGATTTTCAATCTCTTTTAAAATCCCCATTTCCTAGGTTTTCTCACCAAATTACACAGCTCAAATCTTTTGAAAGAAAACTCTCGAAAATCATATCTTCTTTAATCAACAAAGATCAAAACCCATGAGATTATTTTAAAAGAACAAGAGACAAACCCACTTTCAAAATCGCTCAACTTCTTAAATCAAAATAAATTTTCAGAAGCTATCAAAAATGATTTAAAAAAAAAAGAACATCTAGATCTTGCAAAAATATATATATAACTCAAAGAAAATCGCTACCTTAAGTTTTGGAGAAGAAATGAGATGAAACCCCCAAAATCAACGGTGTTGAAACTCGATCTTCACTGCACAGAATGAAGCCCTCGAGGTGATGACCAACTTTGGTGAAGAACTTAGGCTTAAGTCCCAAAGGATTTGGAAAAATCAAAGAGAGAAAGTGACTTCTAGAGAGAGAAGCTCTAGATCAGGATTTTGGAGAGTTTTAGAGAGAGAGGGGGCAGCAAGAAATGATATGAAACCCTAATTTTACGGACTGAAAAATAAGGTCTGCTCGCGCATGGAAAGAGCGTCAAATACACTTTCCCGTAAGCAATTTTGAATGTATTTTGCATTTTTGCTTTTCGGCGAGCTGACCGGGTCAAAATCGATCCCCGACCTATCCAGTTGAAGTGGCAAAATAAGAAAGAAGGATCGAAACCGGGATCACTACACTTCAATTGTGATTTTTCCATGTAAAAATCGTTTGTGTCAATTTATTGTTTATTCAGAAAAACAACAATCTAAATCACTTTTGTAAGTGCTTGATGATTTAGATTGAGTGTTTTGAATAATTGGGATTTGGAATATTTTAATCTTGATCTAATCATGAATCACTTAGGATTTTCAATTGGTATCAGAGCAGGTCACTCTTTGTTTTTATCAAAACTATAGGAGTGTGATTTTGTGTGATTAGTGATATGGATTCTATTCATGAAGGTAACTGACCGATAGACCTCCTTTACTCGATGGTACAAACTATTCTTATTGGAAAGCTCGTATGAGAGCGTTTTTAAAATCCATCGATGAGAAAGTTTGGCACTGCGTGATCTATGGGCGGAGTGAACCTACTGTCACCGTTGATGGTGTTGATATTCCTAAACCCCTTGATAAATGAGACACAACTGATTACCAAAACTCGAGTTGGAACAGTAAGGCTCTCAATTCCCTGTTTTTCTCTGTCACACCTGAAGAGTTTCGTCGTATCTGCACGTGTGAGGTAGCAAAAGAGGCTTGGGAACGATTCACGAAGGTACTACTTCTGTCAAAAGGTCAAAACTTCAACGTCTCACATCCGTCTTTGAAATCCCTTTTATGCGCGATGATGAGACATTTGATGATTTCTATGCAAAACTTAGTGATATCGTGAATTCCTGTTTCACACTCGGTGAAAAAATCCCTGAAGCTAAAGTTGTTGGAAAAATCTTGAGGTCTTTACCCGAGAGGTTCCAATCAAAGGTGACAGCCATTGAGGAGGCTCAGAATGTTGATACCCTCAAGCTTGATCAGTTGGTTGGAAATTTGCAGACTTATGAAGCCCACTAGATTTCAAAGAAAAAACAAAAAGATAGTGTGGCTTTCACTAGTGCTCATGAGACTGCAAAAACTCTGGAGACTGAATTTGATTTAGAGTCTGAGATGACGGCTATGTTTACTAAACAGTTTAAAAAGTTTTTGAAGAAAGAAGCCTAATTTCAGAGACCCTATTTCAAAAGACAAGAGTAACGAAAAACCCAAAACTTTTCCACCAAAAATGAAAAGAAGATTGTAAAGGGGCAAGGGGTCAAGTGCTATGAATGTCAAGGGTTTGGTCATATTGCCCTTGAATGCCCTTCGAAAAAGAATCAAAAGAAAGTCTACACTGTGACTTGGGATAATGAAAGTGGGTCGGAGCAAGAACCCGAAGAACCTGAATCCGGAGAAGACGGGGATAGTGTTTTCATGGCATTTTGGTCCACATTCACTTAACCTCTTCCTAAGCCAGTGGAATTAGCTCGTGGTCAGAACCTGCATCATGGCCCCACCTTTGACGGAAGTAACTACCTGTATTGGAAGATCAGAATGAGGGCGTTTCTGAGAGCTTTTGACCCAGAAGGCTGGCAAGCAATTGAAGAAGATACAGAAAGTGCTGACAATCCGAGCAATCAGAGAGCCCTAATTTTTATTCGTGGAGCAATTTCTGATGAAGAACAGCAACGGGTTGCTCACTGCACAAAGGCTAAAGATGCATGGGAGATTCTGAGCCAATTCCATGAAAGAGGAGACTCACCTTCACCACCATCCAGCAACTTTTCTGCCTTAGTTGCCCGACTAGATGAGGTCAAGAAGAATGAGGGGCAAAAAGATGATGATGAAACATCTACATCTGAAGACAATGATGAGATTACCGGTGATGATCTACAACAAGCTTACGAAAAGCTTTATGATGAATCTCTGAATCTGTCTAAAATCAATGACAAACTCACTCTCAAGCTCAAAGCACGTGAAAGTGAGAATGTCAAGCTGAAAGGAGAACTTGTAGCAGTAAAGCAGAATATCATCAAGATCTCAAGTGACAGGCAAGACTTATGTGGAAAACTTCTATCCTGTGAAACTGAAAGGAATGAACTTTTGAAGGTGTATTCCACATATGAAGAGAAGCTTGATAGTCTTGAGATGTCACAAGCTACATTGGAAGAGATAGTCTGTCAGAAAGATGAAGAACTCCGTATTGCAAGAGCCACTATTGCAATGTGGAACAAAGGTTCCAAATCTTTAGAAGACATCCTCGGGTCTCAACAAATGGACTGTGACAAAAGTGGGCTAGGCTATGGTGCAACAGCTCACAAGGGACAGGCCTCTACTTCACATGACCTGAAGACTCAAGCAAAGGGAAAGCTGAAGGTAGACTAGGGTGATCCCTCTCTTCATCTACCTAAAGGGGGTAAGATCAACAAAAGGGAGGTAAAACCTGTTTTTATTTGTCATCACTGTGGTAGATATGGCCACATTCGTTCTTATTGCTATGAATTGTTTGGTAAGGTGTCTCAAAAGGGTAGAAATTCGAATACTTTTTGGGTTAGGAGACAACCTTACATGTCTAGGCGGAATACCAAGATTCATGAGGGTGTTCACAACACTAAGACATTTACCAAGACCAAAAAGATTTGGGTGAGAAAAGATGATTTGACTTGTTTAGTTGTTCACACTGCCCTAAAAGCACGTGACTTACACATGTGGTATCTTGATAGTGGGTGCTCTCGTCACATGTCCGGTAACAAATCTTACTTCACCTCCTTTGAAAAATATGAAGGAGGATTTGTTACCTTTGGAGATGGCGGCACTTCTAGAGTCATTGGTAAGGGTTCTATAAGTGTTGCTAGTCTTCCCAAGCTCGAAAATGCTCTTCTTGTTGATGGCCTTAAAGCAAATCTTTTGAGCATTAGTCAAATGTGTGATTCCCACCATGAAGTACTGTTTTCAAAAAATAAATGTGAAATTTTGGATAAAAAGGGAAATACTGTCTTGCATGGGGTTCGCACATCTGATAACTGCTATGGGATTGTTACTACTAATGATCTCACTTGTCACTCTGTCATCATAAGTAACATTGATTTGTGGCATCAAAGATTAGGTCATATGAATTTCAAATACCTAACTAAGATAGCCAACAAAGAGCTTGTGAGAGGAGTACCTAAACTGGGTAAGAATCTGAACCATGTGTGTGGACCATGTCAACTTGGAAAGCAGACTCGTGCCCCTCATAAAAAGGTGAACAGCTTTACTACCAAACGTCCTCTTGAATTGGTTCACATGGATTTAATGGGTCCTACTCGCACTGAAAGCATTGGAGGTAAAAGATATATTTTTTTAACTGTTGATGATTTTACTCAATTTTCATGGGTAAATTTTTTAAAGGAAAAATCTGATACGTTTGATGCTTTCTAGGCCTTAGTCCTTAAAATTCAAAATGAACAGGGTGTTTCCATTGGGCGTATCATAAGAATCCGAACTGATCATGGTCATGAATTTGAAAACAGTTCGTTTTCGGATTTTTGTGATATGCATGGAATTAAGCATGAATTTTCTGCACCTATTACTCCACAGCAAAATGGAGTGGTTGAGAGGAAGAACAAAGTTGTTCAAGAAATGGCTAGGGTCATGCTCCTTAGCAAGAAACTTCCTCCAAAGTTTTGGGCTGGAGCCCTAAATACTGATGTTTATGTCATAAATCGCGTGTATTTAAGGCCCGACACTTTACAAACTCCATATGAATTGTGGAAGGGATTGAAACCTAATGTAAAATACTTCAAAACTTTTGGGAGTAAGTGTTACATTTTCAAAGATAGAGAGCCTTTGGGCAAATTTGACTCCCGAAGTGATGAAGGTATTTTTCTAGGGTATTCAACCACAAGTAGGGCTTTTCGAATCTATAACCTGTGAACTTCTTCTTTAATGGAATCTATCAATGTGGTTATAGATGACACAGGTTCACCTACTCCAGCAACAAATGAGGATGACAATGGTGAGTCTCCAATCTTGGATACTGAACCACAAAGTCAAAGAGAAGCTGAGGTCCAAGCACAAGAAGTTGAGACGACACCATCCTCACAGGTAAGTCAAAGTCCAAAGAGTGCACAAAGAAACATCACTCCTGATGCTTCTATCACCGTAAGTCCTGAGTTCAAACCATCAGCAAGGGTCAAACTGAATCATCCAGCTCAACAGGTGATTGGAAGTGTATCAGGTCGAATGAAAACTCGAAGATAGATTCGGGATGAGGTATCACATGTGTGTTATGTTTGATTAATTGAACCTAAGAATTTCAAAGAGGCATTGCTAGATGATAGTTGGGTCAATGATATGCATGAAGAGTTAGATCAATTTGAACGTAACAATGTTTGGACTCTAGTTCCCAGACATAGAGACATGAATATGATAGGTACCAAGTGAATCTTTAAAAATAAATTTGATGAGAATGGTACTGTGGTTAAGAATAAAGCTAGGTTGGTTGCTCAAGGCTACACACAAGTAGAGAGTGTTGACTATAATGAGACGTTTGCCCCAGTTGCACGTCTCGAATCTATTCGTATTTTACTCGCTGTTGCTTGTTATCTTGGTTTCAAATTGTTTCAAATGGATGTAAAAAGTGCCTTTCTGAATGGGTACTTGAAAGAAGAGGCATATGTTGAGCAACCAAAAGGGTTTGAGGACCCTAAATATCCAAATCATGTCTACAAGTTAGACAAGGCTTTGTATGGGTTGAAACAAGCCCCTCGGGCTTGGTATGATAGACTTACTACCTTTCTTCTTGATAATGATTTTCAAAGGGGTAATGTAGATAAGACTCTATTTGTGAAACATACGAAGTCTCATATTCTTGTTGCTCAGATTTATGTTGATGATATTGTGTTTGGATACACTGCTGATCATCTAGTGAAATATTTTTCGGATTGTATGACACATGAGTTTGAGATGAGCATGATGGGAGAGTTGTCTTATTTTTTGGGTCTTCAAATTAAACAGTCTCCTTCAGGTATGTTTGTCTCTCAGTCTAAGTATGCCAAAAATCTTGTGTCAAAGTTTGGTCTTGAGTCTGCCAAACATGCACGTATTCCCATGAGCACCAGTCTTCACCTTTCCAAAGATTCCTCTGGTATTGATGTTGATCCTACCCTTTATAGGAGTATGATAGTGAGTCTTCTTTACCTCACAGCCAGTCGTCCTGATATTGCATTCAGTGTAGGTGTCTGTGCCCATTACCAAGCCAGTCCTAAAGAGTCTCATCTTCTTGCGGTCAAACGCATCGTCAAATATGTTAATGGGACATTGGGGTATGGGGTTTGGTTCTCTACTGATACTATAGCTGAAATTACTGGTTTTTCTGATGCCGACTGGGCAGGGTGTGCTGATGATAGGAAAAGCACATCCGGGGGGTGTTTCTACCTTGGGAATAATCTTGTTTCCTGGCATAGTAAAAAGCAAAATGCCATCTCCCTTTTGACTATTGAGGCTGAGTACATTGCTGCAACGAGTTGTTGTGCCCAAATGCTGTGGATGAAGCAAATGTTTCATGATTATGGGATAGAACAGAACACTCTCACTCTTTTCTGTGATAACACAAGTGCCATAAACATTTCAAAAAATCCTGTCCAACACTCTCGCACCAAACACATTGACATTCGTCATCATTTTATTCAAGAGTTAGTGGAAGAAGGCCTTGTTGTTTTGGAACATGTACCTACTGAGCATCAAAAAGCTGATATTTTTACAAAACCTCTTGATCTTCTTCGATTTGAGTTTCTTAGAAAGACCTTGGGTGTAGTGCTCAGTAATTAGGGTGTTTCCTGTTTTCTAAAATGGGTGTGAGTGGTTGGCTTTTTGTATACTTGGATGTGATAATCTCATTGTCATTGAGTTTTGATATCTTTGCATCAAAAAATTTTATGAACACTGCTCATGTTGCTTACAAGATCTCATTTGTCTTTGTTCATAGCTCATTCTAAATGCCCATACTCATTTACTTCATGATCTCATTCTGTACACATTCTTGAGATAAACTGTAGCAGGGGTTTCCGTACAAGTGATCAAAGTTCTTTATGGACCACTAACAGTGTTTCTGGTACTTTTTTAGAGAAATTGACCTAGACTAGTATATCAGGGGTGATGTTGAGTCTCTTAACCATCTATCATCTTTTTCACTTCCATGGTTTCTCCCTCAGTTCATTGAAATCTGGGCATTAGAAAAAGGCTACCTCAGAGGTACCAACCAGGCCATCCTTTTTGATTTCATTCTTCTTTGGTTTGGTCTCCATACTCTTGAGCGTGCATGCCACCAGTGAGTGCCCCCAAGAAAGAAAAATTCAAAAACATAAAAAAGAGAGAATCATTGATTGAGGGGGAGCCTCCGTGTTTACTCAACAAATACCCCATGATTCCTAGTGGTTTGACTTTTCTTTGTGATGGTTCGTTACTCTTGTCGGAGGTCCAGCCATCCGATCACTATGAGGATTAGCTCTAGCTTTGTGGCTCTCAAGGATAGCACACACACACATTCTATTTGTGAGCTCTCATGTGTGTATTTGAGTTATGCATTCTTATGTTGCTTATGACCTTGATTCATTCTATCTATTGTGTTCATGACCTGGTGCATCAATTTTTTTTTTTTTTTCAAGTTTTTAGGACTCATGATTGATGGTATATCTTATCTTTGTGGTACAGTCTTTCCATTGAACTCCCTACTGGTAACAGCACATCTTCGGTGTTTTTTGTTTTTATTTAAAAAAAAAATTGTTTTGTCCCCGCTCTAGCGGACATTCTCATGCTCGAGCGTGGTTTTGAGCCTTGCCGCATTTTGCACTTAGCTTTATAGTTCTGCGAAGGGTGACTTGGCGCTCGATCTTCAGTTTTCACGCTCGAGCGGGTCTTCGCGTGTTTTGACTCATGCTCGAGCGTTCAAACCCATGCTCGAGCGGACTGGTTTTGTATACATCTCCCTCCTTCGATCCTTCAATTCATTTGTTGCACATTGGTCTCTCTTCTAGGGCATCCTTTGCAATTCCCATCCATTGTTCTTCCTTGGTGACTTTTTGGTGCTCTCAGTGTGTGTACACATCTCAAGTATGTCTCTCCTCTCATTCTCCTTTGTTCTTGTGTCGAATTTCTGTCACTTTGATCTATTCGTATTAGTTTTTACTTGAGTTGGATTTACACTATGTAGATGGGTTTATTTTGTTTTTGTTCATCATGTGTCGGGTTCGTAAATGTTGTTTTTAGTTGTTTTCCTAGTAGTTTAGTTTCTCTCTCGTCTATCTAGGTTTTTTTCTTTGGGCATTTTGCTAGTTTTCTATTTGATTTCCATTTGGGGATTTTTTTTTGTTCCATCTATTGCTCTATGGTGTTGTGTATTTTTGTTTCTTACATTGCTAATTGAGTCTCTACCCATGTTGGATTCATGTGTGTTTGATAGATGTTTTTCTAACACTGATTCACATTTCATTTATCTTATGATATTTTTATTGATGGCTGTCTTGATTCCCATGCTTCATATTTGCCATATTTGATTCCTATTTTACTACATTGTTGCATCATAGTCTTATTTTCTTGCCTCATGTTGCTATATAAAGCTGTGATGCTAATGTTTTGTGTTGTCTATTTGGGTTGATTTTTGGTCTTGGGTTGGGGGTTGTCTGTGTTTGTTCTTTTTTATTTCTTTGTCTTGGTTTAGTCATGTCAACCTTTAAAAGACGAAAGTCTACTGCCTCTCACCCTCCATATAACACTGACCGCTTTCCCTCGGCTGAGAAAGCCACATTGTACCGCGAGTCTTATCCCGCCAGCTCCATTCACCTTGAACGTAATGTTCAACCCTCCACATTTGAGTCTATACCTATCTGCTCACTGTTTGATCCCTTGGGTGGGGATAATGTTCTTTTATTTTCTGGTTCTCAAAACCTTACTTGGGTGTGAGAATTCTATTGCAACATGGATAGTCTTGACAATATTGGGCCCTCATTCAAAACTTGGGTTAGTTCTAAATCCATTCTTGTTACCACTGACCTTATTCGAGAGCTATTAGGGATTAGTGAAAGATTTCCCATCTTCTATCATTTTCCAGTGCGCCCTACTTGTGACTTCGATGAGGTAGCCCATACTTTGTGTGGTTTTCCTCATTCTTGGCCTACCGGTTCTTTGATCAAACAGAATGAGCTACTTCCCTAATTTAGGTTGCTCAACCTAATTGTGTGTGCCAATATAATTGTTACCACCCATAGCTCCGAAATTAATCAAGACCAAAATCGTTCCATCGACCTTGCCACATTGATCATTCAAAAGTTGGTTACTGCTTTTGAGCGCAACAATCTTGGTTTACCCTATGGGTGCCTCATAAACCGGCTTCTCGCCAAGCTTGAGGTTCCTACTTTCGATGAGGATGAGTTTGCTTCTCCTTCCCGGCCTTTTACCAAGAAGACTGTCTCCCAGAGTCAGTCTCATATTCGGGGGGTGTCTTCTGGTTCCAGTCGATCTAGTGCAGGTACTAGTGATGCTGCAGCCATGGCAGAGGAGGCAGAGTATGATGCTGCTGCTGTTGGCGGAGATATTGGTGAGGGGGAGCAGCATCCTCCAGTTTGTACGGTTCGTGGTCAGCTTCAGTCCTTTGAGAGATCTGTTGCTTCCCGGTTTGACCATCTCGAGGAGAGGATGGATATCTTTGAGGCCAGGCTCACAGATCTTAAGACCACAGCTGATACCCGGTTCAGTGCCTTGGAGGCTTCTTCCCAGCGGATTGAGGCATCTGTGGCACAGTCTTCGTCTCAGCTGGCTAAGATTCTGTCCTTGCTTCAGTTGTCGTCCCAGGCACTAGCTCCATGATCTTTGTTGTTTTGTTCTGTTTCTCCTATTTTTGATCCCTCCCAGACAAAAAAGGGGAGTGGTATTTCTAGTTGGTACAGCAGTTGGTACAATTGTTTTTGGTTTTATATTGATGATACAGTACAATAGTTACTTTTTCTTATATCCTTCTTTGGTACAGTTGGATCGTGATTTGGTTTTGTGGTTATTTTGTTATTTGGTGGATAGTATATTTGGATAGTATATTTTTTTTATAGATGGATTTATATTTTGTTATTTAATACAGTTCCACAGATTTTGGTTGGCTTGTGTGGGTGTTTTTTTTCTTTTAGGGTGATTGTTCAAAAGCATGGATTTCAGATTTTCATGGTTGTTAGTGTTGGCTCATAGTTGTTGGTATTGTTAGTATTGCTTTAGTGATTTTTGTTAGGAAACTTGTTTTAGAATGGTTTTGTCCGGGATTTGACAAAAGGGGAGATTGTTAGGACCCTTTGTTGTCAAATTCCATGGTACAAAACCAAGGTTGTAACTATTTAGTTTTTTTTTTTCTTCAAATTTTCAAGTTTTGGTCTTCCCGCTCGAGCGGGGATTGGACCCTCACAGCATCTCTGCTACGCTTGCAAAATATATTGGATGTTATGATTCCATGCTTGAGTGTGGAAACTTCCGCTCGAGCGTGAACCCTATATGAATCATGGAATATGAAGTCTTCGCTCGAGCAGGCATTTCCACGCTCGAGCGGACCATGCAATTTCAGACTCTATATATTCGCATGTTGGGTCAATTTTAGGATTACTCCTTCTAGATCTTGTTTAAGGTTTTTTAGGTTTTTGTTTGAGGTTTCATCTGGAGTTTTTTGTGAGTTTTCCTTGATAAAATTGAATGAGTATTACACTCATGAATTGAGAAGCACATATCAAGGAGGTTGGTTGAATACATACAAGAGTGTTAATCTTCGGTGGATTTTGAAGATTCAAACGTAGAGTTTCAAAGGTATTTGATTCTGTATGTAGTCGTTTATTCGACAAACGAAGTTGTGGATTCAACTTCAGGTTGATCAGTTCCGAGACGAAAGCTTGGTGAAAGAATTACAGAAGGTGTGAAGACAAATTGACTGAGTTGGGTAATTTGTGTATTGTCTTTGTAATCTTTCTTTCTTTAGTAGTGGATTGATTAGTGGCGTTTCGCTCAGTTTTTTTATTACAATTGAAGGTTCTTCAATTGTGGGTTTTCCACGTAAAAATCGTTTGTGTCGATTTATTGTTTATTCAGAAAAACAACAATCTAAATCACTTTTGTAAGTGCTTGATGATTTAGATTGAGTGTTTTGAATATTTTAATCTTGATCTAATCACGAATCACTTAGGATTTTCATTATTCAATCTAAAAAAGGAACTCTTGACAAATTCATTACAATTAATAAAAATATAACAAAAAATTTAGACGAAAATTTTATAAATGAACAAGTAATTGATCCAAAAGAGTTGGAACATATTGAAACTATACATATACAAAAAATTTAGGTGAAAGTTCCATAAATGAACGAGTGATTGATCTAAAGAAGTTTGAACATAATGAAACTCCGCAACCAAAAAATGACACTACAAACAATTTTGGTGCAAATTCTATAAAGGAACAAGCAATTGATCCAAAAGAGTTGGAACATAACGAAACCATATAACAAAATATTAATGAAACAAATTGAAAAATCTAGAAATCCGCTAGATATTGATTTGTGATTATGTATCGAATTTTAAGCAATAAAACAATCACAATCAAACAATCAAGACAAATCGACACAGCAATTTTAACATTGAAAAACCACAATTGGAGCACCTCCAATTGTGATAAAAAAAAACCACGGGCAATAGCCACAAAACAATCCACTAAGAAGATATAAAGGAATTACACAGGTATACTCTCAATTACCTAGCGAATCCACGCTCGAATTGAACCAACCCCTATGTGCCTCTTCCAACGCCGTATTCACCTCGGAATTGTCTTGACGATGAGCTACTCCAGAATCCACCAAAGCTTCAGGCTCGAATTCTTCAGAATCCACCGAAGAACAACTCTCTCTTTTGTATAGAATGAACAAACAATCCTTTGATGTATCCTCCTTAAACCATGAGTTGAATACTCAATGAAATATCAAAGAAAACTAGCAAAATAGTCCCAGATATAAACCGCAGAACCTAAGAAGAAGATCTGGAGGTCAAACCCTAGATTTGGAGCAACATGCGAATTTATAGAATCTGAAATCGCGAGGTCCGCTCGAGCGTGGAAATGGACGCTCGAGCGGGGACACTATATGACTTGTTCCAAACTAGGATGTACGCTCGAGCGGGGATTTCGGCGCTCGAGTGTGAAAACACGGATCACAGTATTTTTGTAGACACGCATACTTCTGGAACTCACCAATCTCCGCTCGAGTGAGGGATGTTCGCTTGAGCGGACAAGCAACTTTGAATGCACTTTTGCATTTTGCTTCGGGGGCGCTGCCCCTTGACCCCACCTGGGCACTACCCCGGACCCGCCAAGGGGCGCTACCCCCTGGACCCCCGCGAGCTAACCGGGCAGCTTGAACTTTGAATGCAATTTTGCATTTTGTTTTGGGGGCGCTACGCCTCAACCCCGCCTGGGCGCTGCCCTGGACCCGCCAAGAGGTGCTGTCCCTGGACCCCCGCGAGCTGACCGGATAGCTCGATCCCCGTCATAGTCAGTGAAGTGGCAATCTTGAAAGAATTAAAGACCACAAACTTCTTTGCAAGACACGATTCGGGTTGAATTCACATCTAATAAACTCATAGCCTTACTGAAATAAAAGTGCTAAAACAAGTACAACTGAAAGGAGTTTTGTCAAATGGGATTGCCAAGAATAAAACCTAACACAAATGATCATGTTCCTCCAAACATTTACCTTAGATCAACTATGTTATAAGAAAGATTAAGTGGATTAGTTATATTACCAATTGAAAAAGATTTGTTAGGCACAAATTATCTAGAGTGGCCCTGAATAACTTGGATTACTTCCATAGAATCTATTTTGATGATAACATGATGATACTCTTTGGCCCATCTCAATTGTTACTAAAAAACTTTATAAGCCGGCAAATTTAGGCAACATGTCTATGGTTTTGATTAGGTTATTCAGTATGAAACTTTTCATATTTAAAAAAAAAAATCTATATATATACATAGGGTCGATTGAGTGACCCATTCTTTCACTTTAGTGGTGCAATAAGGACTTATTAACTAATTCAGAAACTATTGAGCCAATTATGATTCCCCCACCTTCAGCAAACGTTGATAATGACCCAAAAAAAAGAAAAACATTTCAACTTTTAAAAAAAATGGTCAATTTGATGAATGGACGAATTAAATGTCAAAACCAAGCCAGCGATTTCTTGTGTGTATCTTTATTCAGGATGAACATGTTTACATCCACCATCCTATTGTTATACTCATTATTCTTATTTGGAATTTAAATCCAAGATTTACTCCACTCCCAACTCACCATTTGTTAGAATTTATAATTTATTACGAATTTTTATTTAAAATTTTATGACATCATTATTTTCATAAATTTTAAACAACTCATATATGTACATTGTTTGTACAAAATTTTTACATCAATGCCGAATTTTGTTGTTTTAGCTGGTATCTGTCTCACGGGCCATCCAGCAACTAATAAGGTTGTAGGTTTTTTTTTTTTTTTTTTTAAAATTATTATTATTATTTTTTTTAACGAGACAAAAGAAGAAGAAAGAATAAAAATGTCAATCTGGTGTATGATTTTTATTTCTTAATAAATTTTACTGTCCTGGAAAAATGGAAGAGCCGACAAACGTTTTGGAGAGCATTGCTTTACGCAAGTGGAAGAAGGGATTACTGTGCCCCTCTTCTTTACATTTTGTGGAATCATATTTATTTTTAAAAAATAAATAAATATATAAAATAATATTAATTGTTAATTTTTTAAAAAATAAATATTTGATTAATTTGATCACATAATTTTATATTAGCGGTTGGAATACATGATAAATGAGCGATTTGAAAAAACACAATTAAAAAAAAAAATTTACTTTAGATTGTATGCTACACAAGTAGTAGGAAATGAAGCGGGGACGGATTTTACTTCTCTCACCCCGTTTTATCCGAAATTCATCCTAATTATATTTATTAAATATATTTATATGTAAACATCGGTTGATTGAGGGGCTCATTCTTTCACTTTACTGGTGCAACAAGGACTTATTAATGAATTGCGAAACTAATCAAGCCAATTATGATTCCCTCACCTTCAGCAAACGTTGATAATGACAAAAAAAGAGAAAATATATATATATATATATATGTCAATTTAGTGAATGGACGAATTAAATGTAAAACCTGAGAATTGAAAAATGAATAATGAAAATTAAGTACTAAAGATGAATCTCAAGCAATTAAGCAGTTCATATATATATATATACAATAAAGCAAGATGGTTTTTGAATTTGTCTTACACACATTTGTCCTACTAGGATATTTGACGGCTCAGATCTATTCAAATTATAAAACAACGGCTGAGATATATTTTTCAAAAAATATCATACATATATATTTTCTATTTTCCTACTTCTCTCTCTCTTACTTTTTCCTTTTCTCACCCATCCTTCTATGATCTCATGATCCCATATTCCTCTCTCTTTTATTTTTATTTTTTTATTTTCTCCCGTTTTTATTTTTCTCTCTATTTGTTTATTTTTTTATTTTCTCATTTTTGTTCAATATATTTTATACATATTTCCATACAATGTATGCATGCTTGTAATACACTAGGACATTATGGGCATACATATAATTTTCATATAATTATATAAGCAAAAACAACATTGTATGTATGCCCGTGGAAATTGTATTTATGCCATGCACATCTATCTATCTAGCTATATATTATATAAGCAGAAGCGAGTTTTCATGAGGAGTTTTGTGAGAACTCCAAAATTTTATAATAAAATTTTGATTTTATCAAATTAAAAAATAAATTTAAATAGTGTTGGGATTACAATTATATTATAATCCTAACATTATTTACGTCATGCCTTCAGGTACGGGCATACGCTAGTATATATATATATATATCTGTCAATTTTATTTGACATTTAAAAAATAAGCATTACTTTTTAACCACGTGTATACATAGCTTATGATAAACGAATGTGGAGATGGAGGTGGCGGTATGTTGGTCGAGTGGCGACAATGGTAACGGTAGCAATAGCTGTGGTGATGACATCAGTAGTGTGGTGACATTAACAAGACTTTGGTCTAGAAAATATTTTTTGCCTTTCAAAAATGAAAAATATTCTCTACCCAAATAGACTTGTTTTTTATTAACTATAAAAAATATTTTTTGTTGTAGTAGAAAACAATGTTACTAAAGGCGTGCCTATGCCCAAGTCCCATCCAAACCCAAGATTTGTACCTTATAGTGTTCCAAGCCAAGCAACTTCGATAAGGTGTGCCTAAGCGTGCGCCTAGGCCTAAGTCTTATCCAAGCCCAAGATTTGCGCTTTGTAGTGTTCTAAGCCAGGCGACATCGATAAGGCGTGCAATTGGTCAAAGGCATAGTAAGGCCCAACGCTTGTGTCTTGAGGGTTTTTTTTTTATTGTTGCTTTAATTGATTTTGTTTAAAATCTAATCATTGATTTAATATAGTGTAGCTACAGAAGATAACTCTAATCACACATGCTAATACATTGGACATTCAATCCCAAATCAATGGTAGAAGAAAAATTAGTCCTAATTCGTAATCTCCAAAGAACACTTTACTGCTGCATGCTTTCATTATCTAGTCCAGCAGCTCCAAAAATTATTCTTCATGTTGTCTTCATCTTCTTCTCTTCTACATTTCTGTCTCATTCTCTTCTCTTCTTCTTGTCTAAGTTGTTGTCTTCGCTACATCTCCTCTCTACGTTGCTATTTTTTCTTCACATGGCTATGATGTTGTCTTCTTCTTCTTCCATCTTCTTATGCTTATTCTCCGTTCTTTTTTTTCTTTTTTTTCTCATCATTCTTTAGACTGGTCTTTTTTTCCCCCCTCTTCTTATTCTTCTTCTCCCCTCTCTTTTTATTCATGTTTCACGTTAAATTTATTGTTCATTTGTTTATGTTAAAATAGTATTATTTGTTGATATTTATATTTTTAAATGTTTAATATTTCCTGTTGCTTATGTTATATTCTAAATTATTTGCTTATATTAAATTATATATTTTTTTTATATACGAGGTGCACCTCATTTTAGTGAAGTAAGTGCCTCGCGCCTTGCCTTGCGCCTTGAGCCTAGGTCCCAGGAAACCTTGGTTCCTTGGTGTGCCTATCGCCTTTAATAACACTGGCAGAAAATATTTCCATCCAAACAAATGAAGCGTTTGTTGAAATTTTGTGATTTCACCTTTGGTTGAGTTTTCAAATTTATTTTTTTATTTAAAAAAGAAAATTATTTTGAATAAAAATAAACACGAAAAAAATATTAAAATGTTGTTAATTTATTTTTGCTTCCAAAACAGAGAACTATTTTAAAATATGTTTCTTTTTCACATCCAAATAATATTGCTGAGTTTATCTTCAAGTTTCGTCAATTCCATACAACTGTTTATTCAATTCATTCACAAATGAGGAGATAAAAAACAAAAAAGGCTTCTCATGAATTAAAGAAAAATGTTAATAGACCAGAATTTTTATACAATTTCCCCCCTACAATTACGTGACAGTTACATATTTATAAACTATGATCAAAACATTAGCTTTGTGTCTTTAATTAATCGCACTAGTCATTTTGTATAATAAGTCTCTATCATTTTTCTATTTTTATAACGACTTGTCTAAATTGATACTCTAAACAATTTTGTGCTTTTAAATAATTACACTAGTCATTTTGTATAATAATTCTCTACCATTTTTGTCTATTTTTATAACAACGTGTCTAAATTGATACTCTAAACATGTTCTTAAATAATTGCACTAGTCATTTGTATAATAATTCTCTACCATTTTTCTATTTTTATAACAACGACTTGTCTAAATTGACTCTAAACAGCTTTGTGTTTTTAAATAATTACACTAGTCATTTTGTATAATAATTATCTACCATTTTTCTATTTTTTTATAGCGACTTGTCTAAATTGACACTCTGAACAGCGAGGCACTTCAACGATTCAGTGTTTGGACTTGGGCAACGCTCCATATGGAAAATGTGCCTTTTATTTCATCAACTATATTTCATTAATTCTGTTTGAAATAAAGCATTTATTTATTTATTTTTCTTATAAATAAGAAGCTTAAAATGAAGTACAACCACAAAGCTATCTGATTCCTAAAAACCTGGCTCTAACCATGTATAATTTACCTACGATTTTTCTACAATTTAACTTGGCATGGGTTCTTCTAGTACCATCTTTCACTGCTGCTCAATTCATGACTGGTTGCCAAGATTATTGTGGTAACATCAGTATCCCATACCCATTTGGCACTAGTAAAGAATGCTACGTAGAAGAACATTTTCTGGTCACTTGTAACGACACCCACTACGACCCGCCCAAGTTGTTTCTAACAACGAGTAACATAGAGATCACAGACATATATCTTTCTGGTCAGTTGCGTATATCACCCGCAGTAGCGTATGATTGCTTCAGTGAAGGTGGTGTTTCAGAAAACTATTATGACCCCTGGCTCAGATTGGCCAAATTCCCCATCTCATATACCCAAAACAAGTTCACCGCTGTTGGGTGCGACTCCTATGCAGTTATCTCAGGCTCCCAGGGACAAAAGTATGACACGGGGTGCTTGTCACTATGCGACAACATCAACAATGTGATCAACGGCTCTTGCTCTGGCATCGGCTGCTGTCAGACGAGTATCCCCAAGGGAGTGAGGAGTTTCTACATCAGTGTCAGAAGCTATGACAACCATACCCTTGTATGGAACTTTAATCCGTGCAGCTATGCTTTTGTAGCTGAGGAAGCTGCTTACAACTTCTCTTCGTTAGATCTTGCAACTTACAGAACAGAACAATGTTTCCCGTGGTGCTTGATTGGTCTGTAGGGAACCAAACATGTGCTGAAGCCAAAAACAATCTAACAAGTTTTGCTTGCAAGGCTAATAGCGACTGTTATGACTTTGACAATGGTCCTGGGTATCGCTGCAATTGCTCCCAGGGATATGAAGGGAACCCTTATCTTCCTAATGGTTGTATAGGTAACCACAACTGTGCTGAAAGCTTTCAGTTTCTTCCTAACATTGATCCCATGATTTATATGTTGCAGCTATTGAATATGACTTATATGTTGTAGCTATTGAATATGACAACAAAAATCGAACTTGCTTGTTCTCAGATATTAATGAGTGCATTATTTCAAGCCCCTGCAACGTGACATGCCAGAATTTACCAGGCACATACAATTGTTCTTGTCCAGAGGGCTATGAAGGTGATGGTAGAAAAAATGGATCAGGTTGCAGTCTGATTCCTGTTCTGAACAATAGGCTTCCCGTGATTAACATTGCATTAGGTAGGTACATACACACCCTACACATGCTTACTAATCATAAATTTGTCTATAGATTTTCATCAATATTCAAAGAGATCATTGCTTGTGATTTTGATTCTATCTCCAGTTAAAGAGTTTACAATCCTCAATTATTGATGCACAATCTGAAACAATTCGAAGATGCCATATCTCCAATTACCTTATATTGTTCTTTCAGCAGCCTAACATTTATACAGACATCTAAGTTTTTATAAACAACCAATTCTCTCATCTTATTTTTCATTTTCATGTGTAGGTTGTGTTTGGTAATTCAAAGAAGAAAGGAATAATCGGAAACAAAAAAAAAATACAAAAAATGTAGTCATCAAAATGTGACCAAAGTTTAGATCAACACCAATGCCTGCACCAACCCAAAAAAAAAAAAAAAAAATATTAAAAAAAAAAAAAAAAAAAAAAAAAAAACCAAAACTAATGCATAGAAAATACCAAGAAAATGAAATATATTAGTCTTGAATGCATTCCGCAACACTATAAATTTGAATCTATACCATACATTTCATTTTTTGGGTTTATAGCTTTTCTGTTTCATCATAATGAAGTTGAAACTATGGATATTGATATTTTCCGTTTGAATCTTTGTAGGCATTATCATAAGCATCTCAGGGCTACTGCTTGGTGGCTCCTGGCTATATTGGGTATTTAGGCAGAGGAAGATCTTCAATCTTAGAGAGAAGTTCTTTCAACAAAATGGTGGCTTCATGTTAAAACAACTTTCCAAATGTGAAGGATCGGTTCAATCAGCTATAATCTTTACCTTAGATGACGTCAAGAAGGCAACAAACAACTACGATGAAAGTAGAGTCTTGGGCCAAGGAGGCCAAGGAACAGTCTACAAAGGAATATTACCAGATAACACCATAGTTGCCATTAAGAAGTCCAATGTAATTGATCAGTGCCAGTCCCAGATAGAGCAATTCATTAATGAAGTCATAATTCTCTCCCAAGTCAACCACAAGAATGTTGTGAAGCTGCTAGGGTGTTGCTTGGAGACACAAATTCCCTTACTTGTCTATGAATTTGTTACCAATGGCACTCTCTACGAGCACATACACAATATCGACCACAACAGGTCCTCAATAACTTGGGAGAATCGTTTAAGGATAGCAACCGAAACTGCAGCAGCCCTTTCATATTTGCACTCTGCCGCTAGTACTCCTATCATTCATAGAGATGTTAAGTCCACTAACATACTCTTAGACGACAATTACGTTGCTAAAGTGTCTGATTTTGGAGCTTCAAGGTTGATCCCCATAGACCAAACTCAATTAACCACATTGGTTCAAGGGACACTCGGTTACTTGGACCCAGAGTACTTCCACACAAGCCAATTGACTGAAAAGAGTGATGTTTACAGCTTTGGGGTTGTCCTTGTGGAGTTGCTAACCGGCAAGAAGGCACTTTCATTCAACAGGCCTGAATTAGAGAGAAATTTAGCAATGTATTTTGTATCATCAATGAAAGAAGATCACTTGTTTGAAATTGTTGATGAACAGGTGATGAATGTAGCAAATGCTGACCAACTAGAGGAAGTTGCTATTTTAGCAAAGAAATGCCTAAGAGTGAAAGGTGACGAAAGGCCAACCATGAAGGAAGTGGCAATGGAGTTAGAGGGATTAAGAATGATGGAGAAACATTCATGGGTAAATGACAACAAAGATTTAGAAGAGACTCACTACTTGCTTGGAGATCAACTTTTAGATGCTTATGGGGATGGCGATAGTAGAAGCAATTCAGCAGCTTATGATAGGATGGCAAACCATATCATTTCACCAATTGATGGTGGACGATAAGGTTTTTTTTGTTTTTGTTTTTTGTCTTTTTTTGTTTGTTTGTTTGTTTGTTTTTTTTTTTTGAGAACTAATTGTCTAGGCCAACTTACACGCACTTGGTCTATTCCCGTGACCCTAAAGTTAATGACTGGAAAAATCTCCAATGACCCCAAGGTTTACAATGTTTGGCCTTCGTGAGATTCGAATCTACGACCTCTTTGGTGGTAAGCCTTTTGGTCATTTTCTCCTCCCACTAAGCCAAACATTTTGGGGTTGGTGGACGATAAGGTGTTGCTTGTCATGGTTTGTGTTTATTAGATGTTATTTTGTAATGTTTCCATGTAGGCTTCGTCAAATAGTCCTTGTCAATTGTTTTGAATCTTTTGGTTATTTATGTTGAGATTCAATTTGTTGTGATTTTCAATATTGAGCATCAAAGTGTTTTCTAGAATGGTAGTTATTGATGCAAACCCTTTCTTTATGTATCAAACAAATTACTAATAGTAATTAATTTTCTTAATTGGAACACATCTACCCGTACTAAATATGAAGTAGCATCCATATCTCTTTACAATTTCATTTCTTCGTCACCAACTGATTAATGAATTGAATAAACTATCAATTTAAAATACGTACTACAAATTTAGTCTTCAATTTTCACAATTTTATTTATTTTAGCATGATCTTCACTTTGAATCTATAAATTCTTGAATAAATTACACAAACCTCTGTTGAGGTTTGATAAAATCACAGAACCTTAAGGTTTTTAAAATGACAATAGTCTGCCTATAGGTTCACTTTTACATTTCAATTTACCCCTTTAGTTAGTTGACACTAACAGAGTTGGCTAAGTGATCAAATTATTCTACATCATTTCTTATTCCCCCCCCCTTTTTTTTTTTATGTATGATGAAGACATTTCATCACTCTTTCCTCTTCCCCTACCCACCGCACCAACCTCCTCCCCGCTCCCCAAAATCACACAGAAAACCTTAAAAATATCCTATAAACAAGAAGGGAAAAAAAAAATCTGAGGATACATAAAGATGATGGGGGATTTGTAATGATGGTTGGTTCTAAACAATGTAAGTGACTATAAAATAATAATAAAAAAAATCAACAACACTACTGACATAGAGTCATCACAGACTTAATCATATAAAATAATTTTCACCATACGTATCATATTATTCTATATGGTTTATGAGATTAGTTTTGTGTTTTTAGACTTATTATGAAAGGTTGATTGTAAAAGGATTAAAAAGATCAGGGGAATGTAAGCGTTTCTTTACGAGTAGCTTTTTACTTTCCAAGCATACACGTGTATAAGGGCATCTTCAACGGTTCACCAAATAATTCATCAGATTTGAGTAAAAAAAGTACGGATTCCTCTATCTAATATTAGTCACTCCAATAGTGATGTCATCAAAACATAGGTTGACCAGGGGATGACCGGTCGGATATCTGACCGATCGACCGGCAACTGTGTTCATACAATTTAGTGCAAAGCGTGGGGTTTCTCAAACTGTTCAAATCCTTTTGAAGCAACCCATCATTTTCTATGCTGTAATTAGATGAACTAACACTCACTTCAGCGATTCACCTACGAATAACCTCAACCCCATCAATTCGATCGTATAAACCCAATTTAAAAATCAGTGATTTCCCAAGAAAAGGACTTCCAAGAATACCATCCTCATGATGGAAGAAGAAGAAAAAAAGCAGTACAATCGAATGTTTCTTTTGAGACGACCAAATGTTGCTTATAGCTAAACGACTGACGATGAAATGAAATTGCGTACACAAAAAGCGAGAAAGCTGGGCTATGTATCTACATCATGCGTACGCGTGTAAAGCAGAGGCAATTGATCGACGAAACTCCAATAAAGGGTCAATACGATTTGGTTATGGAATTGAGATGGGTTGATTTTTGTGTGGGTTTGAGTCATAAAAAATTGTGGGAGATCAGTTTGGCCGGTTTTGGTACTCAATTCCATTCACACACGTGAAGAAAAAAGTGTTTCACAAAAAACCAAAGAAAAATGCTTGGGAGCACTAATTAGTGCTCCCACTAATTAGGTGGCAGTGGGTCCCGCCAGAAATGGTGTGATGTTTTGGTCTTGGAGTTATATTTTTTTTGTTTTTTTTCTATTTTTTTAATGCATTAGTGCTATTAGTGGTGATATTTTTAGTGGGATGAATCATTGTTGATCTAATATTAGAGCATTAGGAGAGAGATTGGGTTGTTGATGAGCTTAATTAATAAATGGATTTGATGAGCTTAATTAATAAATGGTTCAGATTCATTCACCAATTGCAATCAGTTTGGTGAAACATTTGTTATTTTTCCCATGGCCGTCTCCTCCTCCTCTTTCCCCATAGCCGTCTTCCCTTGTTCTTTCTCATCTTCATCTCTTTCCTTCAGATCTAACTTCGGTGGTGGATCCACATCGACCCTCTCTATTCGACCCAACCACCTATTCACTCTGTGTTACAAATGTTTGTGAGAATTGTTGAAGTAACCGGATGACTAGGGGACAACTGGCCGGTCATCCGGCAATGGTCCTGCACAGTAAACTAGTGAAAGGTGCCCAGATTCTCAGTTTGACGAAGCCTTGTTTGGGAAGACTAAATAAGTATACTTTTTGTCTTTTTTGACTAAAAAATTGAGGTTAAAAATATGGATGTTTAGGTTAACTTTTTGACTTTTTATAGAAAAATGTGTAATAAAAAATTGTGAAAATTGGTTTTTAGAAGAAAATTTGAATTGGGAATTGTGCAGCCGTAATTGTTGACTTTTGGTGAATAGTGTTAACTTTTTAACTTTTTGAGTAACTTTTTGACTTTTTGGATTATTTCAAAATCCCCAAACTTTCTCAATTTGATACAAGTTTGGTGAAATCATTAGAGCATAAAAGGAAGTACTTTTTCACCAAATTTGAATTTGATGATGGATCTGGTGAACCGTTGGAGATGGCCTAAGAATTTCAAGAAATTGGATCGAAAAAAGTCAATTCTCATCACCATTTCCGAATTAACATTTTAAAAGACATTGGTTAAGAGGAATAAACTATTATCAGAGTCTAAAACACCATATCTGCTACAATCACAATGAGAGTGTGTGTGTGTGAGAGAGAGAGAGAGAATGCCAGACTCGGTATCACCTTCGTCCTTTAGCACAACCCTTCGTGTCTGAGATAACGAGGCGACAGATTCTGTGAGAGATTAGGGCTGCCTTCGGTTTAGTTTTGAGAGTGAATTTTGAAAAATGCTTTTGGTTTAGTTTTAAAACTAGTATATTATCCACGGTAAATAAATAATTAAAAATTAAATTTTAAATTAAAATAATAATATAAAATTTATTTAAAATATGTAGTAAAAATAATTTATAATCAATTAAATTTTATTTATTTTTATTGGAGTTACATATAAGAAAAAAAAAATTATTCTAATGTCATTATATGTTTTAAATTCTTAATAAAAAAAATTGCATATCACAATTTAATTGGTAAAAATTAAAGAATAAATTATAAAAATTATATTTATGATAAAATATAAATACAATTTGTTTTATAAATTTCATAATTTATTTGTTAACATACTAATTTTTTTCTTATTTCATTAAGCCTAAAAATTTATCTAGTTAAAATTATAAATTGTCGTATGTCATAACTTTTACGTGAAAATATATTAGAATTGACTTGTGAGGTTGGACTAAACATTAGAAGTGACGTAAAAGTTACTCGACTCAATATTTATGTCAATGTGATCTTTACCTAATCATTAAAAATTGACTTTATCGGTTCGTGACTGGCATGAGCTAGTTTGGAGATTCCAATATTGGATTAAATATAAAAAATTAGCCTAAAAAATCTAGTTGGAGTCTTCCCCTCCCCCCCCCCCCCCCCCCAAAAAAAAGAATTATTGGTTTAAACTTATAATACATTATATTTTAATAACTCAATATCATTAAAAAATAATCTTAATATTTACGGTACTTTTATCGATCAATAAAAAATTATAAATATTAAGAAAATTATATTTGAACAAATTCTAATATAAAATTTGTACTTTAAAATTTTAAGACCTATGCATTTTCTTTGATTCTATAACTAATCTTTAAGATAGCAACTAAAATAAATTTAAATCATATGAAGAGACATGTGTGATAAGAGTTTGTAGTACACAAATTTAAAAAAATAATATTAATTCAAAATTTTCTGTATGAAAAATATGCACCAGCTTTATGTTTTGTTTGATTCATGGATTTGGGTAGAAATTTGAAAAGCGAAAGAAAAAATATAGATGAAATGTGAATAAAATATAATTATATTTTACCTAATTTAACATACTTTTACATTTTTTCTTCCAAAATTTCTACTTAAAATCATGAACAAAGCACATCATCCATATTTGAAAAGAGTTTTGGAGCCTATATTGTATTGATATACATTATCTAAACAAAGCCTAAATAATATTTGATGGGAGGAACAAGTTCTTAAAATGGATTATCAATCACATTATAAGGAATAGCCAATAAATGATTTTTTCTAATTATTTAAAAAATTAAATATCAAGAGAAAAAAATTGTGAAAAATGTGAATTGATTCATATATTTTAATTGTACAAAGATCTAAATTTTAAAACTAATCATTTTCAAATTTCTAAATTTAAACTTTTAAGTGGATTAATTAACTTTCTTTTTAAAATGTGTAAATTAAGGCATAATAATAATTTTTTTTAAATGATTCAATAAATGCTAGCAGGTTTTTTTATTTTTTTATTTTATTTTTAAAACTTATTAATCTACTTTCCTTTTCAAATTTCTAAGTTTAACTTTACAAATGGATTAATTACCTTTTCTTTTGAAATGTGTAAATCAAGGCACAATAAGAAATTTTTTTTAAGGGTAAATTACACTGACACCCCTTGAGGTTTCTGTTTAATATAGATCTCCCCTCACATTTGAAAAATTACATTTATCCCCTATCGAATTAAAATGATATTTTTGCCCCTTAGCCTTTATGCATATAAAATAATAAAACAATATAGATATTTTGTTCATATCATTTCAATGGAAATAACTATAATTCCTCGAAAATAAATAATAGTAAACCACCCACCATGTTAATTAAATAACAACACATAATAAAGTAATTATCTTCTATTAGTTTCAATTAGCTTGTACCAAAGAGTAACATATGCAAATATACATTCTCAAGCCTAATCCTAAATCTATAGCATATGTTACATGATAGAGAATTAGAATGAAAGATAAACAAATAAGAAATGCCCTAAAGGCTTATAGCTTTCCAAGCCAATACTTGGTTACAACAAAAGTGAGTTTTCAACTCAATATGAATAAAGCCCTAGGCTTGTACAAAAATGAATACAACAAATGAACAAAACGAAGCTCTTGCTCCAAGTCCTTCCAAGCTATTACCATGGCGGAGGCATATCAGCAACACTTGAAATGGTTTTCCCACATAAAGTGAGCCAAAGCCCAGTAAAAATAATCCAACACAGTTTATGAATCTTAAAAAAGTCATAAGGTGTTATGCATATGTAATGCTCGTGGCAAAACATTTTATATCTCTTTCCAAAACCATGAAATGTCTGGTTTATACTACATTTCATAAAACCATTTCCTTTGCAATAGAAAATAGGGCAGTGAATCACAAACTCCAGGGATCTCAAACAAATACAACCTTTCATGAAAATTTCGTCCATAGAAAACCGTAAACTGGCACACATGTAAATGTAGGTATACAAGCACTACTATTGCCATTTCATAGAAATTTCGTCCGCGAGATTGACATCCATGTATACGCGCAGATTTTAGGACTTTCACCATGAACACTCAGGCCAACTTATTTCAATGAGACAACACTTACATCCCAGATTCACCCATTTTTCGCAAAACAATATACATTTTCAATGTATGAATGTGTAATAATGCTCAATGCAAATGGATGGGAAATTAATTTAAATGCTCCTAATTCTCATGTAATTTCTACAACAATCATAGTTATCCTCCACTGATAGTCTAAAATAGATATCTCTAATAGATAAATAATTTTTCATAAAGATAAACTTTCCAAATTCCAAGATGTGAGTGGTAATACATACTCAACTCCACCATCCTTAACAATATCAACCCAGTTTCACATTTCCAACATCAATTCCATTTATTTTTACAAAATCAACATTTGAGACATTTAGGAAAATCCCCTTCTCTTACAAAATCAATTCCAAGTATCGAAACCAACCATTTTATCACAAATCAACCTCATTTCCAATCCCATAACCATTTTCAAGAATCCATATGAAAACCCCTCTTTTGATTTTTAAACCAAAACCCTAGGTTTGTTCAAAAATCCCCCAAATCACAATGTTGTTTTAGAAATACCAAATAACGAAGTTAAGACCCATAAGAAAATGTGGAGAATCCTTACCTCAAGCTTAGAAGACAAGAGAAGAAATGGAGAAACTTCAACGATGCCGAAACCCCACTTTGTTCGGATAAAAAGAGAGCCATCGGAGTGCTCTACCTTTTTATCAAAAGGACACGTGTAAAGAACTCAACGAATCTAGGTGTATTTTGTAGAGAGAATGTGAGTTTTATAAAGAGAGAGAGAGAGAGAGAGAGAGAGAGAGTGTATGTTGATCTAGGGTTTTTAGAATGTTTATAGAAAGAGAGAGAAATTAAAAAAGTGACTCAAAAAATTGACTTTTACGAACTAATATACGTGCAAACCGTTCGACAGCAAGAAGTATTGCTCGAGCAACTAGACACAAAAATAAATGGGACTGCTCGAGTGAAGAAGTTACTGCTCAACGAAAGAATACAAACTTCCAATATCTCTGTAGGCCTGCAAAAGTACTGAGCGAGGCGAAATTCTGGGCAACAACAATTTTAAAAAACAAGCCCCTAACCTGTTCCTAACACAACCAAGACACTCTAATGACCAAACTCAAAGAGAAATAAGGAGAAATAAGACATGAATGACAATACAAAGCAATGAAACCCAAACCTAGAACATCAAATGGGTTGGGTCTAAGCAATAATCGCTATAACCTGCCCCCTTAAGGAATTCCGTCCCCGAAATTTTTAAATCAACATCATAACTGTGTTTAAATCAATTATAACAATGATAACAAGTCAACCCATAACTATGACCCATCCATCGGTCATTTATTCTCATTACAATGATAAACAGGTACTCAATACTAAATATACAATTCATATTCCAAAGCATATACAATGTTTATATTACAGTAACATGACAAAATTTCATTACATATTCAAACATCAACAAATAGGTCTGGATACTTCTCACGGACTTCTAACTCATGCTTCTAAGTTGTTTCCTCAACCCTGTGGTATCTCCACAACGCCTTTACCAATGGAATTGTCTTGCCACGCAAGACTTGGTCTTGAGTATCTAAAATTCTACTCATTCTCTTCTCATATGAGGCAACCTCATCTATCTCTAACTCAGTCAAATCCAGCATGTGTGATGAATCCGGCTCATACTTCTGGAGCATATAGATATGAAATATGTCATGAACCTCGGAAAGCTGTGGCGGCAAGGCCAAACGATAAGCAACCTCCGTAATCTGCTCTAGGATCTCAAAAAGTCCAATAAATTTAGGAGACAACTTTCCACTCTTCCCAAACCTCATCAAACCCCTTCTAGGTGATATCTTCAAGAAGACGTGATCTCCTACCTCAAAGGATAACAGTCTATTCCTGTGGTTGGCATAGCTCTTCTAGCGACTTTGAGCTGTAATCAACCTCTTAAGGATAAGTGCAACTTTCTCCGTCATTTTCCGAACTAATTCTGGACTTATCATAGGTGCATCACCCACCTCAGCCCAACAAATAGGGGATCTATACGGTCGGCCATGCAAGGCCTCAAACGGTGCCATGCTAATACTCGACTGGAAGCTATTGTTGTAGGCAAACTCCACTAAAGGCAAGTGCCTCTCCCACGATCCTTTAAAGTCAAGAACACAACCCCGAAGCATATCCTCAAGGATCTGAATGGTACGCCCTGACTGCCAGTCTGAGGATGATAGGTGATACTAAAAGTCAATCTAGTGCCCAAAGCATTCTGTAGGCTTTGCTACAACCGAACCGTAAAGCGCGAGTCTCTATTCGAAATGATAGCCACAGGGACCCCATAAAGTCGAACTATATTTTTAACATAAAGGTCGACAAGAAAATCTACCGAGTCACTCGTGCGCATAAGTACAAAGTGCGCTGACTTAGTTAACCGATCAACTATCACCCAAATGGCATCATTACCCCATTGAGTCCTCAGAAGACCCACAACAAAATCCATCATGACATGCTCCCACTTCCACTCGACTATAGGCAAAGGTTACAACAAACCCGTTGGCCTCTGATGCTCGGCCTTCACTTGTTGACAAGTAAGGCACCTTGACACAAACATGGCTACATCCTTCTTTATCCCCTTCCACTAAAAGTGGCGGCTAAGGTCGTGATACATCTTCGTGCTTCTTGGGTGCACCGTAAGGCGTAAATGGTGGAACTCTCAGAGTACTCCCTCTCTACAAGACTCCGGCACCAAAAGACGATCACGGTATTTAACACTTAAGTCAGAATACACATTCAAGCCTTTCTCTACCTTTCTACTCGATATCTTCCCCTAGAGGGTTTCTACCTCAAGATCACTCCTCTGTGCTTCTATAATTTGACTCACAAGTGTAGATTGTGCAACTACAGTAAACAAAGCAGCCGACTCGACGGACTCGCCAATATGCAAGTCAAACTCACTGATGACTCCCAACATCTCCCATTCTCGGATGGCAATATTAGCTACACTTTCTTACTCAAGGCATCGGCCATTACATTGGCCTTCTTGGGATGATAGTGCAACTCAAAGTCATAGTCCTCCATAAATTTCATCCACTTCTTTGCCTCAAATTCAAATCCATTTGTGAAAATAGATATTTTAAACTCTTGTGATCAGAGAACACCTCAAACCTCTCATCGTACAAGTAATGTCCCCAAATCTTCAAGGCAAATATCAAGGCTACTAGCTCTAGGTCATGTGTAGGATAGTTTCTCTTATGTGTTTTCAACTAACGTGAGCCATATGCCACTACCTTTCCCTCTTGTATCAAGATACAACTCAAACCTTCTTGAGACACATCACAATATATTGAGTGGCCCAAACCCCTCTTCGGATTAATAAACACTGGAGCAGTGGTAACTCTAACCGTAAGTTCTTGGAACAACTTCTCACAAGTCTCACTTCACACAAACTTAATTCCCTTCCTCGTCAGTCTAGTCAGAGGCGAGGCTAATCTAGAGAAATCCTTCACAAACTGACGATAATACCTAGCTAACCCCAAGAAACTACGAATCTCAAAGGCATTCTTGCTACTTTTATCTTAGAAGAGTCTACAGTAACCCCTTTCCCGGATATCACGTGGCCTAAGAACTTAACTTCTTGCAACCAGAATTCACACTTCCCAAACTTAGTATACAATTTGTGAGCTCTAAACAACTCAAGTACAATTCGCAAGTGTTACTCATGCTCCTCCTCAAAAGGTGAGTAAATCAAAATGTCATCAACAAAAACAACTATGAAACAGTCTAGGTACTCATAGAAGATTCAGTTCATCAAATCCATAAACAAGGCCAGTGCGTTGGTTAACCCAAAAGGCATAACTAGGAACTCATAACGGCCATACTGCGTACGGAATGCCATTTTATGGATATCCGCTTCCCTCACTCTCAACTGATGATAACCCAATCTCAAGTCTATCTTAGAAAAGCCACAAGACCTCTTCAATTGGTCATATAAATCATTTATACGAGGTAGTGGGTACTTGTTCTTAATAGTTATCCGGTTCAACTTCCGATAATTAATACAAAGTCGCAAAGCGCCATCCTTCTTCTTGACAAAGAGAGTCGGTGCTCCCCAAGGTGATGTACTAAGGCATATAAAACCCTTATCTAACAATTCCTGGAGTTGAATTTTCAACTTACTCAACTCGGCGGGTGCAAATCTATACGGTGTTATAGAAATCGGTGTCGTGCCAGACACTAAATCAAAAGAGAATTTTGAGGTGGCAAACTAATGACATCGTTAGGAAAAATGTCCGGGTATTCACAAACTACTCTCAGTAACTCAACTTGGACCACATCACTCTCAACATCCAAAAATGTAGCAAAAAGAAGACTAAGTTCACCCCGATCATGCAGATCACACACTGGCAATAAGGCTCTATCGGCTTTGTTCCCCATGAAATAAAAACAATCACCACCCGAGGTACATACAATAACCTTCTGACGGTAACAATCTATGACAACCCAATATGATGACAACCAATCTATGTCCAAAATAAATTGAAATTCGACATGTCAATCAATGTAAAAGCAACAGGAAGTCAGTGACTGGCAACCTCAATCTCACAACCCCGACACCCCTAGTCCAACACAACCTGATCACCAACTGGTGACTCTATCCTGAGTAGAGATGCTAACCAAGCCACTTCTAACCCCAATGTCGATGTAAATGCGGACGAGATGAAAGAATGAGATGCACTCGTATCTGTAGACCGCCCGAACTTCCTCCGCGCGCCTCCCCTTTCGAAGAGGGCGCGAATTCGGTCCCAGTTACTACAGTTCGGACTCCTGTCACGGTTCTGAATCTAATCTCACAAAGTGCAATGTAAGACCGATAAATCACCAAAGAGTCCAATCTGGCAAATAATTTTGAAAAATCAGATTTTGAATCAAAAATGCCAAACTGGACTGCTTTGCCAGATTACAGAGTCGCCACCTAAATATTTTGTTTTAAGAAATTTAGGAAACCGTAACTCGTGCCAAAGGCCACGTGTCCATCATCACCAAAGTTGTCTCGGCTCGGGAACTTGGGTACGAGGGGGGAAGGTCATATAATGAGCATCCCCACTCGCCCGATCAAAGGATTGGCCTCTACTAATATGATATGTTGTTTTATAAACACATGTGTTCTTATTCCGGTTATTAGCTAGCTTACTATGTGATGGGCACAGCAAACAAGTATAGACTCAATCAGGAGAATTGGAACAAGACAATTCATGTTTGTTTTTGAAAATGGTTTGAAAGTGCTACTCACAAGTAGGCTAAAGCACAGATTTGCCACCCTCAAGTGGGCTTAAAACAATATGATTTTTCCACTTCGCAAAGTGGGCTTAAAACTCACATTTGATGAATTGTTCTAATTCAGGCAACCAAGCCTTCATCCTCAGGCATTCATGCAGTTAATCAAGTAAGCAAATAGCCTCATAGCAAGCATGCTGTCATGGCAACACTCACACTCATGCAAGTATGCTAAAGCGTAAACACTTACAGTGTATTCCAAGCTAAAACAGAAAACTAGTTAGAAACAATCCATGATCCTAACTATGTTAACAATGCCTAATGCAACACATGCAATAATGCAACTAAATAGGCTCGGCTATCTGAGGTGGCATATGAATGCAACACTTGATATCATGCTTTGAAACACGTATTCAAGTAAGTGTATTGAAATACAATGCAATTTGAATGATGCGTCGAGCTTGGTGCATGCAATACAAATGAATGATGCACGCATGCAAGCATAAGGATACTAATTGAAATATGCCCTAAACTAACCGTCAAAAGCTGATAAGTAAAAGGGAGAAAGAAGTGGGGTTGGAAGACATGCACACACACACGCACACTTATTACAACATTGTGCCCTCTCGAAGGAAGGTCCGAATGAATAAGCTAACTAGCTATGCTAATTAAACTAATTATTACAAACCAACTAATTAACTATGCTAAGCTAATTAATTACAAACTGAATTGAATAACTAGCTAACACTAAGCTAATTAAATGGTACAGACCAAATTGAATAATTAACTATACTAAGCTAATTAACGAAATTTAAATGGCCTTGAGGGACGAGGGAGACATGCATGCTCGGTTGGCGTTTGCTCGGAAATCCATTGCTTTGCCAAAGGTTGCCTCTGTTTACACTCGCCTTTACCTCCGAACATTGAACCAATCCTCCAGACTACCTCAGCCTCAAAACAGAATCATATTTGCACAAAATTGGGCTGGTGGCCGGTCGGCTAGTTGGAATGGCCGATCAGCTATTTCCAGTGGCGGGTCGGCCACTTACTTTTCAGGCTGCTAGTTTTGCTACAATAGAGAACAACAGAGGCACAACAATGTATTTGCAAGGAAATGTGTGTACGGCCACCCTCCTTATCATGTCTCAAGCTCAAAGATGTGCGGCACTTGGCTTCCGAGCCACCAACTAAGCATTTTCAATGCATGGTGGCCAAGAACCAAGTTTGTACAATGTTGATGAATGCACAAATAAGACTCGAAGAACCTCCACCCTATCACGCATGATCAAGGGGGGACGGTGACCAAAAAATGTGACACGTTTGATCACTTGGAGTATGAAACGTCCCACATTTCTCGTGTTTGGATTAACGTCCGATCCAAACACATGCAATGCAAACAATATGCTTATCTTGCACAAGTTTTACTTTACTCAATTCTTGTTTACACATTTTACATTACCGAACCATTCTTTAATTGGTTAAGTCCAATGTGCAAGTCCTCTAATTTGAAAGATGACCTAAGCTTCGAGTGCCTTGAGCATGAAGAAAGTATCATGTTATTGGTTAGTAGAAATCCTCAAGGGAGGATTAAAACCAATAGGCATGAATGCCTCAAGTTCATGCTCAAGCCAACAAGGGGCTTAAGGCCACTTTCAAAGTGAATGAAAGTTTGAAACAATGGAGTGCAATGACACACATTTCAGCACTGAAATAGCATGCTAAGTGACTTAAAAACAATGCGAACAACTC